>VZSV01000027.1:1380750-1393312 GCA_013398735.1 Nothocercus julius | reverse complement strand
GCTGTAGGTGACCCTGCGTGTGCAGGGGGGTTGGACTAGATGATCTCTAGAGGTCCCTTCCAACCTTAAGCATTCTGGGATTCTATGTCTGAAATAGCAGTTCTGGGCAAGCAAGCAACAGACAGATACTCCTTTTTTTTTTCCACAGTGGTGGAAATAAACACTCATATTAATCACATTTTACTCCTTTTTCCTATAACAGCACTTATTTCCCAGAGCTGTCAGGAGTTTCTTCCTACAGCAGCAGAAAAAGGAAGCAGAAAAGCTGCTTCCAGTCTTTTTTATGGATAGGAATGACAAATATTCCCTGCTTTTTGTTTCCTACCTCTGACAAGGGACACAATGCTCCATGAATCACTCCTAGAGTCAGTGGAATAGCGCAATTGCAGACCTAATGTTATGTGTTGTCCCTTCGCCCCTTTTCCGTCTTTCCCACCCAATCTCATCATGTCTCTTAATCTGCAGCTGGACTGCAGGTGAGATGCTCTCATCCTCAGCCATCTGAGCTCCTGTTTTTTTGTCTTCCTGGATTGCTACTGATTGCACTCACCAAAAATGCATTGACACTACACTGCCTGTGAAACGGTTTGTGCAGACAGCTAGAATAGTTGGATCAGTTGTTTCTCCCCAGGTGGAAAGCCTGTGTCCGTAATGCTTATGGTAGGTTTACTGCAGTATATGGAAAACAGGCATTTTCTAGCTCTAAGTGCAGATGATTTCTGTATTATAACCATGTTAGTAAGGCTCTAGATGCCTAGATTCAGATCCTAATTGCATCTTTTGTTAAAGTGGTGCTTCTGCCTCTGGAAAAAAGGAAAAATGATCCTGGCTTTTTCATCTGTACACAAACACCATTGATTTTTTAGCATCAAATCTATTCAGTTCATTTGGACTAAGCATAAGATTACCTATGAAGTTTAATGTGGGGAAAAATACCTATCAATCAGTACTGATTTTCTTGTCCTTAACTTTGTGCTAAATTACAAAAGATCAGAATAGCTTGGACAAACCACTTTAGCAGGCGGAGATGGAGCCCACAGAGTACAAGTTTCCTAACTCACAGCAGTGATTATGCTTCGCTGAGTCACTGAAGAGGAGCAGGGCAAAGAACTGTAACAAAGAGGTCTATTATCAAAGCATGATCTCTGAGAGAGATTTCAAGCTGTGGCTTATTGGTATTTCCACCACTAGAGGAAGCTGGCAAAGTTTGGATCACATCCAGTAATGTTTACAGATGCAGCCCAATCAGTTATCATAGTATTTATCTCCAGCTGGTATAATAAATCTTAGTAAGTACAAGACAATCTTCTAACATTGTTGCGGAAACAAAGCAGGAAATGTGGCTTAGGTGAAGCTGTTAGGAGAGCATAGCACTGTCTGGAAAATCTTACTTGGAAAATAGGTATCAATAACTCATTACTACAACTACTGATAAGTTACGAGGCCTGTTCCACTTGTGGTTGTCCAGGAAACCCTCCTGGGTACTGTTGAATGTTTTCATTAACAGTTTAATATCAGTTAATTTAATTATTCATACATAATTTAGCTGAGGGCACACTTGGTAAGTGCATTAGAGATATAAGGTTTGTGAGGAATGCCTATACGTTGAACAGTGGAATTAAAATTTGTTTTAGAAACTTAATTTAAGAAGTGCAGTTCAACAGAACAAGTCGTGAGGATTACACTCAGGTAGGAACAACCAAGAAGGCAAATATAAGATGAGGAATGACTGACCAGTCAGAGAGGTCTATCCTAGTCTATGCTAACAATGTGACGGGTGTCATTCATGTTAGATCATTGTAAGCTTCCATTTGTGTTTGGAGAAATGCAATGTAGACATCTGCTCCACATTCTGAATCTGGGCATGCCAAGGAGCAGTCCTCCGGGCCGCACCACAAGGAGGAGATGAGGTGGGAGCCGGAAGGGCCCCAATGCAGGCCACATCTCACTAACGGGATGCAGCCCCACAGGGTCTGAGTAATGGAGTCCAACAGCCCTAGGCAGGGCAGCAGGAAAAGCAGAGCTAGAGGGATCTGGGGATCTAGTCAGAAACTAAGAGATTGGGACAGGGATGGAGACTGGGCTACAGCTTAGGTCCAAGGTCCGTCCAGGAGTCAGAGATTAGACCAATTTGCCAAAACCTTTTTGAATTTTATTCCTGGCTTGTGGCATATATGCACTGACCCTAAACTTGATGCTGTTTGCAGATACAATAAATGCATTCTTTGGTTCCATTATCCAAGTTGATGAGGCATATACAGAATTAGATCTGACCCAGAAAGGACCCCAGCACAACCTAATCAATTTGTCCTTTCATTTGACCATGAACCATGGATATCTGCTTCGCAAGTATGGTTCCCAGTCTCTTTTATGTATCTCCTGAAGTAGTTTCACCTAGATCATGTCTCACTGGCCTGCTCACAACAAATTCATGAAAGACAGTGTGAGAAACTTTACAAAAGTTAAGGTGTGTACATCTGCTGTGTCTCCCTTATCCATATGACCTGGTTCCTACTGTAGCAGGAAATTATGATGAAGATATGAGAAATACAATTAAAAATACTCTTAAAAATCCAAGTCTGATGAAGTAAGAAGATCTGATGAAATACGCAAACAAGGCATTTTTTCCAAGAAAACAGGTGAGTCAGACTTTTAGAAGGTTAATATAGTTTTGGTCTCTGTAAAAGCTGCATTCTAGAGAAACAACTTCTTTTCTGTCTGCCTTAATGTGTTATCGATATAAAAGATATTCTAAGTTGGGCTTGTCCAAAGATAAAGGCATCATTACCATCACTTCTGCACAAAACAAACAACCAAACAACCAAAAAAAAAATACATTAGGGGATAATTAAGCTCATTCTCACTCTGCCTTCTGCTGAAGGTTTTTATTTTTTTTCTTCCAGCCAACCCTCACTCTTCTCAAGGACTATACTGTAGCACTTGTTATGAAATTACCTCCAGAATAACAGTTGCCAGCAGCAAAAAAAAAAGGCGTCTTCTGTCTGTTTTCATTCATCTAGACAAAAAGCCTACGGTCATTATTGGTTCTTTTTTTTTTCCACTTTAGTTTATGTTTCAGGATGATAATTTTTAGAATAAAAACTGTTTTCTATTAGAAATGAGGATCTCTGGATATGTCTATCGTCTCATTTCCTTCATGTCTTCTTAAGTCCCTAACTCCTGACTGTTCAAATTGCATAAATGTTAGTTTCTTTCTGGACCCTGTTTTGAAGCAAACTAACCAGTCTCTTCCAAGACAAAAGCAAAATGGCTTAAGTCAAGAGTCTGCTAATAGCTCTTCTTCTCCAGTATGGAGATACTGTCAGCAAGTACCTTTATGTGGAGGACTCTCCAGATTCCCATGTAAAAGCAAGGACTGGGAGTTTTCCAAAAGCTGACAGTTTTCTGGAAATGAGTTGTTGCACAGTCGCTAGTGAGCAAAGCACAATGTCTAAGCTATGTATATGTTATATCTTTACATGATTTAATATTCATATTGGAATTCTCCATACACTGAGACTATCTAAAAAACAAAAGTATCATCTACATTTAGCCATGTAATCTGCAGCAACAGCTGCACGTATATATATATTTTAAATATATATTACCCATTAAATCCCTGGTAGATAAGATGCTAAATATCTTATCAGATGTTTATTCTATCAGATGATGTCAGTAGAAGAAGAAGCAAGCACAGAAAGGGGAACTAACTTGACTTACTTACTTTAACATTCATGTGACATTCTAAGAAGCTGCAGCTATACCAGCCCTAATACACACACACACAGATGAGTGCAAGTTCATCTTAATTATCTCTTCAGTGCATTTATGTTTCTTTCTTGTGCTCTCCATTAACAAGTCAAGGTTACTGCTCATTAGCCTCATCCTTGATCTTGTACCTAAACTATTTATTTTTTCTCCTAGCAGTTTGTTAGGTTATAGTTGTCTCTTGTTACATACAATTATGTGTAAGAAATAAGCAGACCATATTTAGTCATTTCAAACTGATAATTCTCTCTAAGAGAACAAAGAAAATGGGTACACAACTGGAATGGACTTACCTGTCGTTAATGTACAGAAATTAGATTTGAAAAAAGGCACCAGGAAAGTGTGGAAAATACAAATGAGTTAAAAAGATATGACAGATTTGTAGTGAGATTCCTGGGGCTTCTTTAGATATCATCCTCCATGAGCAGCTGTTATCTCAGTGGTTACATGGAAGATTTCTGTCTAAAGTGTGACACGTTTAATTTCAGAAAAAAACAGTCATTAATTTCTAACTTCAAAAGTCTCCTAAGCATGTCACTCATTAACGACAACTGCAGAAATCCTGAATGCTGCAGTAACTTAATCTTTAAAAGGAAAAGAGGAAACTACATCTTACAAATGTTCAGCATTTCTGCCATGAACAGTAATTCTGAGTACTTGAACACGGTTTCCTCCCTGGACACTGGTGGGAAAAGGGCAGAAGGTATAAGAAAAGGCTAGGTTATGGAACCAACTAAGGCAGCAAGGAAAAAGAGAGAGGGAGGAGTTGTCACTCCTAAGAGCAGCCCTCAGACTCTCTTGACCAGGTGAGATAATTTATTTAGGTTCAAAATGTGAAATGTTTGTTGACACTAAAAAACTAGAGAGTAAAAATATTAACTGAAGGACGCAAAACCAAAGCGTATCACCAACCATGGAGTTTCATAAACACATTCTGTCCCCACTCAGCATCAAAATATTACATGCTTTGATAGTGAGTTTTATGCATTCATTTCTTCCTTAATCGTTGTTTGGCAGAAGTGTGCTTGCACCCTGCTGCTGACAAAAATTGCTCATGTGCCTAGTGGAATAAATGGGCAGAAAAGGATGCAGAGTCTCAGACCAAAGGGATTTAACTCTCTCCTCCGTTGAACTAAAGCATGTCCCAGACTGTGGGCAAAGGGAAACTGCTGCAGGGCTGTCTGGTGAGTTAAGGACAATATCAAATGAGCTTCTTTAATCAAGTTTTTATACAACCTCCTGTGTTTAAATTTGTACTTCTGTAAGTGTTCAAAGCCTAGTTTTGCAATTAAAACTATTAGTGCCATGCGTTTGTGAGGGAAATTCAAGGAAAAGTCACTTCAAAAGCAGAAAGTGCAAAAAAGAAACAAAATCAACCAAACTGCATGAACTAGACCACTCTCTCTAACCAGAGGCAAAGATGCTAGGGCAGCAGACTGCAGTGAACAGAGGAATAAGGATGGTCCTGCTGCCTGCTTTACTGTGCTGGTGCTCAGTTCAGTCAGAGTTTCTGCTATGAACCAGAGCCATACAATCAAGGAGAGCAGCTACTGCTGAGATCTCCAGGACCTGCAAACCCAAGAGTTAGGGCTCTGCCTGAATCGTCACCTCTCTCTGAACCATCTCCATCGCAGGAGCACCCTAGCCTCTCACCCCAGTGGCGGTAAAATTCACTGCTGCCTTTATTGCTGAGAAGATTTGACCTGCCTGGGTGAATTCCTTTCAGTTTCTGTGGTTTTTTTTTCCCCCAACACAAATAATAAGGCAATTGTGTGCAGCGTGGTAATGGCAGATAGTTATGTGGCAGCACTGCTATGTGAGTGCAGCTCCATGGTGTGCCAAGTCTGAAGCTTCAGGAGAAAGCAAGGCTTACTTTTCCTTCTTCTGTAAAAGTGCTGGCATACTATTTTGTAGTATGCCATAGTAGACTTTTGTCATGGTATATCTGGGAATTCAGAGAGAAACTATATTTTGATTTAATCAACTTCCCTCAAGCCTGAAGATTTTTTCAATTTTTTTTTTTTTTTTTTTTTTTTTTTTTTAGGAAGTCTTCCTGGTTAGTGTTTTTGAGAAGTAAACTGCGTACTGTCAGCTCAGCCTCCCAAGAAAAGATCTTGTCTCAACCCTGGCAGCCTTTCTGGCTTCAGTATTCATAGCAGGAAACCAAGAACTCACTCTATTATGGGAAGATAACAGAACCTGTTATTTTCATGCGAAGATACTTGTCAGGCATGGAAATACACATTTTTGTGAATTATTTATAATAACCACATTATTCTGAAATTTTTAATAACGGGATCATTTAAAGTTTTTTTTTTTCCCCAAATGATTTAAACCATGACGCTTTTACTAGAAGTCAACTTGTGTGCTCTTTTGCATTGCTTGATCAGTTGGTAGTGTTTCCTAGTGCATTACTCTGCATGTGAGGTATTTTAAGCTATATAAGTTATAGCTGTAAGTATAGCTATAAATGTTAAGGTTGATAAGTAAAGCCAAAAAAAAAAAAAAAAAACAAATAGTGGAAGTCAGGGGATTATGATGAAAATTGCACCTCATGGCTGTGTGATTTAACTCATTTAGTGCAAGAAGGCTGTTATTTGAGAATTTCAAGATTTATGTAGTATTATTTTTTAAATTAAAGATCTACCATAGAGGAAAATGAGGAAAAATTCAACCATTCTAGATAAATAGAGCCCCTCCAAAAGCTTTTTTTTAAAAAAAAAATTTCAGTGGCTTTATGTTGATGTTAACCTACAGAATATTGATGATTCTTCTCTGATAGAATTCGAAATGTTTTCAAATCAAAATTTTGATTTTAAGGCATTAATATATTCAAAATAGTTCAGATATTTCTTTTCAGATATTCTGAAAATCAAAGAACTGCTTTTTTTGAAGAAATAAAGACTCACTGATTATATGCTTTATTTTAGCATACTAGAATTTTAGAGAAAATAGAGAAAATACAATTACACCAAAAATGGAAGGAAAGCTATACTAGGGTGGAAGGGAACTTGTAGCCTTGTTCTGCTTTTGAAAACTGGGTACACAGACGCGCACACACACACACACACACACACACACTTAAAGCATAAACAAGTTTAACATTTATGATACCTAGGTGGAGAGTACACCTGCTCGCACGCCTTTTCCAGTTGCTTAATGAACTCTGCATCATTCTGTTAAAGCACATAAACACTTACCTGTATTGCTGTTCCGGAGAGCTAACTGTGAAGAACAATTGTAATTCATTGACCTGGGGGAAAAAAAAAGTTTGCTGTGAGCCGTAGAATCAGCAAAATCATGCAATTGAGAGAGAAGAAATTTTTGGAATGTACCTAGAGAGTTCTGCCAAAACAAATACTGACAAAACATTTCTGAGTGCAGAGTTTTAGCAGTGGCAGTAGAGTCACAAAAGGACAGCAGCAATTTTTTTTTTTTTAATTTTTTCCTGATAATTCAGTGATTCGAAAGCCCTTTCTAGGCCCAATGTCTTGCTTTTAAGGTATTCCCACCTTGCAGTTTCAAGGAAAATGTTCTGATTTCATGTTCAGCAGAGAAGGTTTTGGTCTCTGACTCTCCTGCTGTTGCAAGCAATTTTTAAGTAGGCTTGGAGCCACAGAACAGCAGCAAGAATGGGTCTCTAAACAGGCTGTTAGGGCACTCTTTAAGGTATAGTTGACGTTGGTTCAAAGTGCTTTTTTCCCCAGGTTCAGTAGAAGGACTGAAATAGGCTTTGGTTAGAAAGTGAGGGCAAAGTAGGGAGAAATCCATACTTTGTGTTGCGAGGTGTGCAGGCACCTGCACTTCGAACTGCCATGGCCGTGTGGAGTTTACATCTGCTAGAGAAAAAACGAATGAAAAGAAAACCAGGAGACATAGCAGTCAACATTTTTGGACAAATATCCAAATGAGGACAGAAACATCTTATTTGCTGAACTCCTTTCTTTTCAAATATATATTTCAAGAAGATCCTATTAATCTTTCTCTAGACCTATTTGTGAAGACTATCTTATGCAACACATGGTGTCCTTGTTTCAAACATGTTGATCACTTGCAAGAAGTAGCTATATCTGGTGTATTTAGACATATCCTAAGAGAAAAGAGTCAGTTCAGAGTCTCTTTGGCAAATGCTTCCCACTACAGACCCAAGTTGAGATACTTCTCTTCAGCAAGTACTTCTGTGGTTGCTAATACTGTAGCATCTCCTGTTGTTTACTCCCAGTCTGTGAGGTGTAGAAGTAGCAGTTGAATTCCTCCTCCTGATTCAGAGGAGGTGGCAGACACCAGCCTATGGGCAAACATGGGGACAGTACAATGGAGCAGAGGGTTTGCCCCTCCTCAAGTAACACGGTTATGATGCAGATGGACTTCGCAGACCACTGAACCATCGCTATTAGCTTGTAATAGTCAAAGTGAACTTCATCTTGTGGCTCAGAAATTACTTGCTTCTCCTTTGGTCAGAAAATTCACAAGTACAAGCTTTATGTAGAAATACTGGAAAAACAGATTTTGCCAACTAGTGTGAGGCAACCTTGGTGGAGGGGGCACAGGAGTCCAGATATGCTCCACACTTTTGTGCTGAATTTTAAAGGGAGACGTGTTGAAAAAACATTGTGGGATGAATATGCATTTTCACAGGAAGAAGCACCCTACTTCAGGAGCTGATATAGTTCATAGAACCTACTCTCTTATAAATTCAACTCTAACTCTTTTTTGGCTAATTCTTTTTATAAAATCAATGGTTCAAAATGGGACATTTATTCTAGGCATGGCCAACTCTTTATACCATTAACTGTAAGTGAGAGAACTACTTTTGCAATGCCATCATTTTGTTATGTCTTCTCTGCTTACTGTACACCTGTGACCTCTAACTGATTTTTACTTTCTCATTCTCTTATTGTGAAGAATTCTTTGGCAGACATAGAGTTTCTTTTTTTCCTGTTGAGCACAAACACATTTACCTTCTGGAAACCCATTAATTTAATCCCAAAAAAGCATGTATCATTTTCAGAAATGATAAAATTACATGGTCAGCCTGAAAATTAAGCCATTTACTTAAAGAGGTTTGCTCTTGTGCAGCTAAAGGTATGAGTCACTGATCTCAGACCCTTAAGCATTGCAAGGATATTAGGATTATAAAAATAAAGATTTTAATAAATCAGCAGGGTAATTAAAGAAGACAGGAAATAAAGACTTATTCATCCCAACTTGTAACAGAAAAGCTCTTTCTATGGTAATGGAAAAGATCATGCCCCTCGTGTCCGTCATAGCAATACCTGTCAGCAAATGCTACTGGGTGTTCTCATCTTTCTAAGTAGTGTAATAATCAGCCAGAGTAAGGAGCAAGAAGCATTGGTCTTGATTTCAGTAAGAAAGAATTCCATCTCGTTTTGTCAGACTCACTTCTTCCTGCCTACAACAGTTGCCAACTCTGGAACAGCCCGTCTGGAATAAAGAAATACCCCAGAGAAGTGGAGAACCCCGTGGACAGACCTGTTCATCTTTTTCAGACTGCAGCTACCTCTCAGCCAGGGAAGAAAAGGTAACTTTGATTGAGGGTGGAGAGGGCTAAAGAAGGGGAGACAGATATCTTCCTTTCTTGGTATCTCCGCTTCCTTCTTAAGCTATCCTGAAAGTAAAATTCAGTCTTTCTTCTGCCTCTGTAGTGGAGAGAACTTCAAGCACCTGTCCTCACCTCTCTCATTTGGTGCCTTTGAGAGTGAGCAGTGTCACATCCAACTTTCAGGCAAGTGCCTCATTTCCAGCATCTGGAGGAGAGCTGCTCATACATTGCAACAATCTGTCTGAGATTCAATCCAATTTAGATCAAAGTGATGATAAAGTGCGTAAGGAAACAGCTAAAGTGGTAACTCAGAAAATGTTTCTGTATTTTGAAAGGTTAGCCTGCTATCCGTTCCTTACTTTTTACTTGTCTGCAGTTTAGATTCCCAGTTGCACCTAAGTACTCAGTGACCACATCTAGATTTTTATGTGTACATGCATCTGTCTTTTTTTATCTTGTTTTATATACATATGTGATAGAGGGAACCAGTGAGAAGTAGCATCCTCATAAGAGCTAGGGAAATATATTAACAAAAAGATTATAAATATTAAAATATAAAAATTATGCTTTTCAATTTCCCCAGCATGAAACAAGGAGGCTGCACCACAGACTGTGACACTGGACTATATGTGGACATTCACTGTAAATGCTAAACCTCATTTCAAACTTGTTTCCGCTTTGAGGAAACCAGTCTCATGGGAGTGTGAAATTTGCTGCTGCCGGCTCTTGCAGGATTTGTATACAGGCTGTAAGGAACCTGCTGATACTAGCGTTTCTTTCCTTGCCTTTTTACTCGAAAACTTCCTTGTCAACGTCTGCAAGCAGGTTTCAGGGTATTTTGACAAAACTGGAGGGGCTGTCCTGTATTCTGTGGTAATGCCTGGTGGTTGCTTGTCTGCAGCAGAGAAACAGCAAAGTCATTTTTTGGCTGGTGGCAATTTTAATGGATTGCAAAGGTTCATTGTTTAGTCTCCCTGTGTCTCACTTTCCTCACCCACAGGGCAAGGTGAGTAGAAAGATAAATATATTTAAAACTGAGAGGGTCTTGAACTCTGCAAAAATGAGGCCCATACATACCTTACTTGAATTGACAGATCTTGTGATGAGCTTCCCTGTGGCTTCTAGTTCAAGGTTATTCAGTCTGTGATCCTGGTAAGAGAACAAGCAAAAGAACTGAAAATCAGTCCTATATAAGGCATGCACTTTTAAAGGCCTCCATGCAACAGATGTATCTGTGATTTCTTACGTAGCCAGGAATAATTCTAAAGAATGAGAGGTAGCCAGTGGTTGTTCACTCTTACCACTCTTCCCTACCAGCGGTGCGATGCAAGAAGTTCACAGCTGGTTCTGGAGATCTTTGTGACGTTTCCATCTCTCTGCAGGCAGCAATGTTGACTCACTGCTTATTTTCACTATCATTAATTTCATTTCATCGCTGAAATACAGGCACACAGGTTAGAATTATAAAAATAAACCTGCATACATCATAGAGCTCAGTATGGCGACTCAAAACAAGTTATTTGAGCAGGAAAACTTTTGAAGCTTGCTTTCATGTATTTCTTGTTCCTACAGAAGTTTTTATTTCTTTTGGTCCCTCATATGGATTCTCTAATGTCTAACAATACAGTCGAACCCATGATGGGGGCTTCCTGTAAAAAGAGGCTTGCCTTATGTCTGCTTGGCAGCATGTTTTCATGAAAGATACAGAAACTTTTCATCTCTCTGGCAAACGTATTTAAAACTGGGCAAGAAGTTCTAAAGTACAATTTGATCTTGGAATCACCATTTCCCTAGGAAGCTGGATTGAAAGAGTAGTGGCTTGTTATACTAATTCAACCCTCCCCTTATGCTGTTCAAAAAAAAAAAAAAAGTGAGAAAATACATTCTGGACAAAGTTAATTAGCAAAGTTTCTATAAGAGGGGAAGCTGACTCCACAAATCTTACTGAATTAGTAGTGTGTAGAAGAGTAACAACCTAATGTCCACACATAACTAGAAAAAAATGACATCAAGATTGCCCTTTTTATTTATTATTGAGGACTTCATTTGTCAGCGACTTCCAGTGAAAGGTGTCTCCTTTGAAATAGTTTCTCTTTAGGGCTGTTTTGACCAGTATCACAGCAACAGCACAGAAACCTCCTCTTGCCTGTCCTATTGGAATTTTCATCCTTTGTGGTTATCAACTATGTTCCCATGGCAATTCCTGTGCTCACACATCCCAGAATTAGCTCCTAACACATCCCAGCCTGATGGTGCATCAAGCCCACTCAGTGTTGTGGAAACTACATGTACACTCTCTAAATGTGTGGGGAAAGGAAAGTCTCTTAATTTGGGTATTAAGACTTATATATGTGTATGGCTGATTGAAATATGGAAGAAGGGAGGGACAGAAAGGAGTGGAAGAAGTGGAAAATGGTTAATTTTTTTTTTCCCGCTCCAAATTGAAATGCCTTCTGTCGATATGACAAAGTTTGTGTAATTAATATATACTTTTGGTGAAGTGGAACATTTGCTTGAAATTGGGTTATCAATTCAGCTTCATTGTCAGTTGATACAGAAAACAACTGAATGTATCTCTATTTTGAATTAAATTTCCTACAGCTTTCCCCATCCTTCATTGCACTGTCCATTTACCTGGAGTTCCCTGCTGGGAAGTGGTGCTGACTGAGTGTCATTCCCGCTTCTCCACTTTGAATCCTGTTGCATAGCTGGATGTATTCCAGCTGCAGAACGACATAGTTTTGTCAAGGTGGTGCCATCCAAACTTGAGCAAATCCAAGTAGTGATCTGATTAAAAAAAAAAAAAAAAAAAAAAGAAGAAGTTCCGTGCACAGTCCTAGCCACTGGCATACCAGGAGACCTGACCTGATGCATCGAGCAGGGCCATTGGCTAAGCAGGATGCATCTGGATACTCCAAGCAAGCTAAGTCAAGGAGCATTGACAGAAAGGCTATGGACAGGTGGTGGGTCAGCTCCAAACGGCCTTGGTGCTTTGCTAGGAAGCCTGCCACCATGTTCCGTGTTTTGTGGACAGCTCCAAAGGTTCTCAGCCAAGGCGCAATGAATTTGTGGCAGGACTCCAGCCAGAGCTTTGAGGACAGCCAAAGGTGTCAGTAGGATGAGTTCGACTGACACAGCTAACTAGAGAGCTGCTAGCTCCCTTCCCCCCCCCAACAGCTGACATTTACATATGAGAGCTGTTCCGAGGCTTCCTCGACTCTTTTACCCCCA
>VZSV01000027.1:1341977-1380540 GCA_013398735.1 Nothocercus julius | reverse complement strand
ATAGTATAAAATGGAATTGAGATAAAATGTAATTGAGATACTCTGCTTCACAGTTTGAACAGTGCTCTGAGCTTTCAGTTACCTATACCTTTTAGGAGGTAGATCACCCAAAGTAAGATGCTTAAAGATGCATAGAGATTTTAAGGCATTCGGCTTGCTTTAATCACAGTCTCAGAGCAGTTATTGCAGAAGTCTAGTTATTTTTACTATACAGTTTGTGCAAATCTTCAGATGATTTAAAGTAAAGAAGAAACAAACATTCAAAGTCAATAGGGGCTCTCGGGGTGTGGGAAGGGAGGTCACCTCTGAAAGTAATATTGCCTCTTATTCTTGCAGCATCTCTGCAAGAATCTTTCTAATAAATAACACTACCGCCTATTGTGTGGTAGTTGCCATTGCCATTTTAACACGACCCTTTTTGTTCTTTGGTGACCAATCTCGTGGTGGCATCCACCCCTCTGTGTAAGGATAGTCAGTGGCTTCACATGAGTCACTAGTCTCTTCTCTGCAACAGCCCTCCATCAGTTGAAAGTTGTAGCGGGACCCTGTGCATCCCTGCACAGGGCGAAGGGGCGGTGGATTGCGCAGCCCTGCTTGTCTCCGGGCTGAGCCCTGGGCTCAACTCAGCTCAGGCTGAGATCTGAATTCCCTTGAAAAGGGAATTCCAAGAGTGAGGGGAAAACATGCCCTTTTGTTGCCATGGAGGTGGGAATTGGCGCAATAACCATTTTGTTCTCTTTCAAAGCTCCCCCATCTCCTGATTTTGCTTCCCCATCCTTTCTCAGCCACAGCCTGGAATACCTGGCAGCATTCTGGGTCAACAGCAGGAGGCAAATGCAACACCATCCTGCTCTGAGAGCCCTAAGAACAAAAGTCTGTATGAGTTTGATGATTTTGAGCCCAGTTTTCCTCATCAACACTGTTGTATTCAATTGTGACATTTCGGAGAAGGGGGGACAAGGGGTCATGTTCCTGTGTACTGAAGTTTGCACTGCTTGTGTATGAATTACTGACCTACTGAATTACACCAAAATCATGCCTTTGATTTCCTTCTCCTTCATCCCCAAAAATACAGCACTGGACTCTTCGGGCCACCAGGAAAGGAAACACATTTCTGAGAAAACTTAAAACCAGACATTGAATATAGACAGAAAATCTGCTCTTTCACACTCACATAGTTCAGGAGGCATTCGTCCCAAATTAGCCTTCTGATGTTATCTTTCTCTTCTACAGTCAGCAAAGCACTGGCTTCCTTCTTATATGCTATTATTATAGAGTTATGTTAGCAACAAATTTAAAGTTTAAATTCAAAATTAAAGTTTAAATTCATTTAAAGTTGAAATTCAGATGCACTATGGAATTGTTGAAATCTGAAAATGAAGGAATCACAGCAGGGAATGACAACTGTTTTTAGTAATTCTGATCCCAGAAAATTTATTTCTTTTTATAAAATGCTATAAGTGAAATTATGGCAAATAACTTCATTGTCCATTAGCTGACAAAACAGCAGGAATGGGTGGAGCTGCAGAGTTTGTTTCAGGCTCACCTGCCAAAAGAGCTGTGCATAAAAATGTCATTGCAATGTTCCCAGTCTAGTCAAGAGACTCACCCCGCAGCTGTTTAGCTGGCAGAGAGACTTGCCTGTTCAGTGCTGAAGGGTGCAGTAACTTTGATCACAACTTGAATCAGACCTGTTTCTGCTGCTTTTTCCTGTTTGGCTTTTGAAAGGCCAGCTGAGGAAATCCTTTAGTCTATGAACCTTAAAAAGAGATAACACATTAAAAGTTGATCTTTCTTGCTATTATACATTTCAGGATGATATCTGAATGATATCTGAGAAGCTTTTTTTTTTTTTTTTTTCCCTTTAGGCTGGTTTGCTTATCTTTATCCCTGGATTTTTATCAAGGTTACAGTTTTATAATAAACAACTTTTTTTTTTTTTTTCCTGGGGTTCACTTTTCAGATGAAAAATATGAATGTTATGTCAATTTTCAGTCAAATTGAAAATCAATGGAATTTAAATATTTAAACTACAAAGATGCTTTTGGAATATGCTGTAGTAGGAAAGGTTCATGGGAAATACTGTCTTAATTTAGATATTTTTGCATCCAAGTGACCTCATTGAAATCTGTTTAGTTTTGCAAGGTTATTAATTTCATTTTTTCCCTAACGTCATGAATTACCGGTCACTTAAGTTTGTTAAATGGTGATATTAGCTAGTTTGTTTCATGGTATGAATAAAATTTAGACAAGGGTCTCAAGAGCTTGTTCATCATCCAGTCTTGATGAAGTGTAATACACAAGTCTTTTTATAACTTTTTATTTATGCCTGAGCATAATGGGGACAGTGTGAAGATTTGGGGAACCACACTTTTGGAAAGATTTAACAAGATCCTCTTGGACTAGATGCTTTATCATAAAATACCTCAAACTGATCACAGCCACTGCCTTTACCTGCAAAACCATGCCTGGCTCATTGTTGCTGAAAAATACCTGCATGACAAAGAGTAACGTGTCCGGTGCTCCATCTCACCTGTTTTAGCTTTGTCCTGTAGAAAACACAATAGTTTGCATGCTTGGCCTCTACTAAGAATGCCCTCCAATGGTTAGTCAAAAATGCTGTGGGGATGTAAAAGATAACAGCTGAGAATTCAAGACTTAAGTGATACTACTTTAGTTCTTGAGCAGGCATAGTCATGACATAGCATGCAGTGGAGAGCTGCTAGATGGTAACAACTGCTTTTTATCTTTCAAGCAGTGCAGTGCACTTAGCAAAATGAGTTAAGCCTTTTGTACCTAATGACACATTGGGCGTAAAGTATTGCTGAGGTCTAGTCACTGTCGCATAAAAACCACAAACATTGCAGCAAGTTCTGAGCTTTGATTGTGTTTTTTTTTTTTCTTTTTCTTTTTTTTTTTTTTTTAAGGCCATTTTCATTTTCCTTTGTGCTTGCTTTTTAAGCTTTGATCACACTGCTGCACAACTAAAGGCACCTGAGAAACAGATTGCTAGGCAACACATGATGCAAAGGACAGCATCCCCTCCCTTAGCACTGGGATGGCAATAGAGACCTCGCTGTGCTTGAAGTCATCTGTTTCAAAATATTCAAGACAAAAACACCTTCCTGTTCTGAAGGCAGACAGGTGAAGCAAGAAATGATTTTTAAAGTAGGAGTTAAAAATAAACAGCAATAGAAAAAGAGACAATTCAAGAAAATGAAAGAAAAATAATGGGAGGCAAAAAAACATAAAATAAGGAGCTGTTATGAAAAGTGTGGGAGCAGGTTGAGAATAAGAGAAATTGCTAAAACACAGGCACAATGGAGACTTGCAAACTTCTTAGGTGGTGATAGCATAAAAATATAAGTTTAACTCTGTCATTCTCATAAAAGTTTATCTATTGTTAAAATTCCGTTGCATGTTCATTTTACACTATTGCTGCAAATACTTTCTCTGCCTTAAGGAAACTGATCTTACTGTTGTGGCTCTCTGGGGAATTAGCAAAGAGAGAACTTTGCCTCACTTCTAGTTCCATCCACAGTTACCGTACCGACTTGAAAAGCTTCGTTTCATCAGTGCTCAGGAGAGAACGGAGACAGATGGGTGGTCAGTGACCTAAGCTGCATAATTCTTTATAAAACACAAATCTATATTTTGCCCAGCATGTAACTTGGAAGCCAGGGCATGCATGCAAAGTGGCAGATATTTAGCAATCCTTAGAAAGCAAAAGATTGCTTTCTAAGCAATTTGTCCAATGGGAGCGTCCTTTACATTAACAAAAATATGTTGTTAAAGTTAGCAGAACTAGAACTCGTGAACCATAGTACAGCAATACATTCATAAAATGTGCTTTCCTGGTTTAAAAACTTATTTTGTTATTTTAAAATTGTAAATAGGCTCACCAGTAGGATGAGCAGTGACACTGGAAGCAGATACTAAGAATTCAGAACCAACAGGAAAGTACTGAACAGCAAAAAAGCTGAGTTAAAGATTAGGAAATAGAGCAATAGAGTGGGAATTGGACTTTGCAAAGGATATTAAAACAAACAGAGAAAAAAATGGTGATGCTGTGCAGGAAGGACAGGATAGAGATTAAAGATAATCTAGGTACATCCTAAAAATGAAGTAAATACTGTGCCTCACATTTCAATCAGGGAGATGATGTTCAGCAAAAAACAACAGGCAGAATGGCTAATGAGAATCAGTTTAGGGAAATTGCTAAGGAGCTTATTTGGTCTTTTGAGACCAAGTCATCTTCACAGCAGAATTCTGAAAGAACAGGACACAATTTCAGATAGTATAACTCATACTTTCAGTAACTCTGCTAGGTCAATGTGATTTTAAATGACTATGGAATCATAAAGAGGTTGCTGAAAGACTATTTCAGACTGCCAAAATAATAGCTGAGAAACAAATAGAGGCACTGCCTCTAAACATATGATTGAGGTACATACCAAAAAGGGAAAAAAAAAAATTAGCTAAAGGGCGAAGTTGACATGAGAAAAAAATGAGTGTAGAATAACCATGACATTAGAAAAAGGTTTCTAACCATCAGTGCAATGAGGTTTTGGGACAATCTTCCCATGAGAGCCATTGACAGTAAACTAGTTTAGAAATGAAGATAGATCTGTTTGGAAACAGGATTCAGTGATAAATTCACCTGAGAGAGATAGAAGAGAAACTGTTTCTAGTCCTTTATTCTATTCATCTTTCTCTAATGAAGCCCCTGCAATATGCAGTAGTTTCCTAGACATTTCCCCCTGCCTGTTAGACAATATTCCACCACACAGTAACAATCCCTTGCTGTGCTCCTGCTTGCGGTCCTCTCCATTCCCATCCATCCTGTATACTTCTCACAGCAAACAAGATGCATGCTTTCCCTCATAAAGCAAAGTTTTCTGTGGCTGACATAGCACATGCCTTTCCAGCTCTGCCAGTTCTTCCTTGAGCTGAGAAAGGAGCAGAGAAGACCTGTCCTGCCTACCTTAACCATGGCTGAAATGCCCAGGTTGTAGGAGAGACACGTAAAAACAGCAGGCAAGTATCTCCCCTCAATCCATTACTTTAAAAATAAACATTTAACAGAGTTTATGCAGAGTCCTTCAGAAATAAAAAAAAGCTACTAATGGTGTAGAAATATAACGATAGAAAGGAAGGCACAAGTCTTTTATTTTTCAGTAATTGCTTGTATGCTTTTCAAGTCGATATTTCTTCCACAGGTTTAGGTAAATTGTAAGTCATGAATAATAGTTAATTGTTCATGAATTTTGCGATTGCCACATCACCTTGGTAAATCCCTTATATCTGCTTCTGTGTACATTTGAAATATATGGTTTTCTTCTCTAACATATTGTGAAGTATCTTATTTACAAGCCTCACAAAAGACTAAGAAGGGAAGAATTCTGCAAATAAAGAGCAATGCTAAATACTTTAATTCTGGAAAGCAGGAGTGAAGTGCCAATTACTCTGCAGTAGTCTGAAAACGTAATTTCCTCATCCCTTTCCAGTTATGGTCAATTTATGCACATGTCAGCATGGTGGAACAACCTTTAAATGCACAAATTCATTTTCAATAATTATTTTGAATGCCAAGCCATATCTATAACTTCTAAGTTCATTACCACTGTGTAAAGGGTAGATGTAAAGCCAATTTAATCCAGTTCAATCCATCTTTTGCCATGCTATTTTCTTCCATGTTTATGATTTTTGTGCATATTATATCTTCACTGCCTCTGAATGCATCTTAAGAAGTAGCAATTGTAAATATATATCATAAATTTCAATTCTGTGATTTCTCCTTTTAGTCAATTCTAATTTCCTTCCTTCTTGAAATCACACACACAAAAAGAAAAAAACCTATAGAATGAATACAAATTTCACTTGTACTCCATATCCCAGTCATTGAAAAAAGACATTTCATAGCTAAGCTACATGTATTACTAAGACCAATTCCTTTTTCTACTGAATCTTCTTAATATATTTAGCCTTTATTGCAATTGATATCTAGTTACGCAATTCAGTTTGATGACAGCCTTTTTTTTCAAAGTTAGAAATAAAATTTGCTAGCATCATGTTCATCAGCTTTAAAATACTGGTTTGAGCTTTATGAGCTGCATTTGAAAAACCTGTAGAAACCAAAGTTAATAAAACAGAAAAGAGAACTGGGGATGCTGTGAAGCCTGGGAGACTCTGCATTCCGTTTCCCCCAGCTGAAGCAGGAAAGGGTCAGCAGGAGGAGGCCAGGGCACTGTTATCCTTACCATCCACACAGAGGAGAACAAGCTGTATGATGGTTGTGGGTTTTTTGTTATTGATTGGGGTATTTTGGTTTTTTTTTTGTTTGTGTTTGCAATGCATAAGTTTTATCTGCCTATGCAAGACCATTTTTTTCCAAAAAAAAAAAAAAAAAAAAACATTGAATTTTAAGTAGAAAACTTACATCCATCTGATTAAGGGGAAAAAAACAGTCAATCTTAAATGAGGCTGCTCTACAGACATTATACCACTTCTGCTGCAGCTGTTTTATTTCTCCACTTCCATTTCACTGAAGGGACGGGCTGTTTGGCACTAGTGTTTTGCTTTTGCAGGGGTGGCCGGACCTAACTATCCCATGCTAAATGTGAATCACCTTCTGGAGATGGTGGTAGGGAAGATTTTTTCTTTTTTTTTTTTTTTCTCCTCAATAAGTGATAGCTCTGCCTGTATAATGGTTGTAAAGGAAGTAGGTAGGAACTATGTAAATTATTGTCTGGAAGTTATTTGCATGTCAAGTTGTATGTCATTTGCAAGTTAAACTTGCTTTGTTTTCCCCTATCTGCCAGCCCTACTGACTCCAGCTGACAATCAAAACTTTCTTCCCATGCATAATTACCTTTAATGAAGAATCCGCTGATCAAATTGATTCACTGACGCCTGTGTATTTTGTTTCCTGTCAGCATTTTTTGCAAACCCAACGCGGACCAGAATGTAACAAACAATTCTGCTGCACAGGAAAGTACTGAATCTGGTTCACTGTCAGCACGCAGCTCAGCTGAACTAGTGCACCCAAGAAAGCAGTTATAACATGAGCTTTAAAAGTAAGCTTGTAGCTATGACTTTGAGTATACACAAACAACTTATAAAGTAGGCCGGAGTTTTGCGTCATAGTGAGAGAGACGAGGAAAAGACTCTTCTCAGCGAAGCTCCTGAAGAGCCTAGGTCTGAATGCGACTGTTACTCACATTTGCTTCACTCTGCCCTTTCTTGTATATTTGTAGCATCTTCACTTTACCAATACTATTAAAAAATTTTCCAGGATAAGGAATTTTTAGGGATGGTGAAGAGCTAGTTAGGTAATTCATTTAAGATACCTTATGTATTTTAGGGCCTGAAGTCTCATCTTTGTTTTCCTCTGCTTTTGATCTCAGAAAAGTAGAATGTTTTGTATGTGCCTAGTTAGGTAAATAGCACGAGCTGAACGCAGGTGGGCTGTTCTCTATTTAACACAATACGCAGACTTTTTAAATTGAAAACAAAAGATGATAATTACCATTTGAAGAATGAAAAAAAAATATATAAATGTATTTTTGCAAATACATTTTACTGTGTGATATTTGCTTTGCAACCAAACTAGTGACCCAAATGCCAAAGTTAATTTTAATTTGAAACACAGGCTAGGACTCCATGCCCATCTCCTTCCAATATTCAAGGGCACTTCAGCAGGAGTGAACCATTTCCCTCCCTTCTTTGTTCATATAGAGTAATGAACATGCCAGTAACTGCAGTCAATATCTACTGCTCTTGTACTGCTGTCTGCTTTTCATGATGATTCAAAAAAAATCAAATTACGTGCCCTTGGTCTAGTAGTGAAGAAAAGGCCATGTATGCCACTCTGATGGAAGACACCTATGCACATGTAAGATTTGTTGTACCCACTCACACAGAAAAGCCAGAGAGGCCTTGGGTGATTGGTTTCAGTGCCAGATGAAAGTCTTTCTTCCTTGCCCAGACGTATGGATTGTTCACTCAGCGCTTCCTGGCAGAAGAGAATATCAAAGTAAAGACAGTGATAAATATTTCCAGCTCCAGCCAAATCAATATCTTGAGACATAAAGATGAAGGCTTTAAATATGTTTGCACAGGGATTCTTTCAGCATTACACTGCTCGTTTAGAAATGATATACGCACTCATGTAAGCACTGCAGAACTTTTTAAATATACTCTGAGGTGAAATTGTGAGTTAATAGCAAATAAACCTAATATAATACAGCAAATAGAAGATGGCTCAAAACAGACAGATATTTATAGCTGTTTCAGCTGAGAGATTGAAAAATGTTTAGTTGCTCTTCAGTCAATATTTAAAATATATTCTTCAACATACTTGAATATTTTTAAATTGGGGAGAATTTTTTTCCTTATCTCTGAATAAAATTTATCTAAAAAATTTTTATGCCCCAGCTGTCACACATAATTATATGTGCCTCTAAATAAAAGACAAATTGCCTACAGAAAGCTGTTACTGGAGATCACATAGCAGGAACATTAAATATTAATAAATGAATACATCCGTTTTAGTACAGATTGACTGAACTTTGTGAGAAACTTGTTAGTTATTTATTGTAATATATTATTTGAACTCCGTATTTACACTTCACACTATACATTTGGGGGCAGGAGTGCCATCTGTCTAATTCTGATAAATAATAACAAAACCTTTAAGGAAAGGACTTTGAGGTGGCAGTGTTTTCATTCACTATTACCTTCCTATTTGGAGAGTTTAAATCCAATACAGTTCTCTGCAGTTTGCTCCCACCCTTTCACATCATTCTCTAGGGAAATTTAAAATCATTTTAACAACTTTAATATGATTGTAGCAGAACAGCTGAACTGATGGGGAAAGAGACACCATAGCATGCTGAGCTGGACACAGTTTTATAGCTTCACACTAAAGGAAGCATTGCTTTTTCCAGAAGGACAAAAGCAACCAGTAAAATGTGATTGCAGTCACATTTTACAGTCACGCCAGACCTCCTATGGCAAACCTTTAGGTAGGTAGTTCATACTTCAGCAGCAAGATACAACGTTTTACAAGCCTTTAATGATTTTGTTAACAGTGCGCACATAGAGGTCATGTGACTGGTGAGTGTTCCTAGGAAGATGTCTTTTTTTTCTTCCTTCTTTTTTTTTTCCACTCTCCAAAACAAGCATCCAAAAGAAGGTAGCTACAGGGTATTGTTATCTTTTGTTGCCCCTTGGATATGATTCTACTCAAATCTGCAGAGCAATCTCTGGGAATGGCAGGACTTCAGTCTGTAGGCTATCTGATAGCACTGCTAGAAGTCCTTATCAATTTTTGAGGCACAGCCTCTTATCCACTGAAATCTGAATAAAACTAATTTCCCCCACACTGAAGCAGTCATTGGTCGTCTGGACTGGATTTGAAGTGATAACCTAAAGAAGTACTAGTCCTCTTCTTCCCCATTCCCTATAGCATAAGGGCAAGAAAAACATGTGGAGAAAGAAGGATATAAAGGGGAATTAACTTGTCTTCTACAGTCAAGCAGTAAAAAGAGGAGGTACTACAAAAGGTGAGTGTGTAAATATTTTCCCCTCTTCACCTAATCACCCCCTTTACTCACAAAATAGAGAGAAGGGAGGCAGATAGAAGCAGCAAGCTACAAAGAGAGTACTTCTAATTTGGGGGAGAAGGGCAAAGAACACCTCTGGCCAGGCAGCTCATGCATACCCCGGATAGGAGTTCTCCTTTTGGGCCACACAGGTTAGTGGGTGTGGGCTGACCCCGCTCAAAAGTCTCAGGGATGAACCCTCTAGGGCAGGCTCAGTCTATATCCTCCTCAGCCACATCTATAGGACTGAGTGCTGCTGGCCCCAAGGCCCCATAGACCAGTCAACTCCTGTCAACTCAGCTCCTCTTGGCCAGCTTGCCAGAGAAAGGAGGCCAGGAGGAAACTAGTATGTGCGCAACCAGAGACAGCATCACTGAACCATTTGCCAAAATACCAGCTGTATTCCACTGCCCCCAGTCCTGTCCTATCTACCTGTCCCATCTACCAGGACTATGACAATTATAGCAATTCTGAAGCATTCTGAAACTAAACAAAACAAAACAAGCCTCCTAGGAGATCTTATTTCTAGGGGCTCCTGGCTGGCCAGAAGAGCTGCTGCTGAGCACAGGTCTGTATTTCTATGAGTTAGAGCTGAAAAGATCTACCCCGACCTCAGCCCATGCCAGAAACTCCTGCAGAAGAGCAAAGCACTTGCAAATAACATCAGCTACCTACTACCTTCACTGCCAGCAGCATTTTAGACTACACTTACATGTGTTCTTCTTGATAATTGCCCCCTACCCATGTGCTCAGTAGGAAAAAAAAACAGCTTAGTAGGTGAGGTTGACCAAGTGGTTTTGTCAATCCCCTTTAAAGCATATGAGATTTATCTAGCTAGGTTGAAAATAGTCAATGCTATTCACCCAAAAGATAGATAATGCATCAACCATTACTATCTTCCATAAATATATTTCTTTTGGGAAGCTACATCCATAGGTACTATTATTTTAGGCAAGATTTGTCTCATATAACTTTGTCGCCTATGTCTAAGTCATCGTGTACTCTCTTCCTAGCTGATGGAGAGAAGAAGACACAGGGTGCAACATATCCTCTTATCTGTTTCGGGCATTTTATTTTCAGGTGCAAAGCATTGCACCCTAGAAGGGTTATTGGATAAGAAAAGAAATTCAGAAAACTAGTTTATAGTTGTTTGCATTACAGATGCCTATATTTAATCAAATTAATTTCTTCCTGGGAATTTTACAGACGATACTGATGAGTTTAACATCATTACAAGTAGAAATTGCATCTCTTCTGTAAAATGGGGGAGATTAAAATGGCTTAAAGTGATGTTCCACCCAGTATCTTGTCTAATTTAGAAGACTGTCTTCAGTTCATTGAGCAAAGGGACTTTTTCACAATAAAAAATATATATATATATATTCTCAAATACAGGTTTAGCTCACCCTGGGCATCCTGAAGGCAGGATGGAGGTCTTTGCAGCTGATTTGCAGAAGATTTATTTACCCTAAACATTTCAGAAAACAAAAAACACACTTCAAGGAATCACTGAGTACTACACTGAGCATAATTAGAAGTCCGTAGATTTGAAGAAACTTAATTTCTCTATTCTCTTCCCAATGTAAAGTCTGCTCACTCTCACCCATGCTGCTGTATGTGATGTTTTAGCTTGCAGCTTAAAAGATTACTTGCTCATCTAAAGACACCTATATGGTATATCCCAAGGAAGATTATATTGCTGCCGTGGTGGTTTTCAATCAAGAAGCTTCTGACATCTAACATTTGTTGGATCCTATCTCCTTATCGCTTAGCTTCCACACTAATGAACAAATAGTCTTTACTTCTCTTACTCTTTGAAAAAACCTTATGAGAAATTCTTGAATCACTAACACCTCCTGCTTTGCATTTCTTTTCAAGTATTTCAAGCACTTTATACATCAATTTTGTATGTAGCAAACTATTCTCTAGCTTTCTGTAAATCTGAATTTGTAATGCTTCCGTATACTTCTTGGATTTTCAGATGAACTCTTCCTCAAAAGGTTTGACGGGTAGCCTTAGCTGCATACCTTCTCTACTATATCAATGCCTCTCTATAGTTAGGCATCCTGGTGGTAGCAATGGTGCTATTAGCTGATGCTATTTTTGATCATCAAAACATTTAAAAAAAAATGGCTTCAGAGATTGGATGGGCAGGATTTTGGAGCATCATCAGTGCCTTTTAGCACAGGAATACTGAGGCCAGTGAGTGGTATAAAACTCCTAAACAGCAAAAGGTTATGGTTAGGCCTCACATCCCTGTACAGCCAGGCTCTATTTGAACCTTTCCCTGCCGAAGTTGTGCTTTGGAGATGCAAGTCAGATGCAGTAACAATCCCTTTTCACAGCACTTCTAAATTATATAGTTGTTCACATGAAGTTTTATGCATTTGGTGGAGAGGGAGGGGAAGGGAGCATCATCATCCATCTGCTCAGCCTTACCCCCTATCCAAAAACGTTTTTGACATCCCTTACATTTGGATCATCCTTGCGAAAGTGGAGATTTATATGTGGTCTCCGCAAGTTTATTGGATGCAAGCTTGGGAGAGCTGTGGATTGCAGTGGATTGCAGGAACTAATTTACTTTAAACACCAACTGCAAATAATTTCTAGTCTTTCCACTTAAACATTAGTTGGGTTTTGCTCAGTGATACCATTTGTACACCCAGCTGTTCTTTCCTTATAAAGAGCAGATTACCTGAAAAACAAATATTCTAGATATCATCAAGACATAAAAGTAATGGCAAGGATATTGTTTATTACAAATCTGTAGTAAAACTTTGAGATCATAATGTGCATTTGGGCACATCTAGGCATCTTCTTATCATCCTATCAACATTAAGCTCTGGAGCAGCCTTCCAAAGAAAGTAACGAGAGCAAGGAACACACGCTGTTTAGAAATAAGCCTCAAATCACCTTATGCAAGGAGGTACATACCTGCAAGAACTACAGACAGAAAGTTAAGTATGTGCTACAAGCCCTTGAATAGCAGACTCATTGGTATAGGCAAGAAAGTTTACTTGAATTATATTTTTTTAAACTTCTATTTCAGTTTCTTTTCGTTACCTGTCAAGAGTGACAGGGGAATTCTTTTTACCTGGGTAACACCATTTGGCTTCTGAGTTTTTCTTATCCTTCCTCTGTATCCTGTCAGGTTAAGGCTACAGTATCTTTTGGCATTTAGCTTTACTTCCACGTTGGCTGTGGCTAGAGACAGGCTGCGAGCAGCACATGCCAGCTTGCCTACGAGCACAACATTCTCCGTGCTAGGGCAGCAGTTCCCCCTCACTTGCCTCAGACTAAGCCAAAATACCTCAGCCCAAACTGAGAAAAGCAGAAGAGAAGCAAACAAAGAGATAGTCCCTTAGCTTTAGCACAGGGCATGGTTTTAGTACTTCTGGACCTCTTGCTTGTTAAATTGCCTGCTATCAAAGGTACTTTGTTGCTTATTATACCCTTATCCATCTAAGCTTTTGTTATTTTACTATATGACCTGTGTTTATAACAGAGCATTATCAAGCAATTTGTTCTGAACAGCTTGCAAACACACAAAGTGAATGTTTTGCAGACCTTCTAAATCAGACGCCAGCAATTGAATAGCCTCACAATGCCGGAGAGTGGTATAAACCTTCCAAACCATTAATAACACTTAAATTTTATTCTGTGAAACAAATAATTGTATGCACAACAGATGTTTATGCAAGTGCACTGAAACAGCAGCTTGAAGTCTTCTGAAGATGACAGCATTTACCTTAGGCAGAAACATTTTTTAAGCTCTGCTTGAAATAATTGGCAGCAAGCCCTACAGGGCTTATGCTGCAAATTAGTTTGCTAAAACACAATAAAATGCCCAAATCAATTTCGTAACACTCTTCCAGCCAACAGTCTGTGTTGAACACCTCCACCTTAACCAGTCGCTCTGCATGGCAATAGTAAACTCTAAAGGCTTGCCTGCTTGTGCTTACGACAAGGCATTCAAGGACTTACTGCACAGCAGCTCTCCCCAAAAGCTTCTCCCTCCACCCCCCCAAGATGATGATTACTGGTTTTACCTTCTCCTCTGGCTCAGCTGGGAAGCTTCCCCCCACCCCCCAACAGCTGCCTCCCAAAAGCACCTGCCGTTACCTCATTGCTTCCCCCACCTTCGCACTCCCCCAAAATAAGGGACCAAACTACCTCAGTTGAGGCTGGTCCCATCCTGTTGTATTCCTTGCCTGGGCATAAGCAAAGGCATTCAGCATGTTCTTTTTATGATACCATTAATCATTGCGGTTGTTTTTACAGAACAAAACATGTTGCAAAATCAGTAGGCAGTAATGCTATTATCATATGTTTCATCTGCAGTGACAAGGCCTAACTCCAGCTGCCCTGTAGTTCATTTATTGCAGATATCACAGCTATGATTTTTGAACATGGCCTTGCTGGATTGAGCATGCCACTGACCAAAATAATATTCATAGAGTAGGATCACTGTTCTAGCCAGCTTTAACAAAGAATTCATTCTCTAGTTCTGAGGGCTAAGATTTCTACTTTTAATTTTAGGTAAATAGATACAAAAAAGACAAAAGGAAACATCTGGTTATGTAAGCAGGAGGATTCCTTTTCAAAACAGGTTGAAACCAGAAATGAAACAATCCTGCCGCACAAATAGAGTGGTGAATTCTGCAAAAGAACAGAATCGGCGTGTTGATTGAAAACATGCTAAAAACAAAACAAAACAAAAACCTATAGCTCTCATTTAATAATAGCTTTTCATTACAGTTTTAAGAAGTGTGATCTCTTCTAGCCAGGCATTACTTTTGAAGTGGTTTAAAACATGTAGGGGAAATTCCAGGTGTGGGAGGTGTAAGTTATCAAGAACAACAGAAAGATATATACACAGAAATAAAAACAGAAAGCAAAAATGACCTCCTTTATCATTAATGTACAGTTGTAGTACATTACAGTTTCTCATAAATATCAGCCCTTGTACCTCAGAAATTATTTTTCCTCATTGAGTAGTATTCTTAGAAGGAATCGCACACCAGTTAGTATTAATCAAGATCATAAAACATGAAAAGTCATACAGGAAACATCTCTCTGGGGTGAAAAATGGTGTGACATCTGTTTTCTAAAGCATCTATCTGCCTAGTAGGTAGAATCACTGTCATATGTAAGCTCTGCACAACCAGCCTACAAAGTGAGAGGGAATCAGCACCCACCTAGGGTCTTTTGTAAACTGGAAAGTGGGATACAAGAAATGTAATAGCTTTTGAAAGGTGCCACAACTTTGTGGATTGTGTTTGTTTGCTTGCTTGCTTGCTTGTTTGTTGTTTTTTTCAGTAAAGCTGGAAATTGAAACATCTATTGCTCGAAGCACAAGACCAGCTTCGCCCTGAAAACAGCAGATGTCCTTAAAATAGTGAGCTATAGAGCTCTATCATGTTATTCAAGACCAGCTGGTCTGGTCTATGAGGAAGACATTTTAAAATACTATTTTTTAATACTTTGTCATTGGTGACACAGCTTCACGCCTGCCTCCCTGTTTCTGGACTATAATGTCATAAAGCAAAATGCTGCCGTTTATGTGGGCTTTTGATCCATGCCAGTCAGTCTAAAAATAAAGTGTCTGCCTGCAGAGCTGCAGTTCCTACAGATATACTCTGGTACTCAGCCTGTTGTTCAGACTTTTTATTCTTATTTGGTCTGAACAGTGGTTTTAAATAAATGCCTGCATTTGGACTATGCTGGCCAATAGATCACCTGTTTTGTATGATGCTGGTCACATATGACTGTAACTATCACCCTGTGATGGGGTGAGAGGCAATAGGCACAAACTGAAACACAGGAAGCTCCATCTGAACATGAGGGAATACTTTATTGTGATGGTAACAGAGAACTGAAACAGGCTGCCCGAAAAGGTTGTCGAGTCTCCTGCCTTGGAGTCCTGGGCAACATGCTCTAAGTGACCCTCCTTTAGTAGTGAGACAGGACTAGATGATCTCCAGAGGTGTCTTCCAACTTCAACCATTCTGTGATTCTATGAGATCCATAAATGTGTTCAAGCCAGGCACCTTAAAGGAATTTGTGAGCTAGAGCTCTTCAGCTCTAAATCATGCCTTACCCTTCAATCAGCCACATTCTGGAGGTTTACTTGGTCCCCACACATTGCAAGTGTGTTCCTGGTGCATTCTCATCAGGAAAGAGTGATTTGTCAAATGAGATAGGAAAATGATGGATAAAATAGCTACAGATCATAACAGTAACAACTGGCAGTAACATTTAGGAAGGATGTGAAACAGGATCTTTATTAAGGGAATTAGAACCACCAGCAGGCCTGGAGCTAACATCCAACAGGTAACGCCCAGATAGAAAAGATACTTTGAGCGGACAATGAGTGTCACAGCCCTGAGCCTGGGCAGCCTGGCTGAGGTTGTAGAGCCTGCTGATACAGCAGGACCCCCATAACAATTCTGACCATTCTCTGGATAGAAAATCAAGTAAGGCAGAGAAAGGCAAAAGAGGGAATGAGTTGCCATAAACACATACTTTAGAATTGAGTGATAAGATTAAAAAAACAAACAAAAAAAAAAACTCAGAGAAGAGTTGAACATGTGCAGAAAAAAAAGCTAAAAAAAAAAAAAATGGAAGAAAGGGGATGTAAAAACATTCTAGTGTCATTAAACCTAATTTGTTGAAAGTGGAACATCAGCCAGTAGGCTGGGCTGTAGATGGAGTGAGAAAGCAATAAAGAAGGGGAGGGAGAGAGATAATAATAACAAAGAGAAACAGCAACTAGTGGAATAAGTTTCAGTGAAAACAAGCCCACAAGCTAAAAGTTCCTGTCATATAGAGGCTTAACTAGATGCTTTGGAGAGTCATAAAATCAGATAGGCAAAATCCGAAATCAAATATGGATTCTCTATATTGTCAAAAAGTTGCAGGAACCTTGTCCTAAAGCAAATGTACTTTCACAGAAATATCCTTATACTAATTTCTTCTCATCACACCCTGAAACCTTCAAAATAAATTCAGGAAGGATTTCTTTAAAGTCATAATAGAAGTAAACACACATAACATTAAAAGGTGATTCTTTTAAACAGATGCCACTTCAGTTCCTCTGACTTGATAAATCCAAGGAACAGGGTGAAATGGAATTTAAATGCTAGAAAGGAAGAACTCTATGCTAATAAATCCTTTAAACCAGGAACATCTTCCAAGGTGTAAAACCACTTCAACATTATGTGATCCCAATCACTCAGTAGAGTGCCAGCAAAGAAGGACCTTTCTATTAATAAACCATGCAAACACCTGTATTTATGCTTTTAAATTTTACAATAATAATAAACAAAGCCTTCCCTGGTTTCTAAGTATTAGACAACAAATTTCTTCCAGTTTTGTAAGGATATCTAAAAATCTCTTCGGCAGATGCACTAGTGAACCTGCAGAGCAGAGTAACAAACATTGGGCCTCATTCACAGCTGTGTAATTCTACTGACTGCTGAAGAGAAATGACACGTACAATGGGTATCAGAAGTACTTAGATAAAGAGGCTCAGATCCCTAGAGACAAATGAACAGCAGAAGAAATGCTTTGAGGCATGAAACACCCAGAAATACAACTACAAAAACTACACCATGGTAAAGTCCGATGGAGTTTGGGCATTAATAGAGAGGTTAAACTGTCAAAAGGAATCTTGTTAAACAGCTGCTCCTTGTGTTTCTTGCTGTTGCATCCAAATGTCCCTTAAACTCTATTCCTCCCTGGATTAGTTTTCAAGTTGCAATATCTTTTTACCTTCTCACTCAGTATCTTACTTCTTCCTTTCGTTCACCCAGAAGCAACTCTGTCTTTACTAAGTGTCCTGTTTTTATTAGTGTCACTCCTTTGCTTATAAATATACACATATATATTATAATCCTTTACACATTTTCTTCCTTAATCTGTAGTAGCTGATTGTCTCTTTAACACAGCACTGCTATTCTTGCAAATGATGGTGATCAATATCCAGATACTGAAGACACACAAAACAAAAGCATTAATGTAAACCTCTTAGAGCAAAAGCTGTCTTTAAAAAGAATCTCAACTGTGTTTTCTCCTTTGCTAAAAAAGCTTCAGATGCTAAAAGTCTGAGTCCTTTAAGCAGGTATCAGAGCATTTACTAACCACAACAGATAGCTGTAGCTTGCACTGTGCTCAGTTTTTGAGAGGACATGCTTTGAGTGAGGATGTAGCTTGAAGACAGAAAGGAGGGCAAGGATGAAAGGAGAAGCCGTAGGAAATTGCATCTGGCTTTTATCTCTTCTCTCACACTTTTCTCCCACGACATTCCCTCTTCTGCTTATTTCTTCTCTCCCCACTCCTATCACCCTTTTTGGAAAGCTCTGTTCTTATTGGCAGTATCCATCATTGATCCCTACTTGCACCTGCCTCCCTCCCATCCTTTCAGCACAGCTGGAGCCAGCTCCTCTTTCTGTTTTATCAACAACCTTTTCCTTACCCTGCCATGTAAGCCTCTTAGGAGACAACAATAAACATAACTATTCAACACCTGTTTCCATGATCCTTAACTATAATCCTAGCCTGAAGTGCAATCTAAACCAGAATGCGGTGACACTTACACCCTGCAAAAGCACCCATTCACCAGTGCCTTCTGTCAGTAGTAGTCCTAGATGTCTTGTAGGATATGGAAGTAAATCCTAGTCTTCAGATCAGTGTCAGCTTTAGGCATGTGCTAAGCTGGCAGTAAAACTTTCAGCTCAGCTTCCAATTCTGCCAGTGCTGGGCCCTGGAAACCCCGGGCTTTATGTTCTAAACATAATCTTAATCCTTAACATATGTTTATCCATAACCCGCCAATCCATGCTCATCCCCCTTTTTACCATAAAGAATTGTTTCAACCAGCAGCAACTTTCTTTATTACTTGCTGTATCTGACAATAATGCAGGTCTTCTGATTCTCCTGCCCAGCACCATAATTCTAGCCCTCTGCAAACCTTAGTTTTAGCAACCATCCAGCAGTCATTGCCTCTTCAAGATTAATGATGAGGTATTTGCTTTAATAAGAATACCCCTTATCCTTCAGTTAATGGTCTTGCAAGTATCAGTAATAAAACATTTTCTTCCTATCTCAGATAGTAGTTGCAGAGCCAGCCCTAATCTCAGCTTTGTCTGGAGGTCTGTTTCTATTCTACTCACCATTAATCATTTCTAAGTTAATTTGGGGAAGAGGGGCAATGCCCCTGAACTCATCAGTATAAATCATGCTCATGTAGACTTAGTAGAACATTACGAAAACCCTCCCATCCAGATCCTGAACTCTCCACCTCCCTGAATGGGAGCCTATATTTGCCCCAAACTAATCACTCAGCACTGCCAGAGCAACTATACATCTTGGCCCTTCTGGCTTCAAAAAATCCACCAGAAGGTGATGCTCTGCAACATGACCTTACTAGAAATAACTGTTGCCATTCACCGCATTCAGAATATTTCTCCTCCTCAGTCCTCATATTACCCTTCAGGAACCCAGGGACAGATCTGCAATTCATCAGCAATCTAAACTTAACCTTAAGCCCAGCTCTGAGCATAGCTTGAAACATAATCTATGCCTCCCACAGTATTAGTCAGACAGTCGTTCCTAGCAGCACCAGCCCACCCTCATCCATGCAAAAATTGAACTTATTCATCAACTTGATGAACATTCATGAACAATAAGTTCATCAGAATGAACTTATTATTTGTTTAATGACAGATCTAAACAACCCTCAAAACTTTTTCAGTGATACCTACTTTCCTTAAAAGTCATCCTTAGGCTAGCAATTTTTACTCTGCCAGAACTAAGAAGATGAAATCTTCCCTTTTCTGACACCTCATTCTAGTTCTGCTGATGTCACAGAAAATAATATTGAATCTCTTTTTAAAACCATAATCCTATCCAAACTCATCTGAGAACCTTAAACTTAATCAATAACCTTTAAACATCTCAAAACTTATCATGGGCAATTATCTCCTGACCGCAATAGCCCTTATCCTGGTCACGCAGAACTCACATGATGCAGCAGTACAGCTTGCTCTTCAAATAATCTCATACAGAGCCCCAAAACTAACCCAAACCATAATCTTTACCTTAGAACCAACTGTATCACTCCCCTCAGCATTGCCTATGCAATACCTAGGCAGGACATTTATCCTAAAGCTTATCTTACCCCCATCTGTAACCTTACTCCTCACCTTAATGCCTCCAGAACTAAAACAATCTCCCCAGAGTTGACCTCTGGCTTTTGGCTATTCTCAGCACCTACAGGTATTGTGTTTCCAGCCAAAATGCTCCTCTTTTCATCACTCCGTGCTCTAATGCCAGACTTACAGAGACCATTGCTGACCTCAGAAAGAAACATGGTTTCTGCCCTCTCCAGCTGTCTTCTGTTCCCAAGGACCTGTACTATCAGTTCGGCACCTGACTTCCTGGAGTGCAGGATGGCCCTCCTGCCTTGTACTGGCATGAGTCAGTGGCTTCAGTTGAACTCAGGTTAAGTCTAAGTTGAAGTTGGCATTTTGGACAACAGGAGTTGGCAAGCTTCTGTCTCTTGCTGGCCCTGTAGGAGAGGAGTTGGGAGAGTGAGATGAAGCTCTGCTGATCATTTCTGGGACTGTCTCAGCCTGTGCAGTAACATCCTGTTGCCATGGCATTACAAAACAGTCTCAGAAACTAAGCTCTTCGGCCCCTACAGATGTGAATCCTCACCATGAACCCATCCTTTACATATCACTTCCTGCATTATAATTAAAAAAAAAAATTATTCCCCTTTGCTAACTCTAGCCCCCATTCTAACCCAAGCAACCTTGTAACCAAGGTGTTCAATCCCAGTATCTCAAATGTTCACCCTAATACCAGCTGTGTTTCTCATCTCACCTATGCTTCCCATACCTTCATCAAAATTAATAATAAGCCTTTCACCACTGATACTGCCTTCCTTATCCCTCCTATGGAGTTCTCCCTACTGCCTGAACTTCACCAAAGTCTAGGCAAAGCCTAAGCCTTAACCCAAAATCTTAACCCAGAATCAATTTGTCTCAGACTAACCAGAGGTCATTCTGAACCTGATGAAAGCAGCCCCCACCTTAGTCTGCGAAGAGTCAGCAGCTTTACCTTTTTCTCCAGCTTTTTCGCTTTCAATCTCCAATCTAATGTTGAAACTTAACTTTAGGCAGTGATCCCATCTTAACAAAATATTAAAGGAATCCAGGAACTTCTCCATGCAACAGAGACTTGGGCAGTGCTGAGAGTCAGAGAGAGAAAAACATTCTTCAGAGTGAGAAGACGGTACATTGACTTTCATACATGCTAGTTATTAGGTTTTCTTTTCCTTCAGCTTGTCCCTCAGGGACTGTCTGTGTCAACCCTTTGTCTTCTCTACCAATTTAAGAGTTGTTGACTATCTTCAGCTCCCAGTGGAGCAAATAGACTTCAGCTGAGGATCTGACTAGTTTGTTTGTTTGTTTGTTTCCAGAGCAATTTCTAAGGATTGTCTGGTACCTGCTTCTAACTCATCAGAGTTAGAATGTTTAATACTGTTGATGGGCCACTGTGTTCAAGGCTCTCCCGTGGCTGCATTTGTGTGCTCTCTTTATCATGCTTCTCGCAAAGTAGCTCAAGAAGAACAAGCCTAGGGATGTACGGGAACCCCTTGGCTCACCTCACTGTTTTCTAGGAAAATAAGCAAGAGTCCATTTTGGCTAGTCTGCTCTGTGAAAGTCCATACAAACAGATCAGATACTGACAGAGATGGAGATGACAGCACTGCTAGAAAGACCCCAGGGCTAGTGGCAAACCTTCTTTGCATGACATGAGGTTAGCTAAGAAGTCAGCAACTACCAAGTCACACATTTCTGAAAACACACAGCTAAGTATCCAAGCTTTGACAGGTGCCATGTTGGCTGAAACAGGTTTCAAACAACAGACCCCATCTTTAAAAGCTGGAATTATTCCTGTTTACATTTCCTTGCTTAGGGGATTTGCTATTGTAAGATTGTTGATCTAAAGTGTGACAGATAAAGAGGAAAGCAGACCTACATTAGCATTCTCTTTTTGTCTAGCAAGGCTTGCCGTTCTTCCTTTTCAGTCAGGAAAATATAACATCTGGCCAAATGTTATTATTTCTGGCCTAAGTATTCTGTACCGTGCTTCAACTTTGAGAACTACTTTAAGGGTGGAGGAAGGTTTTCCAGAAAGGGAAACATTACTTGTGACTGACAAGTAAACAGCAATGTCTTCAGAAGCCAAGGAGGAGGAAATGAGCTTGAGACTTAAGAGAGAAAAATAATGAGATGAAATGCTCCTTTGCCTGTTCATTATATATCCAGTTTTCCTAAAGATGTTTTTCTCTGTTGGAGTCTGAATATGAAACTGTGAGATGGTCTACGTGTTGCTCTGTTATCTCACAGCTTTTATCAGAAATTTTACAGCATCAAGTCTTGACTTCAAATTCTTGAACTGTCTGTGACAGTGGGAAACTTATGGTGGAGTGAGTGCAAAATAATTCTCAGAAAAACATAAAAGAAAATATTCTCTTCTTCCCAGCCAATATGCTCTATAAGCACTAAGTATTTTCAGTACAAAATTGGTTCAACTAATCTTTTGCATTAACAGTGTGTTCTTAAAATTGATTGCATTTTTACATTTTAAAATGTTCTGAAATGTTTTGAAAACTGATTTTCCAACTACTTGTACATTCCTGCGCTTTATAAAGGAATACTGATCACAACAAAGATTTTTTTTTTCATGGGCTGGAAAACAATGTGGAATACTGCATCAGTTATGGTTAAACAGATTTGCCTAGTTTAATCTCCTCCACTGAAAATGCATGTCTCATTCAAGCCTCTTGTCCTTTCTGACCTAGCCTTACTTACCTAATATTTTACTCATTAATAATATAGGCCAGAAAATGCTATCTCACTACTGTTGTTTGTTTCCTTTGAAGGACAGTTACCACTTTGTGAGAAATTTCATGAATTCTTCCATTAACAAAACAACAAATATTTTTTAAAGAACAAAGTGTATTTAATCCTTATTACCTACAGCTTGTAGGTTGTTCAAGAAAGATATTTAAAAATAGTAAGTTCTAGGTCCTAAAATTTTTTAACAAGTTGACAGCTCTTCTGTAGGTCTTGTAGTCTGATCTCTGTCTCCTCTCTTTCCTTAGATGCTCACTTTCTCAAGTGAGATATAACTTGAAATTTCCAACTTTTCTGTACTATATATCTGTTCGACAGAGCTGGCAAGTTTACCCTAAAATGTTCAGCTGCAAATGCATCAGTCTGAACCTGAATTATAGACTAGAGTGACTGAATTATAGACTAGAATTGTAGACTGGAGTGACTCAGTAGTTCACAATGGACTAGCTTTGTGCAGTCAACTTTTTCTTACTTGAGCAAATCTGGGGAGAAAGGTGTGTAGCCAGGAGGGAGGCTAGGGACTTGGTGTGGTTTCTCTTCCTGGCAAGAACATGGCAGCAGTCCAGCAATCCCTCTCCCACCGTGATGCCAACACAGCCATAACACCACTAGCTTCTGTGCAGTTCACTGTTACTTGAGTGAGGAGCTGCTGCTGTGGATCCACCTGCTGTGCCAGAATCCTGGTCTAGGAGTTTGTAGTTAACTGAGCTACCTTTCACATACACAAATCACATGAAACTTTCCACATTTAGGGAGTTTGGTTTTGATTTACAGTAATGACAACAGTGTCAATCATCACAGCATAAATACGTGTTTTTTATAACTCTTACATGAAGTGTAAGCTATGAGGACATTCTTACCAGTTTGGCTTAGTTTGGGTGAAGATTTTCAGTTGTCACAGGAATCTTCCATGCTTATGTATTGACTTCCATGTTAGTATATGATTTTGTATACAGGGAAGTAAACCTAGTCTTCTTCACATCGGAAGAACCTTGAGTATAATCAGTTAATAAATCCCTTGCTCTGTCATTCACTTTTTATTGAAATTTCCCAAGACAGATGCAAATGTGCATAGATATCCTCATCTATCCTAGGAACAGGAAAAAAAAAAATCTAGAGAGACTCACACCTCCAGCTAATCTGACAATGGTATTTATTTAAAAAGAAAGAAATTGTATGGGGTACTATTGACCATCTTTAACATTAAAAAGTTATGTGGTCTCTGATCCATGGTGCAAGAGTACATGAAGCAGTTTTAAGTCTTTCCACAGAGAACTGGCAATAGATAGTGAGGTATCATAGCTGTCACATGTGAGGTAGCCCTCAGGCACTGGAGCAAATGAGAAATAATGTAGTTTTTATTCACAGCAAAAGGCTAGCCTTCTTGTTGTCAGAGGACGGAGTGATGAACATTTGTGTCTGCCTGAGAATAAATAATAGCAGCAATGGTGTGTGACTTGTGTTGGAATAGAGTAATTACCTTGCCAGATCAGGTTTTGTATCTCAGCTTTTATGTAAAATTGGCAGAATGCTAAGTCAGTCACTCTAGGTTGGAGAGGAATAAAGAAGAAGAGGGCATTTTGTATATTTAGCATTAGAGGTTGAAATGCATGTGTTTTGAGTCCTGATACATCACCATTTAAACTCAACCATACTGTGACACATAGGCATTTTTACTGGGTGAATAAGTTGTGTGTGTTTTACTATGTGTTTAGGCTAAAAATTTTCAGGTACAGAACAAAAGTAACCAATTCACAAAACTTTAAAAATCCCCAACTTAAATAGCATTGAAGATTATTTTCTTCATAAAATAAGTCCTAGTTTTTCCTTTTATAATTACAAGCTTCTCTACAATATTCTCAAAAGCATCAACACCTTTTGTGTAAAAAATTAAAAAGTCATTTGTCACTGCATATAGAAAGGAAGCTATTGGGATGTAAGGTCAGACAGGGTGGTGCCTAATTTTGCTTAAATATTTGGGATATAACTTCACTTTGCAGTCCTGGAACAAGCACAATATTTCTTTTCCTTTTCCAATAACTTTCACTGTATTAAGCCCTGCATCACTAACAGCTATACATTAAAACAGAGACACCATTCCAGGAACGTTTGAGCTATACAATGTCTTTGGTTAAACAGTATTACTATATAGGATTCAAATTCTGTCTGCTTTAAATACGTGTCTTATTGATAAGTAAGGCATTGATCCATTGAAGAGAAAGTTGGTAAATTTACTGTAGTTTTTACGCCAATCAAGAAAGGGAACATAAAAAAAAAACCTCAGCCCTCTCATAAGGAACAGTTTCTTGTCAATTAATCCCTGGTTTCCCTTACTGGAAGCACTCTGAGCAAGTAAATAAATGACTACATAAAATCTAAGTCATTTTTGTAATTTTGTTTCCATAGAGGAGATACTTGCATACATATAGAATTCAGATGGCTAAAACCCAGAATGTTACATCAACAACTCTAATAAATAACTGAAACTTTTTGCTTAGGTTCAAGGAGACTGAGGCATTAGATCTTTTCCTTTATAAAACCACAGGTTTCTTTGTAGAGGATCTGGGAATAAAAATATTTTCTTCACTCAGAATGAAAGCCCCCATTTTAGTATGCTAGGAACCCACAGAGGAGTTGAACTTTGTTTACAACATTGTTGATATGATGATGAGGAGGTAAGTTTATCATATGTTTTTTCTTTACTTTTATCAGATAGTGTAGAAGTTAAAAATCATCCTGTCTCCTTAAAACTGAAATTTAAGCTGTTCTTCAGTCTTAATCAAGAAGCTGTTCTTTCCAGTTTCCTGATCTGTCAAGATGGGATAAAAAGTCCTGAAAACTGTGACAAAACTGTCATTTTCATTAGATCTCTGAAGACAATTAAATTTCTTTTGACTTAGCCTTGAAATTTTTGAAGATGCCGAATCGACTTCTTGTATTGTTGCAAGACCTGAATAAAGTAGGCTTTGAAAGAAAAGAATCTGAAAAGAAACTGAAAAGAAGCAGATGAAGTGGCACTTATGTTAACTTCTTTACTCTGTTTATGTAATTTACGGAGGAAGACAACATTGACGGCTTGGCATTGCTGATTTTGCCTTACCTCGTTAGTTTTCAACCCATCAAAGCATGTAAGGCCTAAAATGAAGTGCCTTCTCGGTAGTCCCTGGCCTCATGTGGAAGCTTTTAAGCATTTTATTACATAATATTTGTCTTTCGGAGAGAAAGTTCTCTCAGTCATGGTTAATAAATGCCTCAAATCTTAAATTGTTACAAATGTGTATCCATTACTTTGATTTGTGTTTCATAATTGAGTCATCCTGAGGCAAATCAGGGGGAAATGCATGCTGACATAATTTTGTTCTAGTGCTATTTAAGTTTTGTAATTCTGTAAATGTGTTAGTTAAATTGCTACCTGCTGTTGAGGTTAGATAATAGTAATGTCTGCAGATGTTTAGGGCTTATATATATAACCATTATTATCTCCATACTCACAGGAAGCACTCCTGTGGCATATACGAAGATACAATGACTGTACCTAAAAGTTTAAGGCCAAAAAAAAAAATCTCCACAAACATTTTATGGAGAAAAATAAAATTCCACAAATATGTGTATACTTTAGTTTAGAAATGATTCACAGAATGGTTAAGTTTGGAAGGGACCTCTGGAGATCATCTAGTCCAACCAACTCTGCTCAAGCATGGGCACCAAGAGCGTATGGCACAGGGTTGCACCCAGTTGAGTTTTGAAGACCTCCTTCCAAATTACTATTTGCAATTTCTCCATTTTTCCTTCTCTTATGAATAACTTAGTGTAGTCCACATGATAGAAATGGATCATTAGGAATTATGTGTGGTGGGAAACTTTGTCCTTCAGCATGTTCAGAAAAGAACAAATTTGCTCTTGCCATAAGATGACAACAGATGTTGAACCCAGGCTAACTTCCTAGTACAGCAGAGAGAGAAGCAGAGCATCCTGGCAGCCTGAGCCAAGACAAGTGGAGCAATCTTGTCTTTCTGCTCCTGCTGCCAATCCCTGCTTTAAATCCGCATCTGCAATTAGTGAGGACATGCTCTATCCTCTTCATACAAGGTACCTGAACATTGCTGTTTCACGTGGGAAATACAAGGAAAAGCAAAGCTCAGATAGAACAGAACTCATTGTTTCTCACAAAAGCATTCAAACATAATGAAGGAACAAAAAATATGCTATGCAGGAAGGATTGTTTTGAACTAAATATCTTCAAAAAAACCAAGCTTTTTTTTCAATTAATTGCTGCTCTTTTATGGGCCTGAGATCTTATTTGCGTGTACTGTTTTTATGCCTGCAAAATTAATTGCATACAAAACTAGTGGTGCCTCTGAGCTGATAGTATTCTCTTTAGGTAGTAAAAGAAACAGTGGCAATCATCAAATTTGGTTCTGCAGTTCCATGGTATCCTTAAATTTCTCAGTAAAAAAGTTACTCACAAAGGAGACCACCTATTTAAGCATTCGTTTGCTGTAAATTGCTTGTGTTTGCAGCCTTCTTTCTCACCATCAGAACTCAGAGGTTTCACTTAGCTTCAAGGCAATCAACATTTGAAAGAGATCATCCATTTAAACATAGATGGTATCATGCAACTCAGCATTCTCAGCTTTAAGCTCAGAAATACTTCTTGTGGGACAGATAGATATTATTATGACAATACCATGTACAGGCATTTTGAGAATATTTCATTTTCCTTCATTTAAGGCAAGGAGTTTATGACATTTGAGCATGAGCTCTTCCTTCCTATTTGCCCTGTAGTCATTGTCAACCCCTGAAGAGAGAATAATGAATTTCCCTTTATTGTACTGTCAGTGTGCTATCATTATTGTGGAATTTTTATTCTCCTGGAAAGCTGTTTTATAAGTTATTTTTAAAAAGCTATGCCACATGCATATTTAGGGTTTATAGGATGATACTGATCCATCATTTTCTGGCACTTTTAATGCAGTCACTATGAATTAGAAGAAGAAGAATTCTCAACTAGCTAAGGACAGCCAGCCATTCCAGCAAATATCTACCTCAAACTCTTCGCCCCTTTTATAACAAACTCAGCTCGAGATCACAGGTTGGTTTCTGTTTGTCTTTGCAGTAAGGCTGTCATTTTCTTTATGCCACCTCCAGTTCCTGCTGGCTTTTGAGAAGACAATAAGCTTGCACGTGACTCTGAACTGGGTCTTCCATGCTATAGTCAATGGTGCTGCCAGCTGAGCTTTTAAAACTGCTGTCAGATTCATGTAAATTTGATTTTTTTTTCCCCATCATTATCTTAGCACAAGATACTATTTAAAAAGTCTCTCTTAGCATCCTCCACACAGTTAGAGATTTGCTTTTAGTCTTGCCATGGAATTACTGCAGATATTATTTTTAACAACAAAGAAGTGTGCCTTTTGATTCCACACATTTCAAAGAACTTTCTCCATGGTTTTGCACAAGACAGGAACCCTCATAATACTAAGATTTTTGCTAAGGGGAAAAAAAAAAAAAAAGGAAGAGGACCTGATAATTCCACTTTTTGATTATTAGCAGATTTCAACTTGAGCTTATAAATATTCAGACTTGAAGAGAGAGAAGTCTCAGGCTTGAGAAACTATGGTAGTAAGGAGCACACTTGGTGGCATGTGCAGAAATACCTCTGCTGGACTGTTATTATTGGGATTTTGAGCAGATGGGAAATGATTTTATGTTGGATAAGAGGAGGCTTGTGTTATATTTAGAAATATTATGTCCCAATGTGAACAAGACAAGCCTGATCATCTCTTATAAACTTGGCTTCTGTTTATTAAACAATAAAACTATGAATTCATAGAATTTCCTGATCTTTTCTTCTATGCCCCATGATCCCATCAACACAAAAAAACCTTTGATGTAAATTACTCATCAATGGTTCCCAAAGTCCTTATTCAAGCAGTTCTGTAACAACTTCTGCTCTGTTTTCAGTTTATAGGAATCCCTATTCCAGAAATAACCTTAGTTACTAACTGAATGCTGCCTATTTTATTGGCTATTTGTGGAAAGCTGAAAGAAATCACATCTCTGATGGCTAGGCCAGATTCTCTTTGGAGATGTTAATTCAGCAAATATGTCCCACACCGAAGGAAATTCATTGACCCACTAGGTCATTATCTAAGGATACTTTCTAATTAAGCCAGAAGTGATTGACAGTAGGAGAGTTACATCCACAATGCTGCTTCATCAATCAGAGCTGCCCTCCCATCCAGACAAGGTCTTTACAAAGATTTTGCAGACAGGCAGTTTGCAAAACTGCCTGCCCAGGAATGCCTGACAGGCCACCCAGCTCCATCACAAGGGGCTAATAGTAATGTTGATCTAACCTCCAACATGACCTCCAGACACTTTGCAGGACTCACCATCTCCATTTGGACAGGAAGGAGGGCTGGATGGTGTTGCCAACTGGGAAATTCTCAGCCACATAAGCACATACATTTCAGAAACAATACTTTTTGCACTAGAGGGTAAGCAGAGAAAAAGAGAATGCGTCTAGGAAGGGCTTGAGTTCAAAAAACTGGCTGCATGCAAAACAAAGTTAAGGATAGTGAAAACAAGAGAACACTAAAGTTGGATGAAAGGAGGATGAAGAAAGGAGAGACTGTAGGGGGAAGGCCTGTAAGACAAAGAAAAGATTTTGACAGTAACAGAGCCTTCTGTCTCAAACAAACAAACAAACAAAAACATTTTGAGATGGGTAAACACAACCTTGAAGTTTTGATGACCAGAAATTCTTACCTTGGAATGAAATGTAGCATATGAGGTCTCAAATGGGACTTAAGAGCCCAGCTTCCTCTCCTTCCAACCCTTGAGACAGCCTCTGAAAGAGAGAAACCCTTTTGAGTATTTTTAGCAGACCCTAAAACTATGCCAGCCCTATCTGCCATGTCCACTGCCGTGTGCTGGGAAGAGGATGCAGTTGTGCTGACTTCCAAGCAAAACCAGACAAGAGGTGTTTTCTACTTCAACCCTGATCAGTGGTTGTTAATCATCCCTTTTGTGCTTAATTATACACATATCATTGCACACATCCTCAGTACTGTGCGTTACCATGGCACGTCATAAGCAAATTTACCTTTGGTCCTCTTTGGCCTTGCCCAGAAATAGAGAATTCTCACATCCAAAGGTGAAGGACAATAAATACCATGAGCGTTCACCTTATTATTTAAACTCAACTACTATATGGCCAGGAAGTTACATTTTGAAATTTAATTCTCTGTACTGAGAAAGAGAAGTTTTTAAAATATTTCAGAAGTCTTACATATACCAGTGGCATGTATAAAAATGCTAATAGCTTTTATTTTACCATGTTTTTTCAACATATAAGGACTGATGATACAATTCAAGATGTGCTGGGTACCTCCGTGGCATTCCTTTGGGACACTGTTCTTCCTTCAGTGACAATGAAATCTGAACTGCCCAAAATTTCTAGCAACCACAGGAAACTATGCCAGTAACTATCCAGACCCCAGCCGTAATGCCATGTAAATGTTACAGTAAGTAGGTCAATAACCATCTTAATAATCTACCCCAGCGAGCTTCATGCTGTGAGATCTCATCTTGTATTAAGCCATGGTCAAATGTTAGTGGAATTATATTCTGGATATATTACCATTTTATTTGACAAAGTGTGAAAAATTATTTGTTTTATTCCTTTTTCTGAGAAATCAATGATTTTATCACATTGCCTTTTTTTTTCTTGAAATGTCTTACTTATTATTTTTTATACTTTGAAACAAGAACTGCTTTAATATTTTCTACATTTTAAGGATATTACCCATTTTATATTTAAAATTAAACCAGTCTTTTCTTGGTAAAGAGCTGTTTCTGCTTTTTTTTTTCATGTATATTGTTTCTTCAGCCTTTGCTTATTGAAAGCCACTGCTCTCTAGAAAAAAAAAATCTTTTATATTTTCATATAGCAAGAAAAAATGCCTTAGAGATTCATGATAACACACTCGTGTATTCACATCTTCTGCTTAATAATTTGAGAACTAATGCTGCAAAATGCCAAGTGTCCCAAACTCCCACTCCAGTCAGTGGGAATTGAGGATATCCAGCACCCCACAGAATGCGTTTACGTGCTAAAGGTGCATGATGCCCTGCACCTACTGGCTTCGCTAACCAGTTTAGACTTCCTCCTCTTCTTTTATTGACTTTCAGAAAAGTCCAAATCACATTTTGCTATTTCTTGAGCAATTCAAGATTCAAATCCTTGAGATGAATTTTACTGGTTGTTAGCCTGCAGTTTTAAAGAATTTTGCGTGTTACCATCTGTGATCCTACATGAACTCTATGGGTTTTTCCTGACTCTAATCTTTAAAACTTTAAAGAATCATCACCAGTTAGCTGAAGAAATCTTGTAAATTATTGATTTGTGCATCTGAAAGATTCACTCATCTCTGAAATAGAGATCATTCATTGTCAGTTAAAGACTGAATCTAGATTTATGACCTTTAGCTTTAGAGTAGGTGCCATAAAGTGTCCAGTAGTGCTAAGCGTGATTAATTCTTACTTCCATTCTAATCCCAGGCTTCCAGCCAGTCCCAGATATGGAAGATGGTGAATTACTTTTTCCCATATATGTGTAGATTCCATAGGTGGGATTTATGAGGGATGTACCTCATTTCATGGTAATCAAATCCATTTCATTATGTCTTCCACAGGCCATATGCAAAGCACTTGAATAGTTTTGCTGAGCCTGATCTGTGAGATCAAACATTCTGTAAAGTAAATGCTTTAAAGCAGGGAAAGAAGCAGGAGACAAACTTAGCCAAGTGAGGATTGAACGACACGGTTATTACACAGCTTAACTGGGCAAAATGAGAACACAGAGGGCAATGGAAAGCTGTAGACCTGCTAGGGAAGCGAAGTTAGAAAGGATAAGCAATCTGAAATAGAGGGCTTTGAATGAGGGAAGGATGACTCTGAAAAAGAACAGAATGCACCATACTGTCCCGTGAGGGTCAGGTGTGGCTGAACATGCTCATACACTGCACACCCAGATCCAGCTGATCCTTTCTTAAGCCTTACATATTTAAACATTTAACATCCTCTTCAGTGGAGGGGAGAAAAACAATGAGGGTAATACACTGCTTCATTTCACAGGTAGATTTTAAAGATCTAACCTTTGTAATACACTTTGAAGATAAAAAGCACAGCGCTGCCTATTATTTTGCTTAACTAAATTTCTAGGTGCCTAAGATGACTGCCTAAATCTTTTGATGTTAACTCATCAAAAAGACATCTTGTGAGAAAATTAGTCACTTTTGTGTTGGCCTGTAATAATTTCATAACACAGCATACTTGTTTTTATTTCCATTTGTCACATGAAGTTTTGTAAAGAAGTAACTTATGCTGTATGACATAAATGTAGTTTTTGAATGACGAAGAAGAATCAAACCTCTAATTCCCTGTTTCTCAGAATGATTCAAATGCAACAGTTTAATGACAGTATCTCATAAAACACAACTGTCTTAAATGCAACAATATTTAAAAAGTAGAAGTGTAAAATTTCATGCAATTGTGTCAGGAGATAATACTGCCTTTTAATATTGAGACATCTGCAAAATAAAGTACTAAGAAACAAAGTAAAATCTTCAGCAGTTAATTGTCTGAAAACAATGCTCATTAAATTTGATTGCTCATAAATCTACCTGAAAATTACATATACTCCAAGGGAGTGAGGGAAGAGCATCACTGTTTGACATTCAAACACATTTTTCTTGGGATATTTTTGCACTAGAGAAAGACATGGAGCCTACTGACAAGTCTAATGCTTTCATGTATTGGACTCTCCTTGCACTCCCTACTATCTGTAGAAGTTCAGAGTGCTAGTACCTCTCAGGACTACATCTACACTCTTGGTGTCCAAAAGGGCTAGTGAAATGCTCTTTGAAATTCTTATTCACAGCAAGACAAGACTTCTGTGCTTGTAGCAGCAGAATAATCATCTAACTGATGCATGGTAATCTTAATGAAACACAGAGATTTTAGTGAAAAAGTGGGTCAGAATTCAGAATAATTTCAGCTTTTGCAAAAAGCGTACCCCATGAATAATGCCCAGAGATAGGCCAGGTTGTATAATTTTGCACTTATCTTTTCTATTTAGTGCTTTCCCTTGGCCAGCAATCGCTCCCAACTGCCAAATTAGGGGATGAATTAATGATGTACTGGAGGTGCATGGTGAAGGTCTGGCTAGTGACCTCAGCCTGCTGCAGTTGAATTTATATTTGCAAAAAGGGATTAAAGAATACATCATGAATCAAGAGAAATTCATTACAGCTAGAAGGCAGAGTAACCACCAAGACTTCAGAAAAGTCGCAAAGCAAAGGATGCTGTTTTTATCTAAAAAAATGAGAGTTGGGTACTAGCCCATGTGAAATGTTCCATATTGGGTGAGCGATGAAAGTCAGCAGCTTCCAAATGAGCAGCAGGTTAGAGATTCAGTTCCTCTCAACACAGCTGTGCTCACAGTAAAGAAAGGGAGGAATTTTCCTCTGTCCCTGGGAAGTCCAAGGGACTCAGGTGTGAAAGAAGGTTTGGTCTGAAACTGTCTATCTCCTATGTTCCCTTTTCCCTAAACTAACTTCCTCTCTTATTATTTACTGAGAGAGATCTTGCTTTTTTAGTAACCCTAATACAGTATCTAAGATGGCATTATAAAGGGAGCCTGACAACCAAAAATTACCTGTAAGAAAATGAAAGGAGAAGGATAAACAGGCTTTTTTTTTTTTTTTTTTTTTTTTTTTTTAATGGAAATGGGTTTGCTGGTTGTATGCTAGTTTCAAAAAGACAGTGACAGACTGTCAGCTTAAAGACAACGGGTCTTGACAGCATATTTTTCGTACTGAATGCTTTTTAACATTCTGTGTTATATAAAGTACTTTTATGCCATCTGGGCTTCATCAGCAAAAGCCTACTCTGTCCCAGACAAAATCTTTTGTATTCTCATAGTTACGAGGGAGTCAATGGAGCCAGATATCAGAATTACAAAACCTGTCTCTGGTTGGAGATATTCAAAGTGTCAGCTTCTCCTGTACACCCTCTCTGTACTCTGAACTTTCCACAGTCTGTCAAGAGAATCAGCACAGCTCAGTAGGCAGGCTGGGATGCTGAAGAGTACCACACAGATATTACTCCTATGTTAATGCCACTTTTTGTTTCATAGTGGGTTGGCTCTAAGGAGAAACAAAAGCAGCATAAGCAATGAAAGAAAAGAGAATGCAACTGAAAGTTTAACATGTGGCTCATTAGCACTTGTTATAGTCTAGAGTAGGTAAAAATACTTTAATGAGGAAAACAAGAATGCACCTCTTCAAACATTTCTTCTAAACACAGACTTTATAAAGGCAACTGATTTCAAGATAAATATAGGTAACACATACACTACCTTCAAATTAAAGAGAGTCCAGATCAAATAGAGGCCAGGACAGAAAATAGAAAACAGAATCTTGATTAAATCAAATTCCCTTCTTAAGTGCTGGTGTTTGTCATTATTAAATAATTACATGTTTCTTTGTACTGGAAGAAGGGCATTCATTCATGCATTTCCTTACATAAGTAAAATAAAGGATTATTCCTTATACCTCCCTCAGGCCCATTTTTTGTGCACTGTAAATCTAGAAAGGCCCTATACATCTATAGCAATATACAAATAACTGAGTTGCTATATTTTTTTTTGAATTCTCAGTTTTAAAAAATAAAAATAACTGAAAAGAGTAAGACAGTCTTTGGTGTAGAAAGCCATAAATACAGTCTCTTCTTTCAATATTGCTGACTTTGAGGCTCAATACTATTCTCATTATCATCACTGTTTTATGGATTTTCTTTTTATATTAATGAATTTCTGTGTTCAGACACATATCTATTTTCTTGGCTATCTTGCTTCATTATTCTGATGAAAGCAATCTTCTAATTTAAAATATTATTATTAAAAATAACACATGAAAGTTATCTAAAAGATGTATTGTTTTGGCAGTAAAAGCAAATAAAAATGCAACTCTCTAAATACTTGATTGCATATTTTAATGGAAGGGGAAAAATACTTATCAGCATTTATCATTTTAGTTATTAGAGTGTTCCTAGACCAGACTTACACATTCTATTTATATATTTCTTATGTCTCAGTAAGGTCAAGACTGAAGCTAGTTCAATGCAGAGCATTTAGCTTTTGAAGTCCTTGTCCTTGGAATACATTACAGCAGAAGTATTACGAAAGGACAAGATGTTTTCAAATCTTTTCTCCAATGCATTAAGCACTAGAGTCTTTCAGGATCAGGTAGGCACATATTATGCTACTTCCTCTCTTATTATCCATGCAAATATTCACAATCTACTTGTGCATGAATCCACATCATTTTTTGTCTGTGATCTCAGGGGACCCTCATTATCACTTTTGCTGAGAGTGGTTTGTACCAGTGTCTGCTAAATAATCTCTTCACAGGGACACACAGTAGTCACTGAGCTATCCAAACAATACTTAGGTTTACGTTCAGTTATGAATATTGCTATTTTTTTTTTAACTCGGTTCAATACAATTGACAGTACTTTACTGAAAGTCCAGTGAAACATGCCCAAAGTCAGTGCAGGATCTCACTGACCGACAAACTCACACAATAGGGATTCACCTGTACGTCACCTGAGGAGAAGTAAAGGAATTTTACTTCCTCAGCACTCCATATAGCTCAATACTTCAGAGCTTCTATGTTCTTTGCTCCCCAATATCCAGACAGCCACCTCAATTCTGTGACCTTTGCAATGCTGCAAAGCTGCAGAGATTGCATAGATCTCTAATAAAAGAGCCACAATAATGGGGCCTGAATGATTATGAACACAGCAAATAACTGGGGCTAGCAGAATCTTCTAAAATATGCAAGATTCTCGTATCTTAGTCCTTCCCAAAGAGTAATCTATCAACTCATGTATTGCTGCTCGTGTACCAACAGCAAGGGTGCTCTGAAACAGGAAGGTTATGAAGTACTTTGTTTCACTCTTACAAATACAAGCCCCTTAGCAAGACAGAGGCATAAGCTTATGATCTCACTGCACAATTTATTCACATGTAGTGTGGATTTTTTTTTTAATTGGTTTTGTTGGCTTTGTGTTTGACCATGGGGACTTTCTTGCTTGCTGCCATTTTGTCTTATGGCAGTCTATCAGACTGAAAGCCAGCAAAATAGATATTCACATAATAAGTTCCCATGTAAATATTAGTGTTTCCTTATTTATAGATGGCTCAGCTAAAACCATTTCCACAATCTGTAGACATCAACAAAGCTGCTATGTATATGTTTTTCCTCAACCCTGAATTACAGTCCATTCCGAATTCTTGGCCACTTTGTTTTTACTCTTTTCCCATTCACTGACTTCTGTATTTGCACTATTTGGACATATACACTTTAGCCTTTAGTCTTCTGACATTTTAAAAATCAAAGTTAGGCTATAGAAATGGAAAACAGAAATGCAGAGGGGCTTTACCTTCAGAGGGGCTTCAATCTGACCTATTATTTGCCTCCTTTAATATAAAATAATAGCAGGAACAGACCCTCTTTTTTTTCAAATATTCAGGACTTTCCCAGATGTAGGCTGAAAAGATTAGCAGTCTTTGCTACCTTTAGAAAGACTGATAATTTAGAAATATATGCATATATAAGCATATATATATTATATATGCATATATATGCATATATAATTTAGAAACGCATATATAATTCAGAAATTTCATGCAATATATACTTCATTTAAAGAGTTTTATCAAGTTCCTATCTGTTAAATTTGACTTTGAGATTATTTTCATCATTTTGGAGCCTTCTAACTTGAAGTTAACGAAGTCTCTGAGATGATGCACTTCAAATAGAAATTTTGTACATTTTGTACAGTCCTTAGGAGGAAGAAAAAAAAACCCTTCAGAAGATTATAGTTAATGACATTTCTACAAGATGCCTGAAAAGCTGACCTTTGCCAATTCCTTCTTTATCATGTAGTGCAAGAAATAGATTACTGCTATAGGTTATAACTAGACTACGCTCTATCAGCTGAAGTCATGAAAGTTATAATTTTACTGAAGTTAGTGAACTCCAGGGAGGATAATTTTAGCTACAAATGAATAAGGTCGTTTAAACTTGAGTTGAGGGAAGGTAAGCTGTTTTTGTTTATGTAAAATATGTACACATATAATAACTGGGAAAAAATGCTCAGACTTTTTGAATTGTGTTTCCAAAATTGAGAGTAATTATTGCTGTGTCTGACAGGTTTTTGTCCAATGTAGAGATGATAGTGTCATCACCTAAGCATGCTTTAGTTGAATTAAACTAAAATGTGCTCTTGCAGATAGGGTTAGTACAGCAGTACTTAGCAGACTCCCTTTTGAAAAGACCAGGAGATAACTACTCAAATTTGGGATTTTACTCAGGACCTAAGAAATTGTAAGACAGGTCTTTTCTATTGCACCGTAATCTTTACTTCAGAAGAAATCTCTGTTCTTTTCCATAACACCTCCAGTGTTGGATTCTTAAGATAGAGCACAGATTTCCTACATTAGAATCTATTTCTGTTGACTGTTTCCCGATAGAAAATTATAATAAATCCCTTATCAGTCTGAGTAAATGCTTAGAGAGTTGACAGCTGCAAATTTAGAGTAGGTTTCGCCTGACCAAAGGTACTTGAGCCAGTCACTCCACACTTTATTTCTCAGTAATGGAGTGAAACATCCAGGATGTGAGTCATCTAGTTCATCTTATCCCACAGCCCATGTCTAAAAAAGGTCATCAGAATCTCACCTCAGTATTTATTTCACTCCTTTGCCCTCACAGAGTGCCTAAGGTGCCAAACTGTGGCTGTCTACCACAGATAAAAGCATCATGTTGCAGACACCTAAAAGCAGGTGAGATAAATTCCTCCAACAGTAGTTGGAACATTGAGGTTTATTTCCCCGAACATAAACACTTACAGGAACTTCCTCAACTAGCTGCTGTTGATAATTCTTGGAAGAATTATGGCTCATCAGAGACAGAGTGTGAAAATGTGAAAAACAACTCAAATTTTAAACTCATAGATCAAATCAACATATGGAAATAAGTTTTGCTCTCTCCCCGGTGCCTGGGAATAGATATCATCTGTTCCAGAAAAACTGGTAAACTTTACCTAGGGAAGTAACAAATACATGTGTTTTTCAGGGTGATAGATCAAAATACCTGTTGCACACTTCCAGAGTCCTTACTGTAGCTGTGTTTAAAGAGGTGTATTTGATGTAATCTCATTACAGCTAAGGGCTATCACCCATAAGAATAAAGCTCATATGTAAGTGGTGTCCTGGAAGAGAAGGTCTAGCATTAGAAATTTCTCTCTGGCATCTTTTTGTCTTTGGAAAGAAAGATCAATACCTCCATATTTTGCCAGGCAAAATGCATGGCAGCCAACTGAAAATATTATTTATTCTAAATCCTATAGGTTTCTCAATATGGTTATTGATTATTCTGGTAAAATTAGTGTTCTTTGATGCAGCAGGATACCCCAGAGCTGTGCTCTTGAAACACTAGATATGATGCAGCACACGGATGATGATCTGGATATGGGAGAACTGAATAAAATATACTGACTTGTATTTTTATGGTGAGTAAGCAATAACTTAGCAATGATAGTCTTTGCAGAATGTGTTTCCCAAAATCTAACAAATCTCTGCTAAACCCGTTTATATTATGATTTTTTTTGAGATATTCAGATGACCGTTCACAACATTTGATAAAGCTGTTCCTTTTAGCAACAGGATCATTCCATTTCAAAAGATTTCTCAGTGAAGAATATTCAGAAATGTATTGTATGGGCAAAAACAAATATAAAAACAATTTAACTTTTCAATGGCAATTTCCATTTTTCAATGGAAAAATGGATCCTGGAAAAATGACTACAATTTATTCATAGAATCATAAAGGTTGGAAGGGACCTCTAGAGATCATCTAGTCCAGCCCCCCTGCACACGCAGGGTCACCTACAGCA
>VZSV01000027.1:1299377-1340632 GCA_013398735.1 Nothocercus julius | reverse complement strand
CGCTACCTTCTAGAGCCCTAGCCCATGGGATTCTTCTGAGGAGGTCTCTGAAGAGGCCAAAGTTGGCCCTCCTGAAGTCCATGGTTGCAAGGCTACTTACAGCCCTGCTCCCTCCTCGTTGGATCCTGAACTCCACCAGCTCATGATCACTGCAGCCGAGGCTGCCCCCCACCTTCACATCTCCAACAAGTCCCCCTCTATTTGTCAGCATGAGGTCCAGTAGCCCACCTCTCCCCGTTGGCTCCTCCACAACCTGTGCTAAAAAGTTATCATCAATGCGCTGTGGAAACCTCCAGGACTGTTTGTGCCTGGCTGTGTTGTCTTTCCAGTTGATGTCAGGGTGGTTGAAGTCTCCCCATTTCCAAGAAATATTTCTCCCTTCCTTTTGCACTTTAAGAAAAAATAACCCAAGGCAGACTGAGAAGTCTGGCAGCTGGTTAAGGTTAGCAAACAGTACTGAAAACAGCCTTGAAAACAGGGCTTTACAATGGAAATTGTCAGACAATCTTAATTAGATCTCTGCCTACTCCCGCACCAAATGGAAACAAAGATTTAATTCACTGCTTGTTAAGATAGTAAAGAGACTAGCCATTTACTTGATGAGGCAAAAAAATCCATTTTTCTGAAGAAAATTGTAGGTGAGTATAGTGTTTCCATCATTTTGAAAGAGGACTTTTTTTTTTTCTTTTATTACAAATATTCATACTGTTGGAGAATCAGACACATTAATGCTTTAACCATGTCACAAGCACTAGCAGCAGGACAGAGAGAAACTAACAACCCAGAATCTGTGTGCTTCAAATATCATCATATATTACTAAAAAAAAATACATCACTAAGCAGTTTGCATTTTTGTTATCGTAACTTACAAAAAGGAAATGGAAAATTACAACAATGCTATATTTGACCACAAGGAGACATTAAATCCATATTCAGCCCCCCACTTACTTTCAGTCATCTTGATCACTGTTTCCAAAAATAATTTGCAGATTTTAGTAATTAGCAGTTATTGCACTAATCCACTATATAAAATAAGGAAGTGGCTGAGAAACCTGATGTGGATTGAGGCAAATGGTTAAAATAACATAAACTGACCATTTGGTGATAATGTTGATGGCAAGGTGCTGGCGTTCTGCTCAGGCAGATAGATTTGAACTAATCCATGAAAAGAAAGCAAAAAAAATCACAGTTTTCTGCCCTTGCTCACAAGACATGTTTCTGTTTTAGGAGAAGGGAGAAAATGGATGCATGATTTGAAGGCTACAAACATACGTAATAAATAGAATCTAATCCTCAGCATGGCCCTGTAACTACATGATGCTATCCAATATATTAATGAATTGCTACACTGCATAAACCATAATTATATCTGAGGAACAAGAGCAGAAATATGAAGGTCTGTGCATCACACTGTATAGAATTATCCTGGAGTGGTTATTCATTCTTAATTGTGTTGTTACAGTTGAACATAGAAGCCCATCTTGTACTGAGCCAACAGAGTAGCAAATGATCCTTTCTGAAAAAAGCTTTTAGACAAAATAAAGACTATTCCCCAAAAAATATTTGTGAAAATAACTGCTGTCCCACTTAGATATACAAACTGTACCAGTTTAACTAAAATCCTTTAGAAACTTGTTTATAGTTATGCTATGCAACTGAAATGCACTAATATGGGAATTTAATCATTTACATCTGCCTTGTGTCAAATGTCCCTTAAGCTTTAAACTTGCATCCCTGATATTTTTTTGGCAAGCAACTATTTGATCTTACACATATAGCCAGGAGTCCCTGGGCTATACTTAATGACTTGAAACTGGCTAAGTAGTAGAGTGCCTCCAATCCCTTTGGAAACAGGATGGCTGATGACTTACTAAAACCAACCTCATTTCAGTCCAGAAAGCAGGTGGAGCAGCACAGCTGCCTTTGCTGACCACAAGCTATAGTTTCAGCCCATATTTGCATAAAAAAGCAAAAACCAGAAGAGAAGCTCAGTGGCTTCTGACACGATCAGCGAGTTTAAGACTGCATAGACAACACTATCCAAATGACTGTAATACCTCATCAGTTGTCTGTGCTGGTAGTGGACTGGTCAACTTAAAATCTCATTTCCATCCCTGTCTCCATTGGAGTGATTTTTCTCTCTTTTTTCTTTTCTTTTTTTTTTTCAGGGTCTTACTACTACTTTTTCGGTCTGTCTTACTACTTTTTCTTTCCGGTCTTACTACTATGTTTGTCACAGCTGTGTGATTACAATTTACAGGTGACACTTTTGAGGTCTCAAACGCAGCTATGCTTTTCATTTTCTTAATTAAGAAAATGCTGTTGGATTCAGTCTTTTATCATCCCAAGCCACAGCATTTGTTTGTTGCAGAACAACGCAACAAGACACAGGTTCAGCCTGGTTCTTCAAGGCTAAAAGCTTCAGTTTATTAACTATCTGACAAAATCTTTCCAGCTTGAATACAATGATCCCACTGTGCTTTGTATAAAACCATCTCTCTGAAATCCATTATATTTCACTGCTAGGAACCGAAAGAAATAAAGTCTTCCACAGCCCTGTACGGACACATAACTAACACAGCCCATTCTTTGTGGCAGTCTCTAAGCACTAAGTTATCCTAGAACAGTCCTAATCAAAATGGCTCAAAAATTCTTGAACTGGAGGTTAGATATAGAGCCATCACATTCAACAGAAGGGCGGTAGCTGTATCTGTGAGAATGCCACCATCCTTTTGCAATCCATTTATATTCTTGACTGCTACAACATCCTATGGCAATGAATATGGCAGTTTCAATAACTTTATAGCAGCACCTCATGAATTGTGTAACAGGACATGCAACCTGTCCTTTGTTATTAATAATATGCTTGCAGATACTTCCACTACTTCAAGTGGAATTTCTCCACAATTTATCTTTCATAGTTAAAGCAAAAATTAGTTACTTTTGGGCCTCATCAGCTAAATATGCAATATATTGAGTGAGAAAAGTAGAGGAGAGTATTTTCCTTCTGCATTCCAACATTAAAAAGTTCTAAATGAAATTACTTATCTTCAAATAATCCAATCAGTAGCAGAAATTAAAATTCATTAACTTTATCCAAGTTTATGATTGTTATTTCCTGTGATAAACATCTGGAACAAGCCAGTACAATTGCAATCCTGGAAATTATAAAATACGTTTTTAGTATCTTAAGTGCAAGTCCATCATCAATATTAATTTTATTTAAAGCATCTTGCATTTTGAAATCTTTTTGCTTGGACTACATTCCAACTAAAATTTTAACATTGAGAAAAAAAAAAAAAACTATTAGGTTATGCTTTTTAAAAATACAAAAAGCAACTTTCTCAAGAAAGTTTTCAGAATGTTTAAGAGCAGGTCAGAAGGCTAGCACTTGCATGAACTCATATTTGCTCCAGAATAGTTTCTTTGGAAGTAATGGAACAGAAAGAAATTAAATATCCTTTTAGATTTTACTGGGGAGAGATACTCTTTTATAGGTCTTTGACTCTAACCTTTTAACAGCTAAAGTTAGCGTTGAATTATTAAAAAGGATAATGAACCCTCCTTATTAACTTCAGGGGCAATACAGTAAATACTGATTAGCTTAAACACATTAGGTTTACAGCAGAAACTTTTCTTATACCATATCAGTTTGTTAGGCCTCACTTTCCCAGTTTTATAGACATTTCTGTCAGCTTCAGTAATTTATTTCAAAACTTAATAATATTTATATATGTACATACAAACTTTCATATGGATGTTATTTTAGATCATTATAGACCTTCTCTTTCTAAAAACACACTTTATCTCCTTGCTGCCTGTCAGACAATTTCCTTGTACACTAAAAAAAAGTCTTATATCAGCTAAACCCTATTATGTATTTGTAGTGAATGTAATAATCATAATATAATTTATTGTGGCTGCCTTTCTTTCTCTGTGCTTACAATGAGATTGTGACATGAGAGACATGCAATTTTTACAGTATCAGAAAAGTGTACAAGAAAATGGTGTTTTTTACAGTGCTGTAAAACCAGTGTCCTTTTCCTGGCATTTTTGAGGCTGCAATATTCAGCTTCATATAATTGAAAACCAAGGACATAGTTTGACTGATGGTGGTAAGAACCAGAATGTTGTAAAACCATAATCATGCATACTTTTATGTAAGGTGAATGCTTTTTGTTTTGGCTGGTTTATTTTTTTTTTTAAGCTATCCTTACACTATTCACTGTTGGAAGGGCAACTGTATGTCACTGCGGAAATTTTTAAGTCCTTTCCATGTCAGACAGCCTGCCTGACCAATACCCAGAATATGCTGTTTATTCCCAAGTCTCAGTTTTATTTCTTAATTAGATCTTGACAGTTAAATTGTAGTTTATGGAAACAATCTATGGTCCTTCATGAACTTGCATCTGTGCATATTAAAAGACACTTGTCCAGATGTCTTTTTACAGTTAGTTAGGTATGCCTTGATAGCATTATTATCAAGGATAAGTGGTAGCTATTTGTACGATAAGTACACTATGTATTGCAGGATGTCTCTGAGATGAAACACAGAGCTTCTCAGGGGGCTCACAGAGCTGTAAAGCACAATATTGTTTGCTATTTTGTGCTGTTGTGAGAACGTGCAGTTTACTTAGATACCAAGTTATTTCTTTGATCCACTGTCCTTGCTATCAGTAGTATCTTAACCCATGTAGCCAGCCAGTTTTCTTTTATTCTCTTCTCTGACCTACATTCACTCCTCATCTGCTTGTTAGTCTTTCACTTATAAATAGACATTAAATGCTACGGTTTGACTTCAAGCTTATGCTAATAGATAACGCCACCCACTCCTCCTAAAGGGAAATACTATTTTTCATCATCTTACAAGTTTAGAACCGTAATTAAGATAAATGTGAAGTACCCTTTAAACATCTCAGTGCAAAGCCATGCACATGTCAGAAGTGCTCTTATTTTATTAGCACCTTTATAATAATTATTTTCTTATTCCTTATAGTCACAGAGGTAATTTTCATTAATGAAACAGAGTTAGCATTGCTTTTAAAGGAAAATGCGGCAAATATGATCTCCATCTTTATTTGAAATTCTGTTTTAATTTGGAGCACTAGCAGTCATCACCTTGCTCTCCCTGTACTTATTCCTTTACAAAATCAAGTACATTAGTAGGAGTGAAAGAGCAGGAATTGTAAGACAGTCTTTACTAGTGTGTGAGAAGCCAAAGACAAGTGCTTTCTACTTCTACAGAGGTAGGAAATGTAGGACCTCAGTCAAAAATGCCAGCAGAGGCTGACGTACAAATTAACATGGAGTCCACTTAAGGGACAGCAGGAATCCCCGTTCTAATTTGAGACATTCTACGAGGCGACAAGTCATTTTTCATACAGAGTGAGTTAACATCTTTGGTCTTTGTGACTGGCTTTGTCATGCAGTCTTTCATTGGACCATCCTATGTTATTTTTAACATGGGAGGCACCCTCCCACACTTACTGGTCAAGGGAACCATACTCACTGAACAGTCAGCTCCCTTTCTTTTCCCTGATTAGTTATTTAGTCTCTTCAGTCTTTGTCCTCATATGTCATGCACTGGAATTGCTCCCTTGCTTGTCTTCAGACACATGTAGTGGATACCTCTTCCCCAAACCTTTGTGAGGCTGTAGCATTGCTCTCCTTTTGAAGTCAGAAACAAGCAAAAAAAAAAAAAAATTGTCAAAAGCATCTAGTAATTGTAGGATCCCAACTTAAGGAGAGTGTAGCCTTATTTTCCAGGAATTTCAGCACTGTGCGTCTTTATTTTTACATAGAGAATCCACCTCACAGATGCTAGTTATTCAAAGCCCTTACCACTCCTGCAAATCAAACACAGTCTCCCACAAGCCAAGCCACGCAGAATACACAGAGGAGAAGAGCTTTGCTTAGCTGATTTCAGAATCTTCTTACATGCTATCAGGGAAGCAAGAGGGATAAAATTAATTTTTTTAGGACCAGAGACAAGTGCCTAATCCTGAAATCTCTCTTTGCTTATCTCATTTATTATGTATGCTTTGACTCTGTGACGAATCAGACAGAAGTCCAATAAACAACTTCCCTCCCTCTAAAATTCTGACTCATACACTATCTTAAGGTTGCACAAGCAACCTTCCACTTGGTGTTTACTGTCAGTGTTGTCATTTTGCAGAATTTTCTTCCGTTTAAAAACAACATGAAAGAAACCCCCTGGAACATCCATCTTCTATCATTACCTTGGCACAATGGCTCTGTATCCTGGAATCATTACCACAGGCTCCTTTCACTGAGCTAACTGAGCACAAGAAAGCTCTTTAAGTTGTTAATGTCTCTGGACCAACTACTAGCTGAAGATGAAGTGCATATTTTGTCAGTGGGTGTCACAGCTATTGGTGGATGGGAAGAAAATGTAGAGATGGTGGATGCCAGGACTGTTTTCCAGTGTCACAGAGTGAGTACTCTAACTAATCTCTTCAGACCTGTCTTCCTCTCCACCACTTTCTCTCCTCACACGAGTCTGCTCTCAACGCTTTTCCAGGAAGATGCATCCTTCACACCAGCATGGCTGGTAGTCTCCTCCATCACTGATAGTTCCCATATCCCTCCTCACAAAGTTCTGAAATCTTTTTCATCAAACTGCTGCAAGAATTGTAATAGTGACAAAATCATAGATTTTACTGTAACCTGCTTCCCTGCAACAGCCCAGCCATGCTAATTCTTCCCACTACAATTCATCCTGAGGCAAAGATTCAGCATGACATTTTGTTTTTTACAAAGCTACAGGCAGTCAAAAAACACATCTTGCAGTGAAAAATATGGGGATAATTTTAGGCATTATCACCTGAACGAATTTCATGTTAATTACATTCATCTCCAAGGTATGAAGCAACAATTCTGTTTTTCTTTTCACTCTTCACTAGCAAACCTGGAGATTCAACAATATCATACAGTATATTGCATTATGAGAGCAGAGTGCTGATATGTCCTATACAAGCATTTGTCATCTTAGGTGTGGGATGTTTTTCTCCATACATACAAAGATGCTTTAAAATATTTGCCTAAATTAGTTTTTTTACCTTCTGTTCCACAAATCTAGATCCTATTCCTCCACAAAGGAGCATTCAAGCTAAATGGAGCCATTACCAACACTAACAGAGATATTTTGTAGGAAATGCAAAGTCCAATGAAAACCAACAGGATGAAGAATAAAGATACCGTATTCTTCTGCATCTATGATAAGAGAAATGCCAGTTTGACCAGTTGTTTTTTATTAACCTAGGGAAAAGCAAGATCACTGGGACAAATACAGCAGCATTCCGTGGTCTGTTCTTAAATATGCACACTCAAAAATAAAATGCTTATTCTATTTGCAGTAGCAGGTCATCCACTTCTCCCAAACAAGACTATTAATAAGATGTATGTGTAGCAGAACTAAAGCAAGACAAAAAAAAAAAATTCATTCAACTTGAAAGTTATCCTCATATGTGGAAGGAAGATAGTTAATGCTGTTATTTTAGTCTGTTGTTGTATGTACTTTTAATGAACAATGTTCAGGTTATGAATACATTATAAAGAAATAATAATCTAGCATATTATGCATTTATCATTTTCTCCTGCCCAGAGCTATGGGTACAATTGCAGTACTTCTGCATGTTTCCAGGTTGGTTCTCATAAGTGATTTCCAAAAGCAAACAGACCTTCGGTGGGACTAAGATGTTGGCAGACAGCAGCAGTGATTGTGAAAGTCATTTTGGAATACAAAATAGTGATGGTTTCTAGCATTACGGTTTCCTCTTTGTGCTGATTAGCTAAAATGCAACTTATTAGAATCATCTGCTCAAAGTTTCCTTGTTTCTGTTGTTTTCATTAATTTCTAATGCAGTTTACTTCTTACTTTCTTCATCAAGAATTGCCATCAGTCCTTCATTGCCTGTTTTGTTTCACTCATATGAAACTCATTATGACTTGTAGAATTGAAAAAAAAAAAAAAAAAAAAAAAACATGTAATGAGATTAGGCAACAAATTCCTGCTCTTTAAATTATGGTTTCCCATTTTCCTTAAAAATTCATCCCCTCCCCTCCCCTCCCCTCCCCTCCTTCCCTTTCCCTTTCCCTTTCCCTTTCCCTTGAAAGTCCACAGTGTTAAGCGAACGTCAAGTCTTGGTCAGGTGCTACATGGCAAGCACTATGTAGAAAGTTGTTTTCTTCTGGTAAACAGACTGTGGGTTGTAGCCTCATCCCTGTCAAATCAGCTTTAACTTAAAAGCATTCTTGGCATATTGGAGAAATAGCCAAATTAAAAAGAGATAGCAATTGCCCTTACTATGTTTAGGTAGAAATAATAATAATAAAAACAATCAACAGCATAAAACAGGATAGAGTGACTGGCTGAGCAGCAATTCTGCAGGAAAGGAAGGACCTGTGAGTTTACAAGCTGAGAATGAGTCAGCAATAGCATGCACTAAAGAAGAAAAACACCCTGCTGTACTGTAATACCTAAAACGGAAGTATTGCAAAGCATCAAAAAAAAAAAGTCTTCTGTTCTGCTCAGGACTAACAAGACTTTCACTCAGACTACTGTACCTATTTCTGAACCCTGCACTGCACACAGTCCCTTTCAGAAGGACAAGGAGGAATTGAAAAGCACCCAGAAGGAACAAGGGAAAAAAAAATCCAAAGATCTAGAAAATGTAGCCTAAGAGGAATGATCAAAAGATTTAAACACTTTATCCTAAGCAAGGAAAGCAGAGAGGAACAATGTTTGAAAGCCTAAAAGCAGCTGCGGTGCAAGATGGAGTAAGAACGCTCTTCATGCCCACTCAGTACACAGCATGAAGGCTTACGTGGCAACAAGGGACGTTTAGCTTAAAATTTTGTGACTGTGTTGGAAGACTGTGCCTAGGAAATGTTTAATTTTTGTTTCTGGTGGGCCTTAAATGAAAGAAAGGTAGTTATTTGTTAGATTTAGCAATAACATTGAGGCAGTAGGATAGACAAAATCCTGCTCAAAGTTATTTCCTCAAGCAAATTACATTACTGCCCTGCACACCCTACTTTCATAAAACCCATTTTGTTTGCACAAAAGGTTAAAAATGGTTCTGACATAACCAAGTGTGTGACAGGCTTAAACAAGATGATTTAAGGGCAGGTAATTCTTAAATTCTAATTTTTGTCACTAACACAGACTTTCTCTTTGGATATTTCTTTCAACATCTTTTATTTAGAATCTCCATTTTTAACAGTGATTAAAAAAGAAAAAAAAGTAAACCCCAACTTTTCATCCTCAAAAGTCTTATTAATGCTCATTTTTTGCAAACTCCATAAATACTTAGATCTTCTGTATAATCTTTTTTTGTTGTTGTTAAAAAAAATCAAGCTTGCATTTATTTTATCTACTTCATGACTTCTATTTGATCCCCTCTCTAACACTCTTTGCATTTTCTAAGTTGTCTGGAGGACAAAACATCCTCGCTAGTTTACCAAAGTGTAATAAACTACCTACCTATCAGTACAAGAATGCTAATGAAGGCAGCAGGGGACGTTTCAGCGTAAAGGCTTGTTATTGGTTTTAAGAGAACATAATTGCACACTTGGGAGGCAGTAACTTCTTAATTACAGTCCTTTTGGGAGTAGGAGGAATCAAAGTGCTAGCAAGTCTGGAAGGGACTTGACATAAGTAGCCAAAGTGGCCTAATCCTCTTAGAGTAGAAAGTGCTTGCTCTGTACTCCAGGAAGCTCCCAGCCTTCTTTAGGCACTCTGTAATCAAGTATTTAAAAACCAAATGCTTAGTTAGAGCACTTCTCCACTTCTTCTGTTCTATCAGTCTCATCTAAATCTCCAGCATAGATTTTTACTTTATACCCCATGCATGCTCCAATTTCTGCCAAGGGGAACGAGAAAGGGCTTGGAGTTGAGGACAGCAAATCTTAGAATTTGGCCATTGCTTTCAGTGTGACGGGGAGCAAACCATGAATGTCTACGTGCTCCAAGTTTTAGGTGTCTACCTCTAGGTAGCTCAGTTGAATCCTCACTGGTGTAACTGGAAAGCTTTCCACTGGAAGCTGGAAAATGTTTTTAGAATTACATTTTGGGCAAAAAAAAAGACCTGTGTGGGGGAAAGGACTTCTACCTGAGAATAATGTTGAAACACATGCTAATTTATTTTTTTTCCAAAATCTCATTCAAGTTTAAAAGGGACTGAAGAAAAAAATTGTTGGGATAAGCACACATAACCAACAAAAAACAGAAATATCTACATAACTTCTGAAGTGTTTCTCTTAAAAAGAGTGCAAATACTCATTCTCTAACCATCTGTCCATCCACAGTTTGTGGCACTAAGAAACGAGCATTTTCTGTAATCGTGTCTTTTATAAATTTCTATTATTGCTTTTCTTGCACCCTCCTTCTTACTATCTAACCCTAGTGCCGATCAAAACCAGGCTCTTGAAAGAAAAATACTGATAAAACTGAAGGTAGATCTCGCTAGCCATATGAATTTGCGGTCTAATCTACCTGAACAGCACAGCGTTGCCCAGCCACCCAGCCATCAAAAGTCCAGAGACCACCTTGGAGAGAGAAGTATGGGTGATCTTCTATACCTATCCATCTCGCAGAGGCGAACAGTTATCAACTCTTAAGCTCTCTTTCCAATAGCAGACTACCACACTCATGACTGCTAGTAACCACTAACAGTATCAGGGATATCTTAGACATTTGTCTTGAGAACACAGCCAACACAGGCTGGACAAGAAGTAAATTGCAAGTCTAGGCATCTCTTAGCAGTGAGTATTAGAAATTTTGTATAAAGGAAGGCAAGAAACAAGGATGATGAATTATAGAACAAATAAAGCATTCTCTTTGAAAATGGTAATCTATAATTTTTGAAACCTACACGTCTGTATACAGCCTTTTCAAACTTCTTCTGAACTTTGGCATTAGAAACAGACAGTGTACAAAGCCCTTGTCTCCTTAATAAAGTCACAGCGCAGCGATTCGCGAAGGAAGGAGCGGTGGAGGAAGATGAGCTAATTTCGTTAATCCCACTGACGAGAACATCATGCTCAGTCTCCCTCTGCAGTGAGCTTTTCGTACAGCTGCATCCAGGATAGCCAGGGGTTGAAAAGGGAAATCACTACAGCTAGAGAGAGCTAGTCAGTCACTCAATAGTCTAGTGCACTTTTGTTGCCCTTTCCCTTAGTAGTAGCTGATTCTTTTATTTGTAAAATATTTTCCCTTTACCCTAGTCCTAATCTGGCTTGACATTTGATTTTTATAGGAGAAAGGATAGAAGGAACCATTTTGTAAATTTTGGTTAAAGAACTATTTCTGTGGTTTCCCAAAATACAACTATATTTGGGAGTTGTCTGGTGCTTTGTCTGGTAGCTTGCTTAATAGATCATTGCCTCTCAGTCGAACGTGTGTTTTGCTGTGAATCCTGTAGGCAACACTAGCCAGAACCTGCAGTGTTTACTTATCACCAAATTAGCATATACTACTATCCCTACTATAAGCACCAGCATAAGAGTACTCCATCTTCATTTTCCCATCAGGTAGAACAATTGTTTTTTAACCCCTGCCAGACTTTACATATTCATGGACTACTAACATATTTACCCAAAGCGATTATGGAGGGTGGAAAAAAAAGAGAGAAAAAATGGGTTGGTTATTGGAGTATTGAAGCAGAATATCAGAATTTGTCATATAGGGAATTGCATCTGGATTATTCTTGCATACTGGATGATTCTTAGTAGTCTACAAATCAGTTGGGAAAAAGACTCTGAAAGCCACTGCAGAAGCTAAATTCCCCCAAGTTATATCTGCAGGATTGATAGCAAAATGCACATATATCTCGAAGGATACCATCGGAATACAGCAGGGAATATGCAGAGAAGTTTATCCATGGGGATTTTAGTATCTAATTTATTAAAATGGGAAGTCTGATGAAGATCTTTGAAAATCTGTGGATGTCTGTAGCTAATATGACATAGAGGAAACAGGAAAATACACAAAATAGGTTTACTAACCAGCAGTTATTCCATTTACAAATTATGAAACCTTAATGGAGAAAAAAGGCATGAGGACAAGCGAACATCTTATGGTAAGCAATTACTAATCAACAGTCTGAACATTAAGTAAAGGTTCAATAATGAGGCTAACGGTCTGTGGAGCTGCTTCAGTCAAGAAACTGTTCTCTGCCTAATGTGTGCCATTAACTATTAGATGAAGATGAAACAGTATTTGGAATGCAGAACTAGACACAAAGCAGAAGAACATCACAGCAAACAAAGCTTTGTCCTGCTTTGTCCCACTGCACAGCGGGATTAAAAGGAAAAACAATTTCAGTCTCTTTGTATGTGCCACTGTCCTAACTTTTAAAGACTAATGCAGATATCTCAGAGAAAGAGCCCTTCTTTGCAGGGAAGACCAACAAAACACAACACTAGATTAGATTCTCTGTCATTAATAGACGGAGAAATATTCCTCTTGGGAGTAAATCAGAGCAGAAGCTTACTTTTAAATGCTCTAGATTAATCTCTGGAATACAAAGCCACAAACCTCTTAGGCATTTCTATGGACTGGTATATGTTATAGTATATGTTATAAAGAAAAGCTCACTGTGCTCTTTCTTATTTCCCATAACCCATTAATATTACAAACAATGCTTCAAAGTGTAAGCATCTGTAAGATGAGACTTAGATCCTGCCAAAAAAAAAAAAAAGAGGAATGAAAAAACAAAGACAGACTTTGAAAACAAAATAGTATGAAATAAGATTTTTTTCAGCTTCATTAACAATCTCCAGACAATAAGAAACTTAAGGGTGAAAGGGTGAAAGTAAAGAGGTAAATTTTAAGGTGCTTATTGCAGGCTGGTGAACAAACGAGGTATGGGGGATTGTTAACAAAATAGAACTATACTGCACGTGACTGGTAACAGTAAGTCTCAAACAATTGTTTGGCAATATTTTTTACGGTTTTCAATAGGGAAATAACTTATTTAAATGAGATAGGATTTTAACTGGAACTGCATGTCTGCTATGGGAGGAAAAAATGCATTTTTCAATAGTAAAGCAATCTGAATACATGCTCAGAATTCAAAAATATTTATTTAGATTCTCTTTAACGTACATTCAAAGTTTTAATTAGCATGGTCCTCTCTTACATCCATACTCGTGCATTTCTTGAATAATATCAGATATAGAAATATTGCAAAATAGTCAGAAAAGGTATTTTGGGGTATTTGACTAAGTCCAAGGCAGGAATTATAGAACTAGGCATTCCACAGAGAGCTTGTAATTTCAGAAAGTTTTGCAAGAAACTTAGATACTATTCACTGAGTAAACATTCAAAATTTCCAAGGCTTATCTGAACAAAATTACTTTGTGAGCAACACAACATTAACCATCCATATCTTATCTAGGGACTAGCTCAAGTATGACTTAAGCCACAGATGAAATAACATATATCCTTTTCCTCACCTCCACATCTCTCTGGGGAGCTGCATGGTAAGAAGATTTTATCAGAAAGACTGAAAAATTTTAAGAGGCAAGGAAAGGAACAAGTTAGAAAGTCCATCCATATAAACACAGCTAAACTCAGTTTCAAAATCCTCAAAAAGATCAATGCTCTCTGAAACGCAGAACCTCTCTCTCTCACAAGAGCACATTCTGCTGGAGGGTATTTCAGCAGTACTGTGTTCCTGTTCCTGGTATTGCGAAGTAGACAAATTTCTGAATAAGATTTCAGTAGACCACAGTAGAGTACTTCTGCCATATACAGTGGTACAGAGTAAATGGAAAGTGTTTGATGGTCCAGTACAGGCAATAAGAGATGAAGCAACTCATTTTTAGTGACAAAATTAGATATGGGTAACCATACTTGCTTGAATTTACATTAATAGACCCAGTAATTTAAAGGAGATACGGAACAGGGTGTTCTAAAGAAATTGTTTTCATCCTTCAAGAATTTGGTCCATAAATGGTAGTTGATTTGCAGCAACTCAACAGGCCAAGATGGAAAGTTTAATCCCCAGTAATAGCATTTAACACTGCTGATTGTTGTGAAAGAAAGTAGAAATTTCAACAGACAAGGAAAGGACTTTGAGGTGAGAATGGCAACTCGTACATTATTAATTGGGGCAGGATTAGAGAGGAAAACAAGGGGTCTGGGTAGGTTAGGGGCACTGCAGTGCATCGAGAAAGTAGCATGAAAACCCAAAAGGCCCTACTGCAAAACTAAAGTCAAAATACATCACCTTATAAGCACAGACAAACATTAAAAACAGTGAATGAATGCCTGCTTTATTTAATACACTGAAGGATTAATACAAAGACCTTGACTCTTATTCTGAATTCTAAGTATGTTAGAAACAAAAACACTAATTCTGACATCAGTAAATAAGTCAATATCCTAAACTGAATCATCAAGATGGGCCTGTAGCTAAAAATGTCACCATAGACAACCAATGATGAGAAGAACTCTCTTTTCTTTCTCTCCTTCTGAGAGTTTTCCCCTATAAATGTCAGATGTTGTGCATCATTGTATTATACACAGAGAATTTGTCTTGATGTACATATGTGTTGATACAGATGATAAAATACTGGCCATGACCATCTCTTCAATACAGGGTGAAGGAGTCTGCCATGGAGATGTATTGATCTATAAATTTTAATACCCTATGATGAACAATGATGCGTTATGAGCACAACTGAGGCCTAGATCCTACGTTTAATCTACAAGCATGACTACTGACATTATTTCTGAAAGGCTTACCTGGCCTTTATGAAATTACATGGCAGTATTTCTGCTGATCAGTGATGAAGCGCCAAGGGTACTGCAAAGACATAAGTCTTAATAGAAGTCCTGTAAGCTGGCTGCTGATTTACTGACTGCAGAGGGAGCGATGCTAACAGAAGCAGGTGGGTATCAAATGATGGCAACTCTGCAGAAGCCTGGACCTTCGTACAAGAGCAGAAGCCTAGGAATAGTTTAGTAAGCACACAAAATATGAGGTCAATACAGGATAGATACACACAGCAAGCCGGCTCTGCTGTGTTCCATAAACACACTAATAGCATAAAAATACAAAAAGCTTGAAGTTTCTTTCTTGTCATAAGCTAAAGAAGAATTGAGCCTTTGTTTTCCTCTGCTCATGGAAAACCCAGGTCAGCTCTCTGATCCCTTCTTTACATGTGAAATGGAAGTAGCCAAAGATAATACAGAGTGTAAGTCTTGCAGGGTATAGCTGAGAGAAGGCTGAGAGAGCTGGGCCTGTTCAGCCTGGGGAAGAGAAGGCTGAGAGGAGACCTGAGGTCTATCAGGACCTCAAGGGAAGCAGTGAGGAGGATGGGGCGGCCTCTTCTCAGTGGTGGCCACTGATAGGACTAGAGGAAACGGCCACAAACTGAAGCACCAAAAGTTCCACAGGAACTTAAGGAAAAATTTCTTGCCAGTGAGGGTGCCAGAGCCCTGGCACAGGCTGCCCAGGGAGGCTGTGGAGTCTCCTTCTCTGGAGATCTTCCCAACCCGCTTGGACGCAGTCCTGAGCCACGTGCTGTAGGTGACCCTGCGTGTGCAGGGGGGTTGGACTAGATGGTCTCTAGAGGTCCCTTCCAACCTTAAGCATTCTATGATTCTATGAGCTGGTGCTAGAAATGCTTTTCAAGCCAGAAACCTTCCTGTCTGACAGTATCTCATGATCCCTTGCTTACAAGAACTAGAAGAAAGGCTCGTTGTGACACAAACGCTGGAGGGAGGCAATTTTAAAGTTATATGCCTGCTTATCACTAATTCTGTTACATTTCTGGCTGTGTCACAATTTTGTTTACTCTGGTTTAAACCACAGTTTTGCAAGAATTGACACACAAAGTCAAATTTCCTGTTTTAACAGAATATTTAGTGGATGAAAAGTCTGAGGCAATACTCTGGAGCGAAAAGAGTGCACCCCATACTTCTGTAGACACCTGTAATTACTACTGAATTTGCACAAGAGAATAACTTAATAAGGTTAACTATTGGTTAGGCATAAGAACAACAGGTGCAGTGATCAAGTGGATAGCCCTTTGAGGATCTGTATTAGAAAGCAAAAAGGTTCAAAAGAACTGCATTTCTGCCTGTCTTTCCCTGGTTTGCAAATGCGTTAAAATGTAGCCCCTTTTATTTTGCAAGGCAGGTAGCATGTATCCTCATAGCAAGTTGTTGCCACATGTCTTTAATGACAAAGTGCCAGTAATCAACCATTATCATGAGTATCACAAACTTCATGAGTATCACAAAAAAAAACTTCCCTATGGTTTACGTATTAGTAAATAGATTAATTTTATGCAACCTCCTCTTTTGTTACCTTCTGGTACTTAGGTGTAAATAATCTCTACTTTGCTTCTGTTAGAACTAGTACAGTACTCTCTTAAACTAAGGAAGTTCTCTTAGGGATTTTTTTTTTTTTTTTTTTTTTTGAGTCAGGGCAAAATTGTTCTTTTAAGTAGGCAGATAATCCAAAAAAGAAATAGAGGCTTCCTCAGGAAACCACAAAGGAAATAACCTGGCAGAGTTGTGAAAGCAGTTTGTTTCCTTTTTACTTAAAGTGAAATTAAATGTTCCAAAGTAGTGTTGAAAACAGTAATTAGCTTTCATCTTCATGTGATATCAGTGACATTTCTCACCTCAGCATGCGCAGTGCTGCAAGTGCTGTTGCTCATTTTATGGAACTTGTTTACGACCAGACAATCACAAGTGAAGGAAAAAGAGCAAAAAGTGCCAAAAGACAGCCACATTCCCCATCCAATTCAGGAAGAATAGGTGAACGACAGCAGGAGGCACTGCCCACGAATGTGGCCGTGTCCAGCTGACAACAAGCCGAAAGGCAAGCGATGTTGCCGCGCCTGCCAACTCTTAGCAATAACTTTGTTCACAAACAAAAGAGATCTCTCCTAAAAGGCAGCATGTAATAAAATGCTCTGGAGAACTAGAAAGGAAGCGTTTTAAGCACAGCCCTGCTTTATATGTGAATTTGGGCTGCTTTTTATTTAGACTGTAATTGTGCTTTTCTTTGTCAGCATGAATTCTAATAGAAAGCTAGGTAAGCTTCTGACCAAATTTCTACATGTCTCCAGCCTGTTCTCCTTGTTCTGCAAAAGACAAGCAAAGAAAGGAAGGAGTGACTTGACAGAAGGAAGAACAAGCACAAATAAACAGAATTCTTAAGGCCGCATTTAAACAAAAAACATCCAAACAATTAAGTACCATGGGAAATATTAGCCTCCAGTACATAAAATGCACTTGCAATAGCTGTGGCTGGATCAGTATCTGTTCAGCAGCCAAGCATTAGCAGAAGGAAACACAGCCTGCTGAGTTTGGCAAGTTACTGGGCCTGCACTGACTTTCTGAATTGTTGCTATGGGCTTATGCTAGAACCCAATTGGAAAATAGTCAGGTACTTTGGGATCCTGCTGAGCTCAGTTGTAGTTGTTTCTGACAGGAGCTATGTTCATAAAAATGCTAGGGGGACAACAATACATAGTAGAAGTCACCCTACTGGAGTATTTCAAAGACCTTCTGCAAATCCGGCTGTTGTGGATAGAACATCACATTTTTTTTAGGATCCAAATATTAGAAACATCCTGGCCCCAATGTCAGTTATCTATTCTCTTGCCTCCACTACATCCTATGTGTAGAACAGTGCTACAGGTCACTGTTTATGTATAAATGTGCTACGCTCACGTTGTGAAATAAGAGATAGCTGTGCATCGTGTATTTGCCTCTCCTTGTGGAGAAGGGCATACATTTACATGCCAAGAGATTACACAAATCCCTTCTTTTGCCTTTACAGCCTTGAATATACCAGACTCTAATCACATATACAAACATTCATATAATACATAATCCTAATCCTTGAGAATTATTGTCAATAACAGCTCTAAAGGCAATACTTCCAGGAAAAAATTCCAACTTTGACAAGATTTCCTAAGTTCAGATATAAAATACAGCTAATAATGTTCACATAGAGCTTTTCTCTGAGATAATTTACTCCTTTAATTCCTTGTGGAATAGCATCAAAATCCTTCACAGGACAGTCAAGCTTCTCAAAGCCTCCAGATTGCTGGAAAAAAAAAAAAAACACAGTAGTTGGCAATGTTTACATCTTTATACAGCTTTAGTCCTCCTCTTCACTGGGAGCTTTCAGACTAGATTATTAAAAAGCTGGCAAAATTCCAAGCATAGTCTTTTTAACACTCCCAGGTGACTCAAGAGTTTCTTCCCAACTGATTTCTTTCCTGGCTCTCCCCTCATTGTAAATATTTTCTTTCCTTCCCATTGGTAAGCTATGAAAAGAATAATGCCTCCTGTGGGTGCTTTACCAGGCTGCCCCATATGGAAGCTGCTCATGCTAAGCTCAGTGTCACCCATATTTAGGAGCTGACTGGTGTCCACCAAACCTATGAACATTTGCACATTTGAATGTTAAAAAGCAACATTCCGAGAAGAGAAATTCTCTGTCCTCTATGTTGTCCCTTGTCTTGTTTATGCCACTTCCATACCCCACTGCAAGCACATTGGTTACCATAACTTCAGTAATGATTTCACAGGTTTCATTGTAGGAGGTTCTGTTCTGAGCTGACTGCAAAACAGAAAGCTGGCATCTGGCAGCAATAAGTTTTATTGTGTTTATCGCTATTCTGGTGTTTGCACAGGGGCAGGAGACATATGTGAGGTTGTGCTGGCCTTTTTAACCATCTAGAAAACCAACTACATGGTCAGATGAAGCTATCTAATGAGAAGGTTGTCTGATTCCTACAAGGAAGCAGTTCTTTAGGGAAGGGAATAATTTGTTTGTGTCTTAGAGGAAATATTAATTCTGCCACAGCCCAACGAGCGGAGAAAGAGGGAGGTTGAAATACAACTCCCTGCTATAGGTCTGCCAGACACCCCGTACAGCCCATCTGCCTGGAGTACTGTGCTCCACGCACAAGGAGTTGGTGAAGACAACCACCTCACTTGCAAGACCTTGCAAGACTTGCAAGGCCAGCAAATCCTCCTCGTTATTCACAGACGCAATCAACCATGGACCTCAAGGCCAAAGCACGTTTGTAGTTTCTAGACCAGCAAGCTGAGAGCCTTCCTGAACTGTGATGAATCCCTGAAGCTTTTGCCTTAGATTGGCAAATAGTTTAAACTCCTGTGGTGCTTCCTCCTCCCCATTAGTTGTTTTCAGAAGCACATTTAATGATGCATCACAAGAGTCTGAGAAAAGCTTTTGTTCATCAAATCGATCATCAATGTATGAGGCTCTGAAGCCAGGGAAAGCTGCCTTCAGTGTCCTACCAGTGAAACCCTTCCTGAAAGCAGACTATGAGAGACAAACAAGTTTTTGTCTATTTCAAGGCGCTAAACTGAAATAACTTTCTCTCTATTTAGAGTAAAAATAAAAGCAGCTTGGGGATGAGAGAGGAAGGTAAAAGCCAAACACCTCATCACAAGTCAAGGGTTCTGGAGCAGGACCAGACTTTTTTTTTTTTTTTTTTTTTGTCTGATGCATTCAGACTTGATTCTCCTTCAAGTATCTTCACTCAGAATGGCAATGCTCTTGCTGTAACCAGGCAGATATCAGTCTTTCAAAGCTGTCACTAAGACATCAGAGTGATGCTCCATCTGCCTCTCATCTGAGTTAATAAGGGACACCACCTACTCCAAGGTGGGTATCAGTCTTTGTAAACTGAGAGCTAGACACATCCACTCGGGAACTGCGCCCTGTACTCTTCACAGGATGTGGTGTTCCTGGCAGGGAAGTTTCTTAGTGGAGGTGTAGGTGGTTAGAGACCCTAACACTCTTTAATGGGCTAGGAATAAAAAAATTTGTAACATTTTAAAAGATTGGTGTCTTAGAGGCAGGAATATTAAGGTAATGGATTTATTTAAAAAGAGAAACAAAAAACTGCCAGATTCAGCAGAACACACAGAGTAGGGAGGTAGTTTTCACTTCTCTATACCAATAGTTTTAAAAGCCCAAAGACTTTCTCTTCTTTAAAAGATAACCATTGTGTGCTTTACAGGACTGAAGAGATTACCTTGCCATTTCTCATAGAACATAGTGGGGTGAGTGGGTCAGGTGGTTTCCAGCCTGAAGTTAAACACAAATGCTTCCAGCAGTCAGTAAATCTAGAACCTCACGAGGGGGGAAAAATCCTCCCAAGAAGGAAATGTTCAAGTACATAATGGGAGAATCCTTCTAAGCAACAGGCAGGTGCAAGTTTCTCTATTTAGGAGCGTTTGGAAAGGGAGAAATCCTTATGGAGCTGGGTCTTTTGGAACAGGCTAGAGTCTGCAGTGAGACACCTGCCCCTTTTGGGATCCTTTTTTCTCTGAAATAACTGCTAGGGGGAGTGACAAAAAGGGAGTGAGATAGCACTTTCCAAGAAGGTTTCCTTGGTCCTTTCGCTGCGACACAAGTGCATACATACTCAACCACTAAAAATCTTACCCTCTAACTAGGAGCAGGAAAAGACAGTGCTACTAATCCAATGGAAGTCCATCTGGGAGAAAAAAAAAAAGGATATTCTCTGTTTCAAGTCATCAAGCGCATCAGAATATCCACTAGAATGCCCTGCTCTCTTCATGTTTTTTTTGAATGGTGGATTTTATGTTTGACACTCCTGCTGATGCAAACAGCTATGCTGGAAAACATTCAATAGACAATTAGAGTACTACAAAGGGGAATTTCACAAGCCAAGCATAGATTGGGGGAAGAACTGGAGGTCTGTGCTGTGCTTTTTCCCATCCATTTCCCATGGGAGGCAGGACAAGGGATTTAACCTTTCTGTAATTTCTTTTTGTTTGAAAGAACAGGGTATATAGTGTTAAGTTCTCTGACACTGAGTGTTAGTTTGTTAAGGGCTTTAAGATCTTATAATAGAAATCTTTATGAAAGTAAAAAGTCAGATTGTCATTATTTCTTAATTGACGTTTTTATTGCCAGGGGAGGGACATTAATACTGGCAAATCCTCACACCAAATGGTAGTATTTTCATCCATTTTAACAAAATGGAACAGAATATATATTCCTGAAGAGTGATGTCTGTCACAGAGTGTGAGAAAATATTTGTTCCATCTTGGGTTATAAAAGCATAGAAGCAGTTAGAAAGTGAAAGATCAGTGACAATAGATTGCCATTCATCAAAGCACGCGGTTTATGAGCTGAAATGAGCATTTTCAAGATGCTAGCAGCATCGTGTAAATTTTCTTTGGAGAGCTAAGAGTCCTCAAATTTGAGAACCTCACAGTAGGCCACTTCAGGATAGACAATCTGCTTATTTAAAGCAAATGAGTTTTGTCAGGTTTAATGATATTTGATAAATCTCGATCTGAAAAGATGAGAGTCATTACTGCTGTTTAGTCCTAGAAATAAAGCTGTCTGTAAGTCTAATACTGAACCAGTACATTATGCTTTCACACGCAGCACATTTATTTACAGTAATTGCAAGAAATAGAGTACTAAGCTTCACTGTGGTCTTAGACTTCTGGAAATCAATAGTGCAAAATTAGATTTGTTACGTAATGAATTAGATGTCAATTGCAAGTTCTCCAGGACACAGGTGCCAGAGTGATGGCATCCTCCTGAGGGCATTTTCTGTAACCCGTAAGGTTCCTTTGCAGCATCCACTGCATGTTGAGCAAAGCTACTTTCTTCACAATCAACTCCATTAAAAAAAATAAAAAATAAAAATCCATCACTAAGCCCTTTCCTTGCCAGGAGAGGGGTTGGAGCAGACTTCCCTGTACCCTTGCCACATAACAAAAATTAACAAAGAACACAGAAGAGCAGGACCAATTCCAAACGCTTCCATGCTGGACATCTGAAAGATGCTGAGACTGAAAATGTTGTGATGTTCACCGGTTGTACCCAGAGCAACTTGCTCCAAAGTCCTGGAGCAAGTCAGGAGCCACAGCACTGTGCCCTGAGGACAGTCTGGATGCTGCCTTGCTGTAAAGCACACTCTTCCCCATCAGGGTAGAGGTAGATATTTTGGAGATTTTATAGTCACTGGCAGATTCCATGAAAAGGAAAAAGGAACACTAAATCTCTGACATAGTCTCTCACATAAACCTAGACTTCCTATTAGCAATGTGCTAGCAGTTGGGTGCCTTGCACACAATTTTACAGGTATGATGGAGCAGAGAGGTTCTTTTAAATCAGAAGGGCAGACAAGAATAGTGAACTAACACTTCTCTGGTTATAGTTTCTGAGAGACTTCTCCATCCATAACATTAAAAAGTGCATTCACCTAGCCAGATAACATTTTATAATTAATTACTCCTGGCAGGTTTTATGTTTATGTAGCCCCAATATTAATTACCAGAAAAGGAAAGCAGCAAAAGCCTCTTCACATTTTGGTTTGTTTAATCAGCCTACAGTTCTTGAAGCATATGTGGTTGTTAAAGGATGCTGGTCTGGTCTAGAAAGCTCTGTGAGAACATCAGTTGGTCCTATCTTCATATGCAGAAGGATCTAGTCCCCTATAAACATTTATTCCTGCAGTCTAGGTTTTATTTTCATATCACCTTTTAATCTCCAAATATAAAAAATTTTCATAAATGTACTGCTTGACTGCCAAAAATCTCTAAAGTGGAGACATGAACTGCCACATGCAGCCATAAACTGAATTTTGCATCTGTGGAGTACATTAAAAGGCCTCCATTTTCTTAAATATCATTTCAACAGGCTATTTGTGCAGGTCATTCTTCCTTCTCCCCAGTAGCTGGGCTTTCACTGTTCTAATAAATAGCTTCTGCCAGGAGGAGTTTGCTTTTTGCTGGCCTCTGCAGCACAAGGTACCAACCAGAAAAGCAGATGAAAAGCTCATGCTGTTCTGTGCACCAGGCACTTTCTATCCAACTGCTGTTACCTCAAGCACAACCTTCAGTGATCAATAAATATTAGTGACAAAAAGAATTCAGAAGTATCTTTCTTGCTAACTGTTCTTTTGCAATATGCTTACTAGCTGTGTATATGAAAGTTTGAATATCCTGGACTATTTGCAGCTGCCAAAGGTGTTTCCTGTAGAATGCTTTCTTCCTACAGAGTACATTGTTTCGTATCACCAAAATCAGCTTCTGAACCAAATCAATTAGCATAGCTTTATAGTCTACTGTTGTAAACCATGATTATTTATAAGATTTTTTTTCATTTTTATCAAAACTGCCTTGAAAAGATGCAAGTGTAACTCTTTTCATTAAGAAAAAGCTGTCCTTTACTTAAAGCTAAGCCAAACTAGAGCTACATTCACTTTCAAGACCATATGTAACAGCTGATACCCAAATCAGTCATACCCTTCTTCTAGACAAAGCAGATGAGAATCTGATCTTCTATAAGAAAACATAGGGACACATTTCTTCTTTTATTACTCTGAGATATTTAAATTTATGGAAAACTATTTGTGACAATCATCAAGGACTACCTAGAACTAGTACACATTGCATCAAGAATAGCATTTCTATGGCAACTGTCTCATCACATATCAAAGATGGGTGAACGAGAAGTACTCATGACTTTCAATATTTTTAATGCCTCAGTAGTACCTTCTGTATTCATTCACCTAACTCCTTATGACCAAGCTAGGAAAAGGTCACTGTCTACTTAAGAGCTGTAAGAGTTGTTGCCTACTTAGGCATTTGGTTGGCAAAGCTTTGTACTGACAATGCTAAGAGATCTGGGTTATATTCCTGTTTCTGTTGCTGACCCACAGCAATACGCAGCCAGCTATAACCTCAAGTGTTAGCATTTGCCTAGGACATCAGACCGCCCATGTTAACAAAACGAGCACTGCCCATTTTATCAATGCCAGAAGTCTTTAAGACAAAACCAGCACCTCAGTTTGGTTCCTACCACCAGCCACACCAAGAGAGGGAGGAAGGGCAAGCTCAAGCAGCAGCCAGCACTGGCCCAGCCAGCATTGGAGCTGCTGTCACCCCTACCCTGATGGAAGCAGTCTCAAGTCCTTCGGCTTTCCAATCCAGCTCAGTTCTTCCCCCCTACACCTCCCTTTCACCCTGAAGGCAGCATGAGTCACGTTTTTTCCCACGCTTTAGAGAAGATCTGAGCCTGCTTTGTGAAGCTGTAAGGAGTTTGCCCATCTCCAAATCCTGATTCATACCTTTGCAAAAAGGATTAGAGAAAGGCATCATTCCTGATTGTGCTGCTTTTCTAAATGCTTAACTTGAGCATGTCTTGGCTAACAAAGAAGAAATTACCATACGAAAATTGGAGTTTGGGGATCATGAAGGGCTCGGAAAACTACATTTTAGGAATAACTACACGAAAGCAGCATGCCCAGTGAGACTGGCTTTCATGTTTCAGGCTTCCATATTTGTGCTCATCTTCATTGAGACTGCAGTGATCCAAGTGCAGAGTCAAGCTGTTCAAATTTTAGAGTCTCTGAGGAAGAAATATGCTGCTTAATTGTAGCAGGCAAATTTCTCTGCAGTCAGGAGAGACCTGGAAATCTGGGGGTTTTTTTGGTTTTTATTTTTGGCTACTTTAATATCCGTAGATGGAGGAAAAATATATTTTTTGAATTACTCAAAAACACTTCAGTTACCTCTGAAAAGGACTACAAACTATTACATCTCCCCATTCTGGACCTTAAAATTGGATATCATGGAAAAGAAAGGCAAACAGAATGAATCAACCATTTTGACTTTCAAGATCTTTTTTTGAAAAATACTCAAAACATCTACTGTCACCAAGATTGAAATTTGTCAGTAACAACCCCCACACTTCTTCATCCTTTGTTCAAAACACAAAATATATAATTTGTCATATTAAAGAACCTCTGCAAATCTTTTGAAGAAAGAGCAACTTCGGCTTTGTTTCATTTTTCTTTTGTTCCCGTTCTAATGTCGGTGAATTCAGACATATAAATACCACACTGATTTGCTCGACATGTCAGTGTGCTCTGGGATGGAGTTTGAAGTTTCTTTCACCTGCTTCCCTGCAGGGGAAACCACTCCACTCTGTGGGCTAAAATTTTCCAGAACAAAATTGTGTTTAGGAGAAACTGATGCTGTTTCCTAGGTAAGACTCCTAGCTCTAATCTGGTGGATTTTCCAAGGCATAGGGTTAACAATTCTGTGTTTCAAGTGGGCCCACATATACCTTGTACCATCACTACAACTTTGTAGAGTCAGCAAGTGAGCTTGCTGTCTTCAACAGATCTACTCTAGAAACAGAAATTGTGCTCCATAGTCAATTTGTTGTGTACTTTATGAGGTCTATTATTATCCTTAGACAGTATATTTGCACTTGGCTTACTCGGCTTATTACTGAAAATGTCACTTAAAAATAGTTATTTTAAACATCTCCATTAAATACCTAATGGATCGCATAAACCAGTGGTCCAACAAATTTTAAAAAATTCATCAAGCCAATAAAATATGCTTGCTTAGCAAATTTCTCTCCCATTTTTTTCTGAAGGATCACCTACTTTATATATGCACAGAAAGTTTTTCTAATAATCTTCCTCTCTGCGTCGTTTGGCTGAATATAAGTTTTTATTTGTTATATCAATAAAATTGTCCATACTTTAATACTTCCTAACAAAAAAAAAAAAAAAAAAAAGCAATAAGTTATTTAACTGATGCTCTAAAAATAGCTATATATTTATTCCAGAAATGCAAATATTTATCATTAAGCCGCTACTGCTTCATGTTTTAGCATTAACCAGCAACTTCAAACGAGTTTTATAGGATCCAAAATAAAAATGATAAGATTATGACAGAAGTGTTAGTCCTTTGATGAACCAATGTTATTATTGCAGAACTGAAGTGATTATTTCAGAAAAACTTGCATAGTTGCCCCGCACTATAATTTCCCAGAGGGAACTCAAGAGGCCTAGACCCTATTTCAAGGGGAAAAGGGGATCTGGACAGGATATTCATCTTTGTGTAACTTTTAAAATCAGCAGGGATTCATAGAAAAGAATATGCCCAAAGTTGTCCCTCTAATGTGGCTAGATATCACCCACTCAGTTGTTAGCTCCTGAGGACAACCAGCTGTAGGAAAGTTTTGAAAAGGAGCTAAGGAGCTTGGGAAGACTCAAACAAGAGATGGTGCCTGGGCGCAGTGGGGTGGACAGAACTACAACAAAATGGTATTTTCTGTGTTGCTAGGTGCACAAGCCTTAGAAATCCAGGCCAATCATGCTTTCTAAAAAACAAAATAACTGGAGTAGCTAGTAAAGTTCCCACTGCCCTAGTACAATACTGTGATTACAATGCAGGAATTTCAAACAGCTGTATATTGCAGCAACCTGGAGACTCTCAGAAAATTGGATGGAAGCATTCACTGCATTATATAAAAATGAGGAAAAGTCTTCTGCTTACCAGTACTTTCAACATTGCTAAAAAAGAGGAGATATTTATGTGCCTTCTCTTAAAACATTACATTGTGCTAGCCTAGTACTCACAGCCTTTAAATCCCAATCTCTAAATCAAAGGAAAGAGCAGAAAATTTGCAGTAAATTGTCACAATGTTTTGAGATTATGCACAAAACATCACTAATCTGATGATGAGGGGATGAAAATCTTGTGAGCCTTTTCAAGGCAGAATTTGTGTTAATAAAGTGACTAATATAATCTTCAATCTGACAATAAACTTTAAACCTATCAATTGGACATTTTCTGCCAAGAAAATTACAGCATATTTCAAGGAGAAGTGAGTACTAAAGTTATATAAAATATTGTTTGATCTGATACCTTTTACACAGATTTAACAAAATCAGTTTAACTGTATCTGACAGTACCAGGAAGCTAAGTCTAGGAGCATACAATACCAAAAATAACTTTCTGTGATTGATTAATTGAAAAAAAATACCAAGAACAAAAGCACTACTTTGAATAAATACAGATTAAGCAATAAAATCCCTTGAAACCTGTTGCAAGAAGCACCATTTTAGAGCAGATAGATTGTAAAGACAGAGAAAGACATGGTGTGTCAGCTTCCTATAATTGAGCCTGTACCAGTATCAGTCAGAGCAGTCATTTTAAAATAACAGCACAAAGGAGCTCCTGCAAATTACTCATGTATCACTAAGGAGGAAGGATGTGAAAATTATTTGAAATAACTATTAACACTGGCACTAGGGGATCAAGGCAACACAGCTCAAGTTGCGAGATGGCCCTGAGCCTGCACATCAGACCCTACTGCGGTTTCCAGCAGTCCCCAAGTGCTGCCCTAGGAAAGCCTGGCCGAGCGGGTAGCAGCAGCTGCCAGTGTCACCAAAGGAACAGGCATCTTCTCGCACCCCCAGCCTGGTCCAGGACGTGCCAGAAAATGGGAATGAGAAACACCAGGTCATGGCAAAGTCACGGCGCAAATGCTGCACTGTTGAAATTCCCTGCTTTGCAAAGCCCACATCTCCTAGTGATCCCCAATACTCGCACATCTACTGCAACTCCCTTTGAGATAGATTTCTTTCATTCCAAAGGAAATTCATTGAAATACTGACGCCTTTCACTAAAGGGGCCTTCTAATTGAAGGCACCAATACTTAAAGTTTCTGCTTTTCAAGGCTCATCATTTTCTGCATAACATGAAAAGGCACTGACAATCCCTTGTCTTTATCATGTCTCATATTGATTTTAAAAAATCATTTAGCAGCTTGTAGTTTCATCTCCTTGAAAACAGGAATGCTTCTATGGTTTAATATTGGGAAATAGCAAGACTTTGCTATATTAAACACCTGCCCTCAGCACATGCTATTGTCCATGGCATATTTTAAAAAGGTGTGCTCAAGCATAATAAATCCTTTCAGTTTTTAATTACGTAGCTGTAGACTCACTAAAAGTTCTTGTAGTTGTATATATTGGGTCATTACATCTGAGCTTTCTAAAATTCTCATTTATGAGAAACTGATAATTACAAAAATGACAAAATCAAAGTGGCATCATATAGCATTTTCCAATTAGAAGAAAGGAAGAGGAGAATGGAAGTTTTAATGTCAAAAGGATTACAGGAAAGCTCCTACCTTATAAGCAGGGCATTACACAGACAAACTAAGGTGAGATGAAGCCTTAGCTTCCTATTGCCCCGCTACTGTGTTCCCTTTTATAAGGATGGGAAGGTAACTGGTGAGCCGCTATGGGATAAATTCTCCCAAAGAAATGATCCTAACAGAAATATTACATCATATCTACCTGTAACCTGTCTTGATTTAGAAACAATCCTGAAAAACTTCTTGCATGCCCTTCCTATACGCTGGTTATCTTTGTTGATGCACCCTTGCAAGGTGGGATTAAAAACTGACATCCGTATAGGTTTTAGGCAGTTCTGTAGCCTCTCCTTTTTGGACAATTATGTAACAGCACTGTTGAAATGACCAACTTGCTTTCTGAAAATCATCTGCCAACTTTCTACTATTTGTTTGTTGGACAGTATTAATTTCCTCTGACTCTAGAGGTCCGTATTGCAGATGTCTGTAACCAAATAAATCTTCCACAACTCCCTTTATAATTGGGTGGGAGAGAAATAGGCACTTTCAGGCATGATTCATCTGGCCCAACTGAAACATCTACTTCAGGATGAGAATAATTGTACCCAACAGCTTCTTGTTTTTCTGTGTAGGTTGACAATTCAGGTTAGAAAACTGCATTTAGTCAAACAATTCTATCACTTGTGTTTTAAAGTGTTATTATCCCTATCCCACTTTGAGATTGTGCTACTGAAATCTCGTATGATAATTAGGGGACAGTTTACATGGTGATATCCTAAGGAATTCACCCTCTGAAGAACTGCTATTGTTTTAAGAGAGCAGACTCCACAATTCTCAATAGAAGAAAATTATCACTTAGTTTTAGTTAAGTCGTGAATTGATTTAGTTAATTTAGTGATTGTGTGCACTAAAATGGTCTTCCTCATTTTCCCACCCTCATGTTCAATACTTTGACTGAATACTTCATTCTCTTAGGTGCCTATCTCAATTTGAAACATTCTTTGAATAGCTCTTGTAGCTAATTAATTTGTTTTAATGTGCTTCCACTTTGTTATCCAATAGTTCAGTTTGGGATTTTTTTTTAGATTCTGAATGTTAAAGGCCTTCCTGTGAGAAGACCTTTCTCCATGCTTCTCCAGGGGGCTTTCAAACCATAATTTCAGCCATGCTCGACATGTACAGGTCAGCCATCATTCTCATGCATTTCCACAGTGATTAAATTTAATCCCTTTGGCCAGTGCAGACAAGAAAGCAAGGTGCTGATTTAAGCTTGCTCCTTTGTGATTTATAACATGATGAATCCTATTTCTCTCAAGCTTTTAAATGGGAATTTCCCAGAGGAAACACAATGTGGTTGCTTTAGGAATTAGCTGACCTTTCCAGTGCTAAACCCTATGTGGTACTTAGTGTTATTAGAACAAAGACAGACCCAGGTAGGTTTTATTCCATCCATACATTCATGCAAGGTACTGCTGTGTTAGAATAAATATTATTTCACACTATCAGGATCTTATGTCTAAAGATAGCTTTCCTTACTAAGATAAAACCTTTCTTTCCTCGATGTATCTAGATCGTGCACCTACTTTTATGTACAAGGGATTTACCAGTCTGCTTTCTGGTTTCTATGTATTCACCCACTGTTGCAAACACAAATAATGTTTGATTTTTAATGTTTGAGGGTTTGATGTATAAAGACTGCCAGTTCCTTTTATTTCTGCTCACTTTTAATCCTTTATCCAGCTTCTGCCAAGAAAGACAGGTTTGCTCACTGTGAAGCATGAAGATAAAGCTCAGCCTAAGAAAGGAAGCTGTCAATGTTAAGCGTTCTTTAAGTCTGCAACCCATACATATGGCTCCACTTTTGCTTTCTAAATTTCACATGCATAGGTGGCTTGCTGAGGCACCAAAGTGCACTAAGGATAATGCCAGATCCCTTTGCAATAGATAACCTGACCCACGACAACACAGACAACGATACAGATGATGCCTCATCTGGTGCTGGGTCATCTGTCCTGCCTGTCAGAAAAGCTCTTTTGCAGGTCCCACTGATTTCAAATGATACTCTTGCCAATAGCACTGAAATCAAAAGTATGACACAGTTTTAGCCTCAGCCATTTAAAATGGAAAGACCACTTATTTTAAGCATGTTAAGTACTATTTACTCGAAGAATTTTTCCATTGGCTTTACTCAGAGGTGAATTTACCTCTGTTGACCGCCTAAATTGTCTTTGACCTGTTAAGCACCTTGAATCATCTGCTATGTTGCTGCATTTGGAAAAATTGCTGCAGCCTCATCTAATGTACAATGAATGCTTTCATTTGCCATGTCTCAATTATATGCTTAGAAGTTTAAGGCACAGAAACTTAGATGTCCCTTCCTCAGGAGAGGTGCATTTTGGCGGAGTGATTGAAATGGTTCAACAGGCTCAGCATTTGATTTCAATCCACCCTGCACATCCATCAAGCTCCTAAGTACCAGCGATTTAGGAAAGCAGACATTTCTAAACTGCCTTAACAGATGTCTGGGAAGCAAAGTGCTTGCACCCAAGCCCTATCTTGCACCTTCAGAAACTCATTTATATCCATCCAGCTACAGTTCCATACCTGAGTGAAATCATAATGTTTTTTCACCTTGAAGCAATCGTTAAACATTAAATGCAAAGTATCATTAAGAACAATAATTCATTCTTAATGTCCTTATCTTAAAGAGCTCTTCAGCAACCTTGAGGTCCATTTCCATATCTATCCAGTTCTCCAGATTTAATAAATTGCCCAGTGTTTTTAGCACACCCCCTTATATTCCTAAAACCAACATTGCTCTTTTTCCAAAAAGCCTGAAGAATTCCAAGAGCTAGCAGAGGGCTTCATAATATTTCAGTGCACTTGTGTCTACATACCGGCTTCATTTCTGCCTTGTGCTGCACTCAAAAAGCAAATCTCCTACCTGGGAGATACGCTATGATTTGTCATAGTTCTCTGCTGCAGAGTTAATAGCAGTGCTTGTTGACCTGGCTGCTTGCAGACTGTACAGAGATAGGCATGGGAAGTGCAACCAACTTGCTGTGGCCAATTGGTCTGCATAAGGAAAGTCCAGATGTGAGCATTTAGTCAAATTGCATCGCACAAACAGACTTCCCAAAGGCTGTACAAAATAGAGGTCCGAGCGTAGTGCTGGGATCTAGAAATCGCAACCTATCCTCAGGGGCAGAGAGTGACTGAAAATGATCAATGTGCCACTTCAGTAAAAGTAAAGGTACTTAACTACCTCTCCTGGAGCAGTAGTCCTCACTTGGTACCTTGCTTCGCGGTCAAAGCGAAAGCCAAAAAGCAAAAGCCTTAGGTTCATTTGTTCCTGTGTTCCTTTTATACCAGGAGGGAAAGGTGGAGAGAGCTGCAGAATATTCAACTTCTCTCCTTGAACAGGCATCTTTAGCATCTGTAGCATACACAGAAGAAAAAAATTACCCTGACTGAAGAGGATATAGAATGTGAACGTGCCTTTAATATTGTGATCAAATGGTTTTAAAGGGCAATAGACTTTTAAATGAAAAGGAAAGGTTTGAAAAGGTACAACATGAATTGCAGAGTGACATTTTTACTGTAGTCAGAAGAAAGTTTTTAAGTTTTTGTGCTCATCAGCCTTTTTTTTTTTTTTTCTCTAGACAAACGACCCAAATATTGCTCCCAGGGGTCACAAGCAACATTTGTGACATTCTTAAAGGCAGTTACTCTTTGCTCTGCCTCTCTGCCTGCTATGACACCACACATGTAAATACTTAATAGCATATGCTATTATATACTTAATAGCTTATGAAAACTTTTCAAAGACAATTGCCTTTCCCCTGACACACCTTTTGCTGGTTTTACATAACTGCTTTAAGGCATGAGTGCAGTTGTCATCATCTACAGCAAACTAAGATTAATAAAAAGATCTATTCCCATATGGAAGTCATCTAAATTTAAAACCTCACTTTTATTACAAACCTGCAATGCAGCCAATGCATGCAGCTGAAGAAACTTAGAAAAATAACCATATTACTATTCTTAAAAGATTGAAGTGGAACAATAGTTTCAGTCAAAAAGCAAATTCTTCAGCTTTAGTGTCAGACTAGGAAATAATTTTGTCTTGCCACTGAATAAACAAAAGAAAAGCTCTTGATGCCACTGATTTCTTAAATACGTAATGTCTCTTCTCAGCCAGCTATACTGCAAGTTTTTACTGGTTAGCTCGATACCTTTCAGTGAAGGAGAAATAAAGCAGCTGAGCTTCTAAGACATGCTTCTTACCCACACAGAAATTCAAGAGAGCACGTTCAGAATAGCTGAATAAAAGGTTGCAAGAACCTCTAGCCTGCTCTTATGTGTTAGTAAGAGAAGAATCACTAAGACAGCCACTACTAGTATTTTGAAGATCAGTCAATAGCCTTCTCATGGTGTTCTGCAACATCCCCCATGGGAGCTAAAGATTTTTACTGACATTAGGCTGAAAAAGAATTTGCATCATTAAAAAACAATCATTCCATTCTTTTCTTAAAACCTGGACATACAGGGGAAAAAAAAAATTATGGTATTTTCAAAGGGACAGGGCAAAAAACACACATCTGGAATGCATCTATTTTCCTAGCTAGAACAAAATGTCTGGGAAAAGAAAACAGAGAAGTGCACACTTCTCTGGACTTTTGTGTTCAAAAAGTCCAGTATGTCTGATGAATAAACCCTGTCTAAGTGCTTACTCCAGAGATTTAGCTAGCCTACCAGAAGGAGGTGAAAGAAGAAAGGAAATGAGGATCTACTGCTTTCCTAAATACAATTGCTAGTAGCAGTCCTCTGGCTCTAGCTATTCAGCTTGGGTTTGCTTCAGAGAACCAAACTTGTAATAATCACTTGTCTCTCCAAGGTTATCTTGTGCAAGCACTTGACCATGCCAACATCTGTAAATACAGAGCATCGCTATTTTAGAGTTATTCTGCAGCATGTCTTTCCCAGGATCATAGCGTCATTCCACACCACAGCCCCTGAGCCGCCTTTGATGAAGTGAAATGGTTTTTGTTACACTGGCCCCCAGTTAGACTGCAGGAAGAAAAATTTCAAGTTGTGACAGATTGTTTTCTTGCCTAAACTCATTTTATCCTTTACCTCAATTCCTGAACTATCTGCCTAGCTGACAATTTTTATTGCATTTTTGATACACAGGTACCCGTATGTCCATTTTACACGTGGAGAGCTGAGGCATAGAGAAACCTTTGTCATACACAGAGGGTCTCCTGGTACCTTTGCAGTCACAAAGGAACACAGGGAACTCTATCACCATGCTTGGCACTAACTGCTAGGCTTTGTGGGGTGTTTGGAGCCCCAGCTCATGCGGAGGTAGCAAACAAACGCACTGCTGCAGAGGAGAGAGTAGTCAGCAGGCTTGAGGGTGCGCGCGCTCCTGCTCTTTCTGCACGGCCCTGCTCGCTCTGCATTACCCTGCCTGCTCCAGTATATAATGGGGCATCTTCCGAGAGAGCTCTGTCAGGGACATCAACTCCTTCTAGCAGGAGCTGAATAACAATCTTTGTGGTTTAAACTAGATGATCTCTTTCTTAAGTCTACAAAGGCACCTTTCACCCCAGTTCTCTGAACCAGGTAGAGACAAACCAGTAAAAAAGGGGTCCAAGTCCTCTGCCGTGGGCAAAGGCAAATGCCTTCTTCATGTTTTACACAAATGACTCCAGCTTCACAAAGAAGCCACAGTGTTGGTATAAGTCACAACGCTTTAAGTGAAATGGTCACCGATTTATGTTTCATGATAGAAATTTAGTGTAGAAATAAGCAATTCATAAATCAATAAAAAATAATAATACACTCAGTTTATATTTACATTTCACTCCCTGAACCATAGACTTGAGAACAAACCTTTCTAAGAAAGCTATGGGGGCATAGCTTACCACACCATTACACTGCATTACAGGATATCTGTAATAAACCAACATTGCGAGTCTCTTACAACAGTAGTATACTGGGTGACACACAAGGCCAGATCCATCCGCCAGGAAAGTCTGCGTCTAAAAGAGAATCATGTGCCCAAATTAAGACAGTTTAGCCATCAAGGGAGCTATTCTCCCCAAGATGTTTTATATACTGCCCAAAAAGAGTCTCTGCAGCCTGCAACCACAGATTTTTCTACTAAGCATAAATAGATCTTTTTGAAGGTATGAAGCCTCTTCTAAAAAGAAAACTCAAAGTGATGTGGGAAGGATACTTTTCAAGGACACAGTGGTAGCTCATTTTTTTTTCTGTTTTGTTTCTATGCTGCCAGGGGAAAACCACCATCATTCTTGCAGGGTAGTGCAGCAAGAGTAAAGCATCATCTGCATTTACCTTCAACATTCCTCACTAGCAGAAGAGTTATAACCTTCTGTTAATACTCACAGAAGTCACAAGCCAACATAAAAGCACTAGATATGAAGAAAACAGATCATGTCATGTACCCATTTATCTAAGTTAAAATCTTTTTGTGTTTCAATGTAATAAGGAGCATAAACCTACTGATCCTATTAAATGCAGCTGAAATGCAGGTCTTCTGGATCTGCAATCCTTTCCATCATAACATAAGGTTAATCTAATGATACTGAATCATATTTCATAGTTATCTGAAATCAAATTTTTATTTTTTGTCAGTGTAGGTTTTGTTTAGCTTGTTACTTCAGTGTCCATTTGCACTTATTTTCCATGTCATGTATCATCTTCAACTTATTTGTATGAGACTACTTCATGATATTTAAAGGTCTACAACCTTTACCACTGCTAACCAAAAATAATAGTGAGATGTAAGATGTGAATAATAGTGAGAATAAAAACTTCAGTACGTTTGAACATTTTTTCCTCCTACACATTATCTCAAATCATATGATTTCAGAAAGCTCCTATGGTCTTTATTACAGTGTTTTAAGCTTAAAATTTGAATTTAAACTAGTTGATGCATAAATGATTATGCCTGTGAGGTTTTCTTCCATGCAGTGCCAACTGTTTTCTAGTGCATTCAGAACAATGATAGTCAATCCTGTGGCCAGACCAGATCATGTTGATATAATTAAAAGAAAAATATAGGTGTCTTAATAAAATGTTATTCATGACAGAACAGATTCAAAGATTTTAGGTCAAAATTAGTTGCACTAATATGCTTCCTAATAAAAACAGAATTTCATTATCAGAGGCAGAGAGAACAAAGTAACTAGAATAAACTATTTACACAAGGAAAACAGGGTATGGTTTGATCTAATGTAAACAACTTGAAATATCAGAAAGGACAACAGACACTGCAGTAGAGGTCAAGCAACAATAAAGCTGTGAACTCCAGCTAACAGTGTTGGCATTTCTCACTCCCCAAAACGCAGGAGGTAAACGCTCGTCAAAGGGAGAGTCTCACCAAAGACCAGATACTTGATTGCTTCAGATGTTGACAACTACATTAATTTTATTTTTTTCCAGCAACTTTGGCTAATGTAGCAAATCTTAAAGTAGATCTCAAGGGCTCTGAAAATGAGCCATATTTTTGAGGAAGAGGAGAGTGGGCATCACTGCTATGTCTGTACTGCTGTGCCTAGGCAAAGGGCAAAGGCAGCAGCGGGAATTTGACAGCAGAGTTAGCAAGGCTCCAACCCCTACAGAAGCAAAAATATATAATGGAGCCATAAACCTCAAATATCCACAAGCTCCCTCTTCTATTTTTGAAGCTGTTCAAAAAAAAAAAAAAAAAAAAAATTGTGCTTGCTCTAAAGAAACTATGGAGAAATCCTTAGGACTTTAAATTTCAAACACTGGAAAGGGAGCCCAAGTACCTGTCACAAGACTGAAGCTTTGGGGCTGGTGCTGCAGTGCATTTAGCCCTGTGGTCTCATAGCATTTGCTGCATGACATATTATGACATATATATTCATGTGTGCACAAAAACATAGCACAGTGGTGGAGTGATATAGTTGGATAGATGACATAAACTTATATTGTAATTAGACAAATTTGTCCTCAGACTTGCTAGTTTTAATTAAAGGTGTAGGTCCTGAGGTTGACTGATCAGTGAGAACTCTATATATCTATATCTTTTAAGAAGGCCTCTATATCCTGGAACTATGGAAGGAAATATTTTGAATATATTACTTATGTACATCCTAAAGACTGCAAATTGAGAAACAAAGAGGGAAGAGAATCACATAATGTAATATCATGATTCAGAGGCTAAAAATGGGAAAAACTGAAATTAGAAAAAGAAACAGGGGAATACATAGATATGACAAATTGTGTGAATCTGTTAATTGCTCCCTTCAAAAGAAGCTAATATTAAAACATTTTTCAGCTTCAAAGAAGACAAATTTTGAATATCAAGGAAATGTGTATTTCAGTTATGAATTCTTATAATATGAGAAGCAATGACAAAAATAGGATGTTCTGTCTATGTGTGTATGTGTATATAAGTCTCCTTTTATGTACATATATAAGGGCATACAGTATGAAACCCTATACTGCATTTTTAATTACATGTCAACAGTATATTACCATTAAGAGAATTCCTCTATAAATTTCAGCAGCTTTACCAGCTTGAAACTGCTACAAAATTCTAGTGGAAAGCTTCAAAGTTATAAATGCAATTGGCTCTTTTCCAGTCTCCTGTCATGCTGGATTTCATAGTTCAATCCTCAACATTCCTGGTGTAAAAGGTAGACTGTAAGCACTTATGGAGAAGGAATTTGGTGTTTCTGAAAGTGCCAAGTACAATGGCGCTCTGATGCATAACAGATGAGCTGGATCCCATGGAAGCAATGACTTGCTTTTCATATTTCCAGGCCTTTGAAGACCAGTACAACCATCATCTTCCTCTGTCCTTCATCACTCATTTTTACGATGTTATTTGTGAAAGCATTTCTCATTTTCCTTATTTCTCCCAGAAACTACAGGGATCATAGATAGTGTACCATTGCTGAAAAAAAAGCACTGGAAGGTTCTGAACTTTTCTGAAGTTCAGTTTAGTAGCAATGATCTGTCTATGAACTTGGAAAAATTAGAGACAATCAATTTAATATTTTTCTTCACCATCAAACAAATACTACATGTTGTCACCTGATCCACATTGTTTTTATAAGCAGGTGATATAAAACACCTTTTATTAAACAATCTTGTGAAATGTTTTGAAATATGCTGTAAGAACACCAGCATATGCTGTAAGAACACCAGCATTTCAAGGAAACCTTCTTTTCACGTAAAATAAAAGTACAAGTTTCATTTTCTTAAAATATGATTTAAGGAGAAAACTAAGCTACTAAAATTTTCACTTACTTTTGCTAGTACTGTAATCTAAGTCAGAGATTTTTCAGTCCTCTCTTTGGTGTTACATACTCTTTTCTCTTACAAAACAGAGAGCTGAAGTGCTGTTTACATGCATCCCTAGCAAAAGGTAATATCTCAATTTCTGCATTTTTGAAGGTTTTCCTAGTTACAAAGTTATGCATTAAAATATTCATCAAGAGATTTTTGAGGAAAAAAAAAGACAACAGCCTAAAACATTTGAAATTTTGTTTGAAATGGTTTCTTAGGGCTATTATTTTAAAAGTCTTAGAAGTTTTATAGGTCACTTGAAGTTGGCTAATCTTAGAAAATTGCTGTCTGTGCTCAATCTCAGACAACAAAATTGTTTTTCACAATTATTTCTGAATCGTCAGCTTAAATTTTAAGAAGTCATTGAATCTTCTGTGATGTATGTCAAGTGTCACAACTACATTAGATTTATGCAAAGGGGAAAACTGTGTGTGACAGTCTGTTATTTTCCTATCAGAAATGAAAATGAGTTCACACCGTTTAAGAGAGCTTAAGACCTTACTTTGTAATCAAAGTGTCTACAACAGGAAATCTGACAGAGCCAGGAAGGTTCCTAGAGAAGATAAATCTTGTTTCTGTATTTGGTACTTGGACACATTTTAGCACTATCCTGCTGCTACTGGCTTTCTTGAAAGTGTTGTATCCCTAAAAATATGCTCAAGGCCAAAGGATTCCAAGAATCCTGGTCACAGGGACATCCATCTCCTGACAAAATTTGGTGCAGAGATCCCTGTCCTGACTCCAAGCAAGCCTTCTACCAGCTGGACATGGCTTCACCTCACCTGCTGCCCTTATCACCTCAGCATCTTTGCCCTGTGCCAAGCAAACATGCTAGTTTGCTCACAGATAACTCCGACATCCCAACTGTAGACTTCTACTGCACCACCCTATTTGCCACCCTCATTCTTCAAGTAAATTAGTGCATTTGTATATGTTTAATCAGATTCAACAGCTGTGTGTGATACATACAAGAGCAAGTACTATGAGAGAAGTAGTTCAACACCCCTCCTCCCTATCCATTCCCCTTCCTTTAGTTCTTCTTCCCCCCAGGTTTCACTTTTGAGGTACTCTCACTGCCTCCCTTATCTCCTCAACAATTCCATGTACACTTCTGAATTCATACAGGCTGCCCCAGGACTTTTCAAACACTAGTACTTTTAAAGGAGGTCGTGTTATAATGCAGTAGTAAATGGAAGCAGCAAAAGAAGCAAGCTAAAGAGTGTCTTGAACCTGAAGGAAAAACATTCCTCAAAAATAAAATCACTTCGCAGGGATTTTTTAAGCATCCCTGGATACTCTTGAGAAAAGTACTGAAAAAAAAAAAAAAAAAAACTATTTCATTAAGTTCTGCCTGGTTCCCTAATGGCACATATGTTGTTTCTTTTGTTTTTTCCTGGAGAGATCAGAAAGACATTTCAAATTCTACTTCCGTAGAAGTTGAATATTTTAATATTCCTCCAACTTTCCAAACCCACCAACTTTAAGGAGCAAGTTCCTTTGCTTTACTTAAAATATTTCCTGGACTGTATGTGGATCGTTCAGATTAAACAGTATGAATTACCCCCGTTACTCCTGATACAATGAGTATCACTGCACTACTGTTCTATACAAATCCAATGCAAAGTTCACTAAGCAATAGACATATTCCACCAATTATGGCAACAAGACTTATGAGAAGATTTTCAATCCATGAGATAATCCTACTAGGACTACATTTATATAAATAAAAATAACAAAAATAAATAACCGCTTATTGCCGGCGGGTTCCTCGGCGCGCTCTGCGGCTCCAACAAAGGCTGCCGAGGGGGACACGTCCCCGGGCCCGGCGCACGCGGCATTACCGTGAAATACGGCCGCGCTCGGCCCCTGCCGCGGGGTTCGCTCCAGCACTGCCGCGCTTCGGAGACCAATTTGTTTAGCTGATCACTGTCTCTTTGACGTGCCTGCAAATGTTACCTTTCTTTTTCAATCAAAAACACAGCAGGGTGTGCCATCTGTTTGGCACAGCCCTCGCTCGCTTCCCCCCCTGCCTTTCTGCGCACATCATTTTACGTGGCAATTTGCACGGCTCTTTTATACCTTGGTTTTGGTCAGCGTTGCTGCTTTCTTCGTTTTTAGGCAGCACGTCGCTCTGCCGAGCGTCTTCCATGTCAAAAAATAAAGGCAGCGCAGAAACGGGCCGTAAAAGCGAGTAAGAAATATTTCGTAAAATATTTTCTGAGCAAATGGCTGCCCTGTCATTACATTGATTATTTAAAATAGACATGTTTACCATGCCTGGCTAACACATTTTACACTGCTACGTTCCACATCATTTTCCTCCTTATATTTTACCTGGCAGGCACAGCTAATCAGAAGATTAATTTAACCATTTGAAAGACCTTTTTTAGAGCGGGTTAACAAAAAAACAGCCACCGTATTAAATTGTCATTATATAACAAAAGGTAGCAGTAAAGCGGTTAACTGTTTTCTGCCCAGCTCAGATGCTGCTCGGAGCAGCGAGGCCCCCCCGAGCCGGAGCAGCCCATGGGCACGGGCAGCCGGAGCGGCGGGATGCGCGCGGAGCGCGGCCTGCTTCCCGGCATACAAATGAATCCTCCTCTTTCTTCTCCCAGCCCGGCATATCCAGGCCAGACCTCATTAGAATTCAATATCCTTCTGCTTTTCTAATGTTAATGTGCCGCTTATATAAGAAATGTGAATAGGGGGTATGTATGGGGGGCGGGAGGGGGGAGGTTAGGCCACGATTATGGCCAACGTGATACCGTAATTCTGAAAGCAGAACTCAATATTTCGGAGGAAATGACTGCGTTTTCCTATTTTCTCTGCCCGTCCTCCCGCAGCACTATGTCCTTTCCTCCCGCTAGTCAGTGGGGTTTAATCCTGTGCCTGCCCCAGAGTTGCAGCTATTACAACGACGGGTTTTAAAGCTTTTTACATTTTTTTTTAATAAAATAAAAATACCGCGAATAAAGATGGAATTGTGAAAATTCTGAGTTCATTTCACTGGGAAAGGCTACATCGCACTCTACATTAATAAACAACTGTAGGAGTTTTTCAGCATTCAGGAATAACTCAGACATTCGGCTGTGTTCTTTTGTCTGCAGAGCAGCGAGCAGGGTAATGGAAACAAAACCCACCAAGACATAAAAATAGAATTTATACCTTTTTAGCGAGCAAAGAAGAAGTTGGTTAACGTTTGAAAGGGGAGCAGTAATGTATATTTATTGACAATTTTATTGTAATAATTAGATGTTTACACAGTCTGGACATTGTGGCTAAATCACTTTCAGCATGTTTATTTGTAAAGGGCTGTTTTCAGGGCAGTGCAGTAGGCTCATTAAGAAGACAGACTGCATTAAGATTCAAAGAAATTACTACTTCCCAGGCTTTGCTTCACTGGCTTGGATTTAAAATAAAATAAAAAAAAAAAAAGGAAAAAAAAAAAAAAAAAGGAAGGGAAAGGAAACAAGAAAAATTAAAAACCTAACAGCAATATCATACAAATACCCAACAGCCTAGAAATAATGAACTAAAATGGAAAATGCTTTCTCCTGTAAGGGAAACTTCATCTTTCCTCTTCCCAAATTTGCTGTTGCACATTTGAAGCTGTGTGCAGATTGTGGATGCCACTTCTAAGAGTCTCCTTGTGACCGTAAGTATATATAGCTCCCACACCTATACTTACTTTTTGCACTTCAGCTAAATGACTACATGATATTTAAGATAAAGCTTTCTTGCTCTATTTTTTATAGGCAGAGAGAATAGTTGACTGCTAGGAAGTCTTTAAGACGGTATTGGGTATGCAGGTCTGTTTGATGCATAGGTGCCTTTTTTTATTCTTCCTTCTTCTGTTAAAGGAAGATCACTTTTTATTACTAGTGCTCAGAAATACTTTTGAACAAATGTTCATTAATAATCAGG
>VZSV01000027.1:1285131-1299366 GCA_013398735.1 Nothocercus julius | reverse complement strand
AATCTCAACTTCAACACTAGAAGCAGCAAGGAATGCGTAATTATTTTCCAAACATCATTATGCCATATAAGCAAATACGGATATGTTATGTTGCTACCGATATGATGACAATAAGTAGGAGAGGTATTGTCCAGGCAAGCTTGACAAACTGCAGAGGGCTGCACTGCAGTGCAACAAGGCAGCTACAAACATGACAAATGCATGAAGGAGCAGACTAAGCCTGCCCGTGTAGCAACCCCGCCTCCCAGGGGCATGGTGCGGAGTGCTCTGCTCAGTTATCTGGCTGAGTTGAGGGCTAGCTCTACGCGTGCGAACACTGGGACTCTTAAGCTAGCAATATGAATAAGAAAAACATCTGATGAAGGTCTGCTATGCAACCTCTGTCCTATGAGTTAGAGGTTGGTCTTTTCTTTGCCACTTAGTAACAAAACAGAGCTCCTGTGCTCAAACAAGAATTCATTTGTTCATCTCTAGCTGTAAGCACAGTGTTCTCAAAATCTTTCAAATTTGTTTCCTTCACGTATTCTGTTGACATGCAAGGCATGATGCAAGGCCTATCTGATTAGCCATGCTTCTCCTTACAGGTGCTTGAAAGATAGAATTCTGTATTATCTTTAGCTGATACTAGTTCAGTGAATTTATCTGTGACATTGTTTTGGTCTGTGTTTCTAGAAATGGGTCTGCTGTGACCTTCTACAAGTGGAAATTGTAAATAATTTCAGTAAACAGTTTTGAGCAGCAAAACCTAAACACCTTTGCAATTATTCTTCTACCTTTCCAATACATTTGAGACACAATGTAGTCAGTGCCACCCAAAAGACAGAAACCCAAGCACCACTGAAGTACGCACCTGTGACTGTTTGCCAACAGATGAAGATCTGGAAGGAAGGGGTTCCACTCTACCTGCTATCTAAGAAGCAGATATAGCCCTTTAAAAAAAAAAAAAAATCCTAAGTAAGTTGAAAGCCATTCTAGAAGATCTGACAATCCACTAGGATTTGAAAGCTTCAAAATTATGGCTAAGAAGGAGGTGCATGCACATGAAACATGCAGAAATACTGACAGCATAAGGTCACCTTGTGATTTCTGCTTCTCACTTCAAACTGCTGATGGACATTTACTGTGCTTTCCAAGAATAGCGTCAGTTGTCTTTGCTTGGCTAGTAACTATCTCTTAAATGGAGCAGACACTCCTGCCTTGCACCCGAGAACACCTTTTACCAGCTCCAGGATCTTGGAAAAAATTATTGGGAAGAAAGAATTTAAGAGCAGGATAATTAAGAGGAAAACAAAAGCGATCTTCTTTTTCTCAGCTGTTGGGACTGTTAAGGCTTGGGCTCAGCAAAATACATACTCCCTCATCAGATCTGGTAGGAGTTTACTCTCTTTATGCAGATTCATTTACTACAGAGGGATATTTTTTCATTTTCCTTGTATACAATGTGTTGGGTCACTGCTAAACTAATTGTCATTAGCACATCACTTAATTGGTACCTAGAGACAGTGACAGTCACACTGGGAAAAATTTTTACAAGCTTATAAATACTGTTTTTCAAAAGCAATTTTAGCTCCCACGCAATGCTTGTACTTTTGACTACCTTATCCTTCTATGGTTATTTTAGTCCTTTCTCCGTAAGTATCTAACCCACACAGGAAGTGATTGTAAATAGAGGATGGCTGAAAAGAGGCATAGGGCCTTCCTTTCATCAGGAAAATGGCTTACAGATCAGTTTGGCTAAAAAACAAACAGATGAAATATTTTATCATTACAAGGCCAGCTGGAGCCAGTTTGAATAAGAGAAATTATCAGGATTGTTCTCTGTCACTTGCTCAGTTTTGCATTTACTTAATGGCACACAAGGAATCAAGAGGAGAGTCTCACAGTCCAAAGACTATTGCAGTGTGTAACATTTTAAATACCTGTAGTTTGTTAAGATGCTCAGTTTCTTTTTCTGAGCTCTGCTTTTGTTTTCGATGGTATTTTAGACCACGAACACACTTTGCTAAGGAATCCCCATGAACAAAGGCCCAGTACAGTCAGAAAACTTGTATTCAAAAGTAGTAGTCAAACTGAAATGGGCGATTTTTCTCCCTGACAGTACTTAAAGCACTTTAAAACAAAACAGATAAAGACAGAAAGAAAGACAGAAAGAAAGAATCCACAAGTGCAGTAACTGGAAACTTCTGACAGGTCAACCTAAATTCATGACCTGAAACACGGGTCATGATACCTTTCCCAAAGGCATCCTCAACCATGTTTATGCAGCAACTAGTGTTTTCTATTCTTTCCCAGGTATGCTCAAAGGCAGAGGAGTGCTGGTTTTTTCCTGCTAAAGAGAAGCCCCTATGCCAAGCAGGGCAGCAGGAAAGCACTAATGTAGCTGTTTTACATAGAGTGATCCAAATCACTTAATTTTACCCAAAAACTGACAACGAAAGCCTACTGCAGAGGGGTGCAGGCAGCCCTCCTGCGTCCTGCCCAGCACACTATCTGCAGGATCATCCTTTATAAACCTGAGAGTGGTTCAATTGCTTGCTTAGGGCAGGAGGCAGTGACTGAACGAAATTAAACTTAGCAAGAAGAAATCCACTATTAGTTCATCCTAAAGCAATCTAAAGAGAAAGAATCAACAGGTGCTGCCAGCCTTTTCACTTCTAATAATTATAAAACATATTTATAAAAAGCTTTTTTAGCTAATAATTGCCCCAGCAAGCTTGCACAAATCACAACCACATTTAGCAGACGTTCCTCATACTACTTGGGCAGGAAAGCCTCCAAACTTAGTGACGTGCAATTCCACACAGCACATGGCACAGGATGGCTCTGTGGGAGCCACCACTATGAAGTGCAGATCTCAGTGCGGGGCTGCTGCCTCCCTTGGAGCCACACTCCTCCGCTTGCCCGGGACCCCCAGGATCAGCCCAGACACCAACCGCTGGGGATCTGAAGGACACCACATTCAATGGCAGAGGATTTTAACAGTCATTGTAAAGCTGAAGGGTATATTTCCCGAAGGATATCCTTACAGAACTAGTTCATGGTTACACCGAAGACTTGCTGTGGTAGTCTTCAATACCACTAAGTTACTGTGCTATCAGCCTTTAGGAAATCAGACTATACAGGCTCATACTCTTTAGACCATACAGAGAAGGAAAATCACTGCATGTAGCAAGTAAGCATAAGGTTGTCGCTCCACTTCTACAAAGGGCCTCCAAGTCACTGAGGACCAAGGAAACCCACTTATTCCTACACACTCACTCTGTGAAGTTACCTATATCATCTTCCTTAATCCATGGGCTCAAACGGAACAATCTTTCAAAATCTATTTATCAGATTTAATTATCTCTAAATTGCTTTTCACTTGCTCACAATTAAGCACTAATATCCAAAGCGTAGAAATTTATAAGGTAATCAACCACAGTGAGTCTCAAACATGACCAGCTGTTGAATATCATAAAAAAATCTAAGTTTCTCCCATGAACTGTTTCCTCCATGTATTTGTAGAAGCTCAAAAAATAAGATTTGTTTAGCAGGGGTTGAACATTCACCAGCTAATACTATAGGTGCCTGTTCCTTCTCTGGAAAGCAGCTAGCTATAGACAAAAATATGTGCAACCTAGCAATTAGTGTGGAATTAGAAGCTTTTAAGGTGACACTGGCATGCTGAAAGAACTATTTTTATACTCGTGTGAAGGGTATTGCCAGTTTAGAGAGAGGGACTGACAAAGAGAAAGGAAGACAATATATGCATGTTGTAATCTACTCACATAGAAGACAAAATTCCACTTAGAAATGTAAATTCTGCTTATTTCCTTTCCTTGTCCTTCATGCAATTAAATGTTAACCAAGCGGTGCTAAAACCTTTTTTTTTTTTTAACAGCCCAATAGTATATTAACCATTGCCCATGTTAGGGGGAAAAAAAAAAAAAAAAAAAAAAAAAAAAACAACAATCACACTGAGTTGGTGAACTGGGTTTGAGGTGACATACAACACACAAGCATTCTTTTAAACTGCTCCAGCACAAGAAAATATCAATGAGATTTTTTTTTTTTCCTAATTACTTATTTCTCTACATGTGGCTTCCAGTGCAACACAAGTGCAGTCCACTTCACTCCAGAATTGGTCAAAGAAGCCCCCGCTCTGAGGGATGCGTCTTGTAGATCTTACACACACAAGGAATTGCAGGTCAAAAATCTTGTGAATGAAATCTGGTAATTTCGGTGTTACGAGAGAGTTACAAGCTTTGGTCTAAGCAGCAGGAAACTTGTACTTACAGTTACACTCTGTAGAGAGCTTACAAACCTTCTTTGATAAGAAAGTAGGGAGGAGTTGTACATCTCCAGAACCTAACTGACAATTCATTTCATCATACCATGTAAGTATGCTTTCAGTAGGGCCAAAAAGGAGTTGCACTGTTTTTGTGGAGACTGGCAGCAGCACTACAACTAGCATTCAAATCCTATGCAGTTTTCTACAACAGCAACCACAGAAGACCAGAACTTAAGCAGAAGTGATGCTTTCAAGCATCTCATCTCTATGTGATATTTCAGTCAGACAATAAGTCAACCATTTGAAGCTTTAAAATATTCAGCTGTGTCATTTTAGAGCCATCTAAGAGAAGGCTCTAGAATTGAGCTTTCAACAAAGCTGTTTCATCTCCTGTTGATAATGCAATCTTCCCCTTTCAATTTTCTTCCCTGAACACCCTGTCTCTGACACTTATTTATATACAAACAGGGACACACTCACTTACTGACAGGCAAAAAGGACTAGAGAAAAGAAGCACTACACCAGCTCCATGTAGATCAAAACTTCTAAAAGCATTCACATTGCTTAGCAGAGCTGATAGAGACCAGCCTAAAAGCAGTATTACTACTTACATTAGAATGAGGCTGTGTTAAGCAGCTTCAAGAAGCGCAAAAAAAATATCCGTTTAGAGTAAGCTTTAAGAAGGAGCGCTGGCTCAGTGCCACAGAGCAAACCCTGGGGTTGTCCTTGAGGAGCAGGATAGTCTCCCCCTTGCCCGCACTGCTCAGCACTCAGGCACCGCTGCACCCTGCTCTCCTCTACCATACAAACATGCCAGTCCCACCAGCAAGAGCAAGGAGAAAGAGGAGACTCCCATTCTGGAGGCAGAGCACCTCACACAGAATTGGCCAGGAAAAGCTCTTCTTGGAACCAAAGTTGTTGCTGATGATAAATCTGAGGTTCCTGTAAGTTTGAGTCCATAGTCTTCTAGGATGACAACACTAAAGAAGCCATGGAGACTAAGAATGTGTTTTCTAAAGTGTTTTTACCTTTCCAACAGGTAACTTCTACAGATAAAGATCACCTTTAAAAGGGAACATGGATTTAATCAATGCAACTGAACGAAACAGTACATCAGAAGAACTTTTCAAATGGATGACATCCAAGATTCTCATTTCTATTACCCTCTCTGTGCTTGCACTAATGACAACAGCCATCAATTCCCTTGTGATGACTGCAATAATTGTGACAAGAAAGCTCCACCATCCTGCCAACTATTTAATTTGCTCCCTTGCAGTGACCGATTTCCTTGTGGCAGTCCTAGTGATGCCCTTCAGTATTGTCTACATAGTAAAGCAGACCTGGATCATGGGGCAAGTGGTGTGCGACATTTGGCTGAGCGTGGACATTACCTGCTGCACATGTTCCATCTTGCATCTCTCTGCCATTGCTTTGGATCGGTACCGAGCAATCACAGATGCTGTGGAATACGCCAGGAAAAGGACACCTAAGCATGCTGGCATCATGATCGCAGTAGTATGGATCATATCCATTTTTATTTCCATGCCACCTTTGTTTTGGCGGCACCAGACAGCCAGCAGGGATGACGAATGCATCATTAAACATGATCACATTGTTTTTACCATTTACTCTACGTTTGGCGCCTTCTACATACCACTGGCCTTGATTTTGATCCTTTATTACAAGATATACAAGGCAGCAAAGACATTTCACAGAAGGAGCGTCAGTCGGATTGTAAGGGAAGAGGTAAATGGACAAGTCCTTTTGGAGGCAGGTGAAAGAAGTACCAAACTTACTTCAATGCCCAGCATCATAGAGAAGACATCAGATCCTCTGGTGGACTGTGATAAAATCACCCTACGAAGCCCCAGGTCTGAATCTAAGCAAGATAAGTCCTGGAAAAAACAGAGAATCTCTAGCACAAGAGAGAGAAAGGCTGCAACTACTCTGGGTTTGATCTTGGGGGCATTTGTGATCTGCTGGCTCCCTTTTTTTGTAAAAGAAGTAGTAGTTAATACCTGTGAAAGATGTCACATCTCAGAAGACATGTCTAATTTCTTAACATGGCTGGGATATATTAATTCCCTTATTAACCCTCTAATCTACACAATCTTTAATGAAGATTTCAAAAAAGCCTTTCAGAAGCTTGTACGGTGTAGGCAATATCTTTAAGAGCTTTTATTCATATAAGGAGAACATACTCACTGTTTCTTTTTTAAAGCTTGTATAAATTTATAAGACTGAGATGATATTTGTTGTATTTAAGGAAAAGTGTTAAGACTCTGCAACTACATTATGACTCGTAACTTTTGTATCAGTAGTATTGGGAGCAAAAATTGCCTAAGGCTCAAAGAAACAGATCATCTGGGATCAGTTTTGCTCTAGAAGAGTTGGTAGTGTATACTTGTAGCCCTGATCTAGCTGGGATTGCACAGTTGCCTGACTTGAACCACGCATGTATTTCCTTGAACTTGAAAGAAGTACTTGCACATTTAAAGTTACACAGAAATGTGAGTCCTCACAGAATCAGAGCATAAAAAGTAAGAAGCTCAGTCCTGATTTGCTTTTAGACAGAACACTTTTTTGTTTTGTTTTGTTTCTGTAAAACAAGCAATCCTTAGTCACCCATGATGCTCTAAGTAAAATCTCACGTGTGCTTTGATCGCCATCACAAGTCAGATAAAAAATACACCTTTGACTCCATTTTATTAGTTCGGCACAGGCCTGCATCAGATAGCCAAGCCATTCCCAGTCAAAGGAAGGAGCTCCGAAGGTATCTAGTTATCACTCCCAGTTGATGAGCCAAGTGCAGCCCCGGCTCTGCCTCCTCTACAAGGGCCTGCACCCGTAGAGGAAGGCATCTCTGCAGGATGCCCTTGCAGCCTCTGGCAGCAAGCCAGGCAGGCATTCAAGGAGGTTCAAGGTTTTGTAGAGAGCCAGTGTCCTGTACCCCTGCACCACTGCACACCCAGAGTGGACACGGATGTAGCCCCAAGGGAAACAGCCACACAACTGGAGCACCTCCAGTGTTTTGGGTGCTCCAAGGCCCTGCTTCAGCAGGGACATGACTCTAGCTTGTCAGAGCAGCTGGTCCACATGAGTCTTTTCTGTACTGCTTCAATTGCTAGGGCTATGCATCCTCTTTCCAACCACACAAGAAGGCGGAGACCAATCACAGTTTTGGTTGGATGGGTCCCCTGAGAAGGCCCTGCAGCATCTTCTCCAGTAAGGGGAGGGGAGTGGTCTCCATCTGCAGGATATACCTGGAGAGGAGCCTGTGGGCTGGATGCGCGTTGGCTGGCATCTCCTGTTCATCTCACAGAGCTTCTAATCCCTATCCATGATACCAGCACACTTGAAAGGACCTGGTTCCCACTACTGACATCCCTGGCCAGCTGACTTGACTAAAAATGGCCACAGTGAACAAGGTCTTTTGAGGGGTGCCTGTAAGCCTCAGAGATGACACCTTAGCCAGTCTTGATTTGTGTACTCTAGATGCCAAACCACAGCACTAAGACACGTGGAGAACAGTCCTTGATTCCAGATTAGCTGTGCATATTTGCTAACATCTCAGAGTACTGAAAGCCCCCTGGGTGTTACACCCTCCCCTAGTGCAGATGAGTAACTAAGAGCCACAAGAGAATCCAGAGACACAGTGCTTAAAAAAAAATAATACTTTGCACCAAGGTTTTGCACGTTGCAGGATAAATGGATTTAGACTGTGTGTGTGTACTCATTGCCAGCCACTCTATGCTATCTAACAGGCTCAGGATGCCTATATAGAGAGCTACAAACTTCGCTGTCAGCAGTAATGGTCTCCTGCAAAGAGGGTCTTAGCGCATGGGCTAGCAGCTTAGGGACAGAACAAGGAAGATGAGATATCAGACAACTATATACACCCTTAGCTTGGGAAAGCTATTGCTGCTTTTTGCTGATTTTCTTCCACAAGACTTTCAGAATTTTGTATTAGACAAGAAAATCCAGAAAGAAGCCATCACCACTGATTCTATCTCCAGCTCTTCCTCCCCTGTACTCCAAGCTCTACAGTTTAATAATTTCATATTTTGCCCACTAGTTACCATCTGACAAAACAGCAGAGGCATTTCTTTCAAGCTGATGGGATTTCAGACTTGATATATTTAACGAATATGTTTTTGCCAGTTGAAACTTATTGTATTCTGCTTTCACATAAAGATGCAAATGAGATATTACTCAAACTCAGTACTAAAAACTGCATTTGCTTTACTGTTGATTTTAACCCATCCTCAGATATGACAGAAAACTTACTTGTCATGCAATGTACCTCTAGCTGAACAGTAACATAGCACAATAGGAAGCAGCAAAATGGAATTCAACTCATGTTCAGTGTAACCTAAAACACTTTGCTACCATTGCAGACTACAGCCTCTGCAGCCCCCATGACTTCAGCAATGGTAGTATTACACTGAAAGAAAATAACTTTTTTAAACATCAGTGGGGCTCTTCTTTCTCCATAAAGAGCCATAGTATCCAGCTTTCTAATGCAACAAACAAAGCCACACTGAACCATTGTGGACGGAAGAGCTCCATTTGCCACCCAAGAGCTTCCCAAATGCCAGTGCATAAAATCGGATGTCTATGTGTAAATTTGGTATCTAGGGGCAGGACTTCCTCTCTCATACGTTTCCTTTATGATTGCTGAAGGGTAGAGTATACGGCTTTTCCTCTTACATGCAAGAAGTCTGACAATACCTTGTGAAAGCTAATTATAAGAAAAATAATGGTTGCTTTTGAGGAGAAAACATGTTCAAGATGCTCATATTTAAATAATAATGGATTAGGCTCAAAGAATGAAACAATATGTAGATAAACATAAAATAGCTCTCATTTATGCACTGTTAACGGTATTATACTCTGAATCTAATTAAGCTGCTAAATATTTCTCAAGATGCAGGGTTGTTTCTTTTGTATCCTTTTCACTGAGCTGTGTCTGCTCATCCTTCAACACCCCGGTGGTGGAAGATGCAATTACAAAAACTAAGCTAACAAGCAGATAGTTATCCTATTAAAAGCACTTGCGGGTCGTGGACAATGATTTCTTGGTGTCTGATTGCATCTCATCACTCGTTCTGTAATAGGACCCACTGTGCGAAAGATTTTACCACACGTCCCCACACAATATCATTTTGTGTCTAGCATTTATATCACGTGTGGTATGTTGGAGAAATTTTGATTTCTCCTTTCAATTGCCTAAAACTTAAGATTTTTGTCAGTTCTACTTATCCTTCCCCACAAAGTACACCAGCACCTACTGGGGCAACTCGCTGCTAAAAGCTTGTCACTGAATTCAAGGACTAAGAGAGAGAATTTTATGTGTATGAGAGAAGATTTTTCACAGGTAATTCTTTGCCCTGTTGGAGCTCATTCTCAGCAAACAGAAAAAAATATATGCATTTCCTGACTCTACTTACTACAAGATTGTGTGCGTGCTCATGTTTGTGCATGCACATTTGGGAAGGAAGGTTTATAATCTTTGCTTTGCTCAAGGCTGCCTGGATCCCAATTTCTACTGCAGCTGCCCTTCCAGTTGTCATTTTCAGCCCACCCATCCATTAAATTAGATTTAATATCTAGCAAACTGGATTTGGAGCAGCTGACCTGCTCCCTCTTCAGCTTTTACAGAAAATGACTCCTGAAGCAGCTATGAACACTATATCTTACTTGAGGGGATGCTTTTTTCCTAACAGCAAGCAAATACACTCTAGTTTTTCTTCCTCTTTTTTTTTTTTCCTTTTCTTCTTGCCAGGTACTTTACTAGTGTCCTTTCCTCTTGAAGACAGCACATCCCTAAAAAAGGACATGGGGGCCTGCATATACTTTTGTTTTGCTGATGCAGTCACACTTGCTAATGCATGACTGTACCACCCAGAAACACTTACCTCCTCCAAACGCGCTTTTGGCAGTCACTGTCTTCAGCTGGTGCCTAATTACTTCTGGTGCCAGAGTGATACATAGAAATAATTGCACCAAATTATTTTCTCTAGTAGTAACAACTTCAGCACATTTTTTCTGGACAAGTACACATTGCTATTTGGCCTTTGCATTTTTTGTGGTGAATGGTGCTAGCTGCTGTCTCAGGTATTCCTTTTCTGAAAAGTGCTGCAATGCTACAGGCACAGTACTTCCAATATCAGAGCTACTAAAAGTATCAAGAATATAATGATATCTCCTCCCCTGTAAAATAGTGAAATGAGTTAAGCAGATTTATCTTTCTTAGAAAAAGGATTTTTGATCTACCTTCTGCAGAGCCTAATATTCACCTGGGTCAGATTTTCTAATAAGTCTTCCTTTCTAACAGGGAAGACTGAACTTCTGAAAGAATAAAAAAAAAAAAAAAAAAAAGGAAAAAAAACCCACTTATTTTATCTAAGCTTTCTAGACATCTTATACTATCTCAGGAGGTGAAAACCTTTGAGATACACAATTTGGCTAAGCAAAAAGGTTGCAGAGAATAAAACGGGAAGAAATCAGCTGATCAGCTGCACTGGCACGAACAGTCAAGGTTACATATTCAATTCAAAGCAGTCTTTCTGAGGTCAAATCCTTATCTCGTAACAGATAGTAATAAGGGAAAGCAACCTTATGAGGGGAGAGCCATGGATGTTGTCTACCTTGACTTCAGCAAGGCTTTCAACACATCTCCCATAACATCCTCATAGCAAAGATCAGGAAGCGTGGACTGGACGAGTGGACAGTGAAGCAGACTGTGGCCAGTGGTGTCCTGTAGGGGTCAGTACCAGGCCCAGTGCTGTTCAACTTGTTCATCAATGACTTGGATGAGGGGACAGAGTGCACTCGGAGCAAGTTTGTGGACAATATCAAACTGGGTGGAGTGGCCGACACTCCAGAGGGCTGCACTGCCATTCAGAGGGACCTAGACAGGTTGGAGAGCTGGGCAGAGAGGAGCCTCCTGAGGTTCAACAAGGACAAGTGCAGGGTCCTGCACCTGGGTAGGAATAACCCCAGGCACCAGGACAGATTAGGGGTCGAACTGCTGGAAAGCAGCTCCACAGAGAGGGATTTGGGAGTGCTGGTTGACAAGTTAACCATGAGAGAGCAACGTGCCCTTGTGGCCAAGAAGGCCAATGGGATCCTGGCCTCCATCAGGAGGAGTGTTGCCAGCAGGTGGAGGAACATGATCCTGCCCCTCTCCTCAGCTCTGGTGAGGCTGCATTTGCAATATTGTGTGCGGTTCTGGGCTCTGCAGTACGAGAAGGACATTGAACTTCTAGAGAGATCCAACATAGAGCAATGAAGATGATTAAGGAACTGGAGCATCTATCTTATGAGGAAAGACTAAGTGAGCTGGGCCTGTTTAGGGGCCTGTTTAGCCTGGAGAAGAGAAGATTGAGAGGGGAATCTTATCAACATGTACAAATACCTAAGGAGAGAATGTAAAGAGGATGGGTCTAAATTCTTCTCGGTGGTGGCCAGCAACAGAGCAAGGGGTACTGCGTATAAAGTGAAACACAGGATGCCCCATCTCCATGTGCGGAAGAACTTCTTTCCTGTGAGGGTGCCAGAGCCCTGGCACAGGCTGCCCAGAGAGGCTGTGCAGGCTCCTTCTCTGGAGATCTTCCAAACCCGCCTGGCTGCCACCCTGTGCCCCGGGCTCTGGGTGTCCCTGCTGGAGCAGGGAGGTTGGACTGGATGATCTCTAGAGGTCCCTTCCAGCCTCAACCACTCAGTGCTTCTGTGATTATAGGATCAGGAACTTAATAAGGCAGGAATTTCCTAGTGTCTACTTCATGTTCAAATGAGTTTAAATATGAACTTTGTAACTCAAGAAAATTTCAGAGTGATATATTTTCAGATAAGAAAAAAAATACTAACTCAAACTACTTAGTACAACTATATATTAATATTAACAATCTTGGTCAACACCAGAGTAAAAATTCAAGGTGGATATTGAATAGTGTTATTATTCATCTACTAGGAACTCAAATCATTTGTATCCGTACTTTAGGGCACATAAAATTAAATTACAGTTTTTAAGGTAAGTATGGTTACATAACAGATGAGCAGCATTAATACAATTTGTTTCTTTTTTCACCTTAAAACAAGATAGCTTCTATACAAGCATAGTAATTTGTTTCTTTTCCTAAATTAAACTTTTTCTCTTCTTCCCATCCTGTCATTGATTTGAAATTCATCACAGTTTTTTTTATTATCAGATTTTAAAGAAGAAAAACATGTTTAATGCTGCAAAAAGTTCTAACTTCCAAGGTAAAGCTAGAAGAGCAGTTAATCTTCCTTCTTTAGTTTAGATCATGACTGGTAGTAGAGGTTTAATGCAATAACCAGCTCTTTGTTGGCAGCATGCCAAGATGCAAGAGCTGTGTCTAATTTGAGTGACAGCAAGCGTCTGCTGAGCAACTCACTTTTGGCTAAGCATGGTTTCCCTTATTTCACAGTACAGGGCTGCATAATACAGTCACAGCCATGAGATAAGAAATGAGCCGGTCTTAGGTGCAGTCCATTTTTTTTCTAAACTAGCAGTCACTGGAAGATACCTGCTCCCCAAACACACAAAGTCAGTCAGCAGGAGCAAAGCTGCATCTCTACCCCCAGCAAGAACAACCAAAAGTTTACACATCCACCTTTTTTCTTGGAGGTAACCAAAAACCTGCTTAAGATAGGCTTTTGACACAATCTCCCATAGCATCCTCATAGGTGAGCTCAGGAAGTACAGGTTACATGAGCGGACATTGGTATGGGCTGAAAACTGTTTGAATGGCAGAGCTCAGAGGATTGTGATCACAGGTGCCGAGTCTAGCTAGCAGCGTCCCCCAGGGGTCAGTACTGAGTCCAGTCCTGTTCAATTTATTCATCAATGACCTGGATGAAGGCACAGAGTGCACTCTCAGCAAGTTTGCTGATGATAAAAAACTGGTGCTAGACCATAGCAATGCTATGAAAGTAGCCTGTGGTTCAACCACTGGTACCAAAACCATACTTTCAAAGGCAAGCACCGGCATTTAGTCCCTTTTCCTGATGCTCAGGAACTTGGGAGACATATCCACAAAGAAGTTAGAAGCTCTGCAACATTCACCTTCACTGACTGTTTTTTTTTTTATTTGCATCCGTAATTGTAAAACCAATTACAGCACATTTGTCCCTACAAATATTGCAGAAATTCAAAGAGGTTTTACAAAGTCAGATATACAGATAGAGGGGAAGAGAGCTCTGCAAGGAGGCATCAGATAGGCAAATCAGAAAAGGGGATGCAGGAGGAGGAGAGAGACAAAGGCTAAACAGTCTTCTTCTAAGGGGAGTCAGGAGCCTTGAAACCCTCTTGCCTGAGGTCATTACAGATCAGAACCGACTAACAGAGGTGCAAGCTCACTTTGAAACTGCCTAGCACCACACAGGAACGGAACAGAGAGATGGAGCAGGATGTTTTGCCCTCTCCATCCCATCCAGGATCAGCACAGTGCTCTATATCTGTGTGTAGAGGATCCTTCAGTTGGACCAGAGCAATGATATTTGTCAGCAGCAGGCATGAACGCCAGGAGGATGGAGCATTTGCAAGTACAGTGTTTTCCAAGGGTACAAAAAGTGGGAAACTTTTGAGTAGTATTGATGGATGTCTTTTAAAAAGGGGAGACATCCCCTTGCTTTAGACATGGCCTGGGATATACCCTGAGCTCTCTCTACATTCCAGTAATATATATTATCCAAAGTCTGACCACTACCGTATTCCCTAATTCTCCTTGCTAAATACGCTGGTGTGCGCCAAGGGTCCCCCACTATCCAGGCCTTCATCTGTGTCTCCAGCTCACCAAATGTGGAATAAGCATTTTATAACCGATTCACTCAACTACTCTTTTGTTCTTTTACTGCAGAAGAAAAGCAAAAAGCAATAGAAATAAGCTCCAAGCTCTATACCCACAAAAAAAAAAAAAAAAAAAAAAAAAAAAAAAAAA
>VZSV01000027.1:1263529-1285121 GCA_013398735.1 Nothocercus julius | reverse complement strand
AAAAAAAAAAAAAAAAAAAAAAAAAAAAAAAAAAAAGAGAGAGAGAAGCCATTTAGATTCAACAGAAGATAAATCAAGTAGCACTCCTCTGAACCATCCCTCCTACTCACCCTGTTCTGGGATCTAACTTTTCTTGCTCACAACACAATGCACACAAGGCATGAAGAATAAGGGTTCTTTCAACAGAAGATCAGACATGATTTATTTTGTATAGCTGGACAAAACCGCTCATTTAAGATCCTTTAGGAGGATAAGGAAGGCTATGAAGTGATACCAGTTCTGCCTTCTCTTATCCTTTGCTGTTAAGGAAACTGATGGAGGAGAGACAAATTACAGACTAATGGGCAGGCAAGAAAACAGAGCCCAAATCAAAGAACTGCCTGAGAGAAAGAGAAAAGCCAGAGCAGCAATGCAGGCTTTCACTGAGGACTGGAGACAACCCCCTTGCCTCCAGTAGAATACTTCCTTTCCAAAACAAATCCAAACCTGAAGCCTTATCATGAGGTGGAACACAGGGCCATTTGCACTAGGCCATCACCAACTGTTGAAAAGCAGTCAAAGAGCACACTGACAGATTCACTGCACAGTCCAGAACAGGGAGCAGGTACAGACTGCCTAGCAGGGTGCCTTAGGAGGCTTTGGCATGCTGCTATAGGTGGGAAACTCTCGAAGGGCAGAGTAGATTGACCTCAGCAGCTGAACATGCCATGCAACAGGAGGCCCAACCTGCACCACACAGGATTTCCATCTGCGACATCCACATGGGCACAAAGCTGTGTTTCTTGGTACAGTCACACTCCTGCAAGCCCACAGAGGAGCAAAAGAGAGAAAAATCTAGAGCCCAAATCTGACAGGCACAGTGGCAGCTTGCTCACCTTCTCAAGGAGCACCCGAGCTCTCACTAATCCGAGCCAGTGTGAAGTACAACCCAGAGCACATTTATTAAACAGGCTAAAAATCAGAGGGATAGAAATCACATATTGCACAAGCGAGGGATTTTGAAATTACATAGGAGAAATGAGAGACAATTTTTAAATTGTTCTAATCGTCCCAGGCCACTCATACCTAAGGAGGCTTGCTGCAATGTCAAAATCATGGTCATTGCCTGCACACCAGAAATTGGAGCCATACTTCAGAGCAGTTTGTTCATGTGTCTACAACAAGAGAAACCATGCTGAAAATAACTCCCTTTTCTCTGTACTGATGTCTCAAAAGACAGATAGCTCTACTGATTCTAATCGCCATACAGGATAGGGTTGGGAGAGGGATTACAAAACCATCTCACGAACAAAGTCTTTGGAGTCTCTAACCTCTTAAACAACAACCCCATGAATAACAGCACTTCAGAACTGCCACACATACATAAAACACCTATATACCATAGATGTAAGACAAAGATGTAAGATAGATGTAAGACAAAGATGGGTAAGTGCTGCACAGGGATATACAATGCTACACAAACAAAAGCAGCTCCTCTCCTCTCTCCCACACCCCAAGACACAAAGACCACTGCCCAACCATCCTCGGTGGCTGGCCCAGGGCACCATTGGTACCCAGATGTGTTTGCCAGCCGTGCAACTGCTCCAGGCAGCTCCAGGCACTGCTGCAGGACAGCAGCAGCACTGGAATGAGGAGCAATCCCTTAGCATATACGTAGGACCCCCACCCAAGACAACAGGACAAGGGACATCATTCTTAATATGCCAAAATAGCTCACAAAGCTGTTAAAACACCTCCAAAGAGCAAACATGGAAAGAAAAAAAAAAAATTAAACCCTTTCAAACAATAAAATAGACATAAAACGGGCCCCACAACACTTACAATTTGCAACCCTCCCCAGTATGGCACGATGCTGTTTCCCTCTAGGGCACCTGCCCCAGTCTTGTCAGTGGATTAAATGGCACCACCTGCCCTCAGCTCCTTCCCCCTGAGTAGGCAGGAGTGTACTGACACTTAGGTCCCTGTTCTCCGGCAGCACTTGGTGTTCTGCCTCAATTGAAGTATTTTTCTCACACATCCCCTTAAGTGTCCCAAAAGGAAAATGCAACCTGTGATAAGAACTCATCTCTCCGAAAAAACAGTAATCTATCAATTACTCCATGAATTTCTGCGTTGTACGTGGTGCAGCCCCTTGCCTGTGCCAGGTCCACCCTTTCCCCCTTCTCAGCTGCTGCAGTGTCTGCATGGGCGCATCCTTTGAAGAGGGCTATTTCCTAGCAGCAATAAGGGTGGAAGAGCCTGAAAAGGCGGGAAACTTTGAGCGTGGCATTCGTCCCTGTGAGAAATAATTGTTGTCGTCAGTACAGACCCATATGTCTGTCTACCTACACTCATAACTGGGAAAATAACCTGAAAATAACCCATACATAGAGCTGGTTAAAAATAAAGACTACATAGATGGGAGAAGGGAACAAAGTGGCCCATTTGAGAGTCATATTCATGCTCTCTTTTGCAGCATGAGACCTCTAGACTACCACTGGCCAAACACTGGAGTTCAAAGAAGGAGATGGAGACACGACATTTGGTTGTTCTCAGTGCTGCTTCAAGTTTGAAGTAATTTCTTTCTATATAACATTTTTTCAGTTGAATGAAGCTCTACGGTATTTCAACTGAAGTTCTCAAGTCTAAAGGGTCCAACAACTTTCCTGTGCCCTCCCAAGCTTAGGTCAAAAAGGCTGTCTTTTGAAATGATGTGGAGAAAGTTATACATGGTATGAAAAATAAGTGTAGGGAGGAGGGAAAAAAAAAAGGGGGGAGAGAAAAGAAAACACCAGATCACCATTGATGACCTTCCCTGATAAATTATGATAGCATAGGCCTCGGTGGTAAATTAAAAGTCTCTTGGATAGTTTTTATAGGAGTAATTTCTTTCCCATGGTATGGTATTGGTTTTATTTCAGTTATTAAACTCTAAGGAATCATTTGGAATAGCAAGTGCCGACAAAATAAAAACTCAGCTCACCATTCAAGAAAGCAATAGCATCAAGCATAACAGCTACTTTTGATTCAGCCTTCTCTGTGGTTACTAGACTACAGACTCCATTCACAGTTGCTGTTCACCACCTTGTATTATTGCACAGTGAAAAGTGACCAAAACTTCCTTGTTTCCAAAAACTGTAACTCCTGTCATATGTAGTGGTGTAAAGGAGAATGTACAATGGAAAAAAAATGGAGAACAAGGCTCTGAAACTCTGTATTGCCCCAATAACAGGAATCTCACTCCCGGGAAGAATGATTCACGTTTCATCACAATTTGAGTCCCATTACCTCCATATATTTTTGCATTCTGCCAAGAAGGTCCTTGTGCTTGGTAGCATTCTGAGCAGCAGGTTATGAATCATCCAGGTTCACAGAGCAGTGACCACATGAGAGAAACACATTCATAAAAATAGAAGTCCATGAGCTCGAAAGACTGTGTGTTCCCTTGGCGCTGGCTTGCTGAGCTGCAGCTGGAGTTTCTGAGCCGATTAAAGAGCGGATGGATGTACAGTTACAGACCAAGAGGTATGCCCCATCAATAAACATTGTCTATCTGTGCTAACTGCCTGACACTCAGCAACACGCTCATGACACAGTTGTAGGGCTTTTATGACTGTTCTCAGCAGAGGGGGAGGCAGGTGGAGAAAAAGGATGGAAAATAAAGAAAACAGATGCATTTAACTGCAGTAGTAACATGGAGACAAGAAGGAGGAAGTGCTGCAGTGAACAGATCTCTCTGCTATGCTCCTGTCATGAGATCACACTGGGGAAAGGGAGAAAGAAACAAACAGAGTAGCCTCCAGTGAGACAGAGACAGCAACTGAAGGAGGTCCTGGGTGGGGGAGCCAGGTTTAAAGCCAGCTTTAAAATAAAAGGATTGCAACCATTAAAAAAAAAAAAAAAAAGAAAGAAAGAAAAAGAAATTCATTGAAGTGGATACCATATCAGTGCAAGATGCAGGTACTGAATAGAGAAGTTTAAGTCTCAACAGACCTTTCTGGAACTCAGAAAAAGTGGAATAAGAAACAACTATAGGCCACAGAAATGGCTGTACACAAATAGAAAGCAGAGATTTCTCAAACCATCCTTCCCAGATTTAGAAGCTGTCAAATTTTAAGGATAAATGGCCAAAGTTTTTCTGAGCAAGAGGAGACTTCAGGAACTGGAAAGACTTTTCCAAATTCTCTAGCATTTCTCATGCCTAGCAATTTTCTCTCCTGCATTGCCTAATCATTGATTTATATACGACTGTCTGAGTTGGCCCTAGCTAGATGTTCAGTTCCCTTCATGCTATTGAAAAAGTGGATCTAGAACTACTTATGCTTTCCACTTGCAACCTGATTTTTTTTTTTTTTTTTTTTTTTAATATAGGCAGCACAAAAGCCACTTGAGCTACTCTGTGAAGTGGAAAGATGACAGATTTTCTGACTCGTATACTTCTGTCAACACCTCTTCCCCTTTTTTTCTGTCCCATATGTTCTCTTTCACTCCCATACAAATGAAAAGTCACCAGACAAGGAAATTTTTTTTTTTGCTTTTACAAGTTTTATTGAATTCTAAAGGGAAAAAAAAAATCAACCCAAAGATTACTTCAAATCTTTCTCATGAAGTGTGAGGCCATTTAGAGTTACTTATGCTGCATTTTCAAGGGAATATATAGCAAAAGTATGATACCATCTCATTCCCTTCTGTTGGTGGATAGTATCACTCTAAATGAAGTAGGGCTCAGGTACCTTCAAATATTTAGACAACTAAAGACAAACTGCTCCTAAAAAGCTAAGAAGTCACATTTATAGTTAGTTTAGGGAGCTGTACAAACCGTACCATCAGATTTAGCAGGGTCATAAGGTGGTGCAAAACCCATCCTCCTCAATAGTCCAATAAAGTGTAGATAGGAGATTTTTGTTTCTTTGTTTTTGTCAAGACAGTCTTCTTCACTATATTTAACATTAGTTTGATGCAGCAGTGTCACAGGGACTCCTTCTACCTGCAACATTTCTATATACAATTGGGAAATACAATGTAAATTCCTTCCCCATTTTCTGCTACCAAAAAATATTTGTTTCTGTTACTACATGACATACCCAGACACATGTTCTAGCACAGAAGGTGTCTTTGCTCGGACATCTCTCTCACGCTTCCATTGCTGACGTCACAGGCAAGGAGACATAACGATGTCATCATCTCATTTTATACCTGTGATTTCCTTAAATGACATCTCCTCTGCATTATGAAGGTACCTGTGAAAGCCCTAAGATCAAGTAAAGTGAAATGGTGATCTACGATCAAGGGCAATGGCTTCCCCAGACCTGGGAAAAGGAAATGAAGACTCATGGTGAGCCCAAGAGCTGATCTGGCTTAGAGCACCCCCAAAAGGAGCAAAATCAAAAATCCTTGCCAAGAGCTCCTTGCCAATAGGCCTCCCTCTGTTTAGCCTAACTTGCAGCTGCAGCAGGATATCGCAACAGCATGCCAGTTCTCAACTCTGCAGGCCCGAAGCCAGTGTGAGCAGTGAAAGGTCAGCCCACGCACACAGCTGGGGAAGCTGCCGGGTCTCGTATCCCTATAATGTCTCCACTTTCGCCTCCCATAAAGGATGCTGTCACTAAGCTATTTTAAGGTACTTTTGCACCTTTGGAGAATGTTTTATTTAAAAAAAAAAAAAAAAAAAAAAAAAAAAAAAAAAAACCACCCACCGACCAATTTGCTTTCCGTTTGCTTAGCATCACATCGCTGTAACAACGCAGACTGGGACAGCATGAAGTACCAGACAGCCCCGGTCTTTGCTGCCAGGAAGAGGGAATTTACAAAAGGAACCATTGCCTTCTGTATGCTATTTCCAGACCCGAGACACTCAGAGTTAGTTCATTATCTTAGTGATTTCATTTGCTAGTAGATCCTATATAGTGCGGAATTGAAATCTTTTAGGTACATGATAGCTTTGTATACAAAAAACAACACTGAGCTCTCTTTAAAATGAAACCTTGGAATTTTTCAGTGGCTCTAGCTTTTCTCTGTTGACTTCCACCAGCCAGTGAGTTCAAATTGCAGGCTGAGGTACAACATACTTGCAGTTAGGATTCGTTCTATATTGCACGCTGCCAGGAAAAAAACATTTAGACTCCCCAGCAATCGCATAGAAATAACTGATATGCATTCCAAAGCTGCTGTCAAAAACAATGTGATATTTCCTCAGCCAAAAGATTCTTGCCAGTGAGCATCAAATCTTCTAATTCAAGTTTAATAGAGAGTCTATGGAATTGCCTCTGTAAAAGCACAGGGTGCTTCCCTACGCACCCAAGTTAACTTTAGCCTAGATAGATTTCCCAAGTCAACTTTAGCCCACCTATATTTCCTCTATGCTCACCTGGAGATGAGAGAGAGAAAGAGGTTCTTCAAGAAATGAGCTCGGAATACCTAAAACAGGTGATAGAAATCAGCCTCAGAAGCCAAAAGTTACCTTCCCCATCACTTCCTGAGCAGACAGAGCATGAAAGCTTAAACACTTCTTATGTCACACTTGAAAGACATGGAAGAAGATTTCTCTCACTGCCCTGTATCCCACTCTCATTCTATTAATGCAGAGTCTTTAAAAACCATGGCAACCTGTCAGGCAAAACCTGGGAAGAAAGCTCTCAGCAACAAAAGTCAAGCAATTTTTACATTCACCTTTGGCTTGTTCAGTGTGGCCTGTCTATGAAACAACTGTTCCCTAGAGAACATGCCAGAAATATTCTGCCTCTACAGACTGTCAAAATGGGAGCTTTTTTCCATTAGTTAAGGGAGTTTAGTTCAAGTAGACAAAGTGACTTCCCACCACTCTACAACAATCCAACCCTATGCATATCGAAAGTGGCAATATTCCCATTAGCTACATTGGGGCTTGAATGTCAGCCTGCATTTCAGGGAGGTATGGACACAATTTTCTCTGCTTTTCTCTCACAGCAGTTCTCTTTCCTGGGCTGGCGGAACAGCTCGATGTTTACCGCTCTGAGCTGTCAAGGTAAAGAGCAGGATTTGACTTTAGAGCTCTGGCTTCTACTCACCAGATAAGAAGGATCATAAACTGCTCAACGTGGTTAGGCCAAAAGTTGAGGGAATGTCTGCCAGTCTGTGCCTTGTCCTGTGGACAGTGAGGGACTGGGAAGGGAAACATTTAGCCATTTGTCCCACACATTCTTGTTCAAAGGCAATTACTGTAGCTTGAAAGTTGCAAGAGGAAAAAGGGAAAGGGAGCAATCTGGTGAGAAGGTCTGATTTTACTTCTCATATTCCCTCAACCCACTGTGATTCAACAGAATAGTAACTACTTGTCTCATTTTCTGTCTTGTGGCTTCTTTACCCTGGCATCTCTGTGGGATTGCCATGGTGTGGGGAAACCGCACTATCGCTGTGCTGCACCACTGGTGTTTCACTCCTGTGCAAGCAGTGTACATATATAACACAGCCTGGAAACAAAGCAGCTCAGAGGCAATTCCCAAAAGTACTCTGAATGTCAGGTGAACGCAGCCTCACACAGCTGTGCTGTATAACTCTGCTAGGCTCATCCTGAGACACTAAAGTACTACTGTCCTCAGCCATAAAATCTGATATGGACAAAAGTAGGTCAAGATTCTGCTTTTGATCTCCAAGACAAATTTGCTTCATTCTTTGAGAAACTCCAGACACAGAGGGACATGGGATCCTGGCAAACTGCTCCTAGCACACATAGCGTGTCTCTTTCTGATGGTGATGTATAAACACCCTGGTGCTTATACAGCGCAGCACCAGTGGCTGTAGCAGGCTGTAACTATGCTTCTCTTCATGAGGGAGAATGACTGCTCATTGCCCAGAGTGCTGTTTAAAGGTTCCCAGCTCTCTAGAGAGGTGTGACTAGCATCATCGTTTCTCTAGGCAGTGAATTTTCTGGCCTGGCTGAATATATACTTATAGCATTACTAAGTTATCCAGAATTTATTTACAAAATAGTCCTTCATTTATCCAGCAAAGGACCATGTTGCCCATTTTCTGCAAACTTCCGCCCGCTTTCTGCAAGCATGGTGGTGTTACAGAGACCACAAGTTTCCTTCCAGATTTAATTTTAGACTGTCATGTCTGCTATCTTTTTCTCTTCTGCCCTTTTAGAGATATATTTCAGAGAGTATATCTCTTTTAGAGATATACTTCTTCCTTTCAAACTGCTACCCACGCACTTGTGGTGGTTTTCCTGCCCCAACCCTGTCATCATGATCTTCTCTTGCATCTCACATCATTGTACCATCAACTTCAAGGTAGTTTTTCAACCCACTGCTTTGCTCAAAGGACCTTTACAGAGCACAAAGCTGACGGTCAGCTATCTAAGACTTACACAGAGAGTGACTGCCCACAAACTCATGTTTTTCCACTTCCACTTCTGCAAGTTTGTCAAGAGATCAAAGCTAACATCTCTCAGGTTATTCAAGTGTAAACCAGCATAGTACAGAAATCAAAATAATAGCCTGTCCCCTAAAGACTACAGTCCTTCCTAAAGGAAAGGGAAGTAAAGAATTAGAAGTTGGGGAAAAAACGGATGCTCACCTGAATGGCAGTGCTCCTAGTCAGCAGTTTTCTCTGTTGGGGGCTTTTTTGTCTGGAGGTGGCTGGAGAACTCTTTCCTTCCAGGCTGTTTCTTATGCAAGGTCATGTAAACCCAAAGATTTTAGTGCTGTTTGTGGATAACCCTTGTCACAAAGTCTGTTGATCCCTTGCAGGTATTTCCTTGCTGATCTAGTCATCTCATTGCTCAGGTGGTTAAATGTATGACTAGACCCAAGATATGGGAATGTAGCTGCAAACTCCATCAGCACAGGAACAATAATTGAGTACCTTATTTCAGGAAACAAAAGTAAGGTCTATCCTAGTCTTCCATTTCACATGTGTGGGTTTTCTACAGCCCTTCTCAATCTTAATCAGAGATTAAGCATCTGAAAAGACATTTGTATCAGTAAGACCAAGGTCTGAGTGAGTAGCAGGGTTCAGACTTGTTAACCCATCAAGGCACAAATATTATTGGTATGGAACCCTCACATCTCAGGTTTGCAGACAGCACAAAAAGCTAACAGGATTATTTACACAATCGAGCCATAAACAACAGAAACTTCAGAAGCATTTTTCCCCCAAAACTTCTAGGGAGCTACTGAACTTAATTCAGTCCCCCTGGCCTTACTGTCTGGGCTTTTCATCGTCTTTCGCAGTTAGGACAATAATGCAGCCCCATGTGAAACAAGAAGAATTTTGTCCTCATTTAGAGATAAAGAAACAAAGCAGAGAGAAAGAGACAAATGGTTTGCCTGAGATCACGAAGGAAAACAGCAGCAGAAAGTTAAGCCTCAGCTTCCTGACCCCTACTACATTATCTTCTTCCCTTTCCAGGCTTCATTATAGCATTCTTTAAAGTCTGTAAAATATTGAAGTCACAAAACAAGCAAAGAAGCTCTTTTTAACATGAAAGTGTGTGTAGCATAGAGATTTTCTGAAAGAGTATAGGGGTATTTATTATTTTTAGCTGGGATCATTATTTTTAACCCCTACTGTTCAAAATCATGGCTAAGGGCTCAGAAATAATACATTTGGGATTGTTTTAGTGTGTCATTGACTGTGTTCACAGAGCTCTCTATCATTTCTCTAAGACTCAGAAGCAACAGATTTCTTCTGCAAATACAAAACAAAACAGAAAAAAAACCCACAAAAACTGGTACTCACACCGCTGTGATTTTAAGGAAGAACAAAGAACAAGACAAAAGCATCAGCAGCCTCCTAAGCAAGTGAGAGCTAGCAATGCTGTAGGCACCTTGCACTGTCAGAGCTACCGGGAACTGAAAAATTACTCACAGGAGGGGATTTTTTGTGAAGTCAGTAAGAAAAAATGTAGCATATTTTCGTGGAAACCTGGAAACAAATTTCCACGTTGTCCCTTCCATGTAAGATAATTTCCCAAATTACCACTTGGTATCCTGAGGAATCATGTGGATGATCCTGCAGATATCTGTAAAACGAGGCCACTTGCTGTCACACAATCGCAGCCAGCTCCCCATCGGATCCCACAGTGGCCATGGGGCTTGAAGAGGGGGAAATTCCTCCTCATGCTGGCAGAGCTATTCCATATGCACGTTTATCCCCGTGTTTATCCCTGCACAAAATGAATGAGTCGCCTCAATTGTTCCTTTTGCATCAAGACAAATTCACTTATTTCCATCTCTGCCAAACACTGCTGAACTGTCCAATATGAAGTCATTACAAATCAAGCTAGCAATGAGGCTGATAATTAAAATTTTATAAGGCTTTATGTTACAAGACTTTGGTGATATTAGTTGACTAAACTTCCAGCCACCTCAGTGACCCTTTCCACCCCAGGGAACTGTTCCAAGCCAAGATGGAGCCAAGGTCCAGAGTGCAGAGCCTTTTCCCCCCTGCTCCCCTGAGGGGGTCCAGGGCCAGCTGTGGAGAAGGAAGGGCTAGAGGGAGCTTCTGCACAGGCTTCCACACGCAGCACTGCCTTCATAGGGTCTCATCCTCTGCTCTGGAGCTCCCTTGCAATCCAGCCCCGCAAGGCCGCAGCAGCAGCTGCAGCAGATTCTAAAGCTAGGATTACTAAAATCCTAGTGGTTTTAAAGCATTTGAAGCTGTTTTACAAGACCAGCCTTAGCTCAGCTGCTGAAAATCCCACTGTTGTTCAGGTCTTTGCCTTTATAAACCAGATAAAAGGAGTGACAGACCTATGTTCCATCTTGCATGGACTATATTATCTTCGCTTGGTCACCCGACTTGATCTTCTACTGCGAGCTCCTCTGCACTATCGTCATTAGCCACAGACACAAAATGTTAAGCAGCATCACCCTCTGTCGGCTCGCTGGCTGCCTGGCTTCGCAGATTGTTCAGCTGTCATATCTGTGGCCCACAATTACTAATAGTTTTCAGACTCTGTGCCTGGCAAATTAAAATTTCCTGTGATACAAATCTCAGGAGCATTTCTCTCTCGCTCATATTATTTAGTATTAAAGGATCCTTTGTTCTTATACAAATTGAACGCCCCAGTCTATCCCAGATAGGCCTCTTTTAACATCATTTCCTAAAATGATTTTGATCATGACTGATCTACTTTATCCACATTATCACTTGTTTCTTTATAATTTATTAACTCCTTAAAAAGATCGTGCCAGTCTGCCTCCCCCTTTGGGCTGTTATTTCCATCTTTTCTGAGCAGAGCCTTCCCAACACAGCAGAGCTCTTTAATCACACAGCGATCATGGTGACTGCTGCACCACGATATGGCCAACATCGTTCCCTGGGTCGTGCTCTGCACAGTGCCCACCCTGTGCTTGCCTGGCATGAAGACACACGCACAGCAACAGTCTCCTATTGACCACATGCTTTCTAGCCATGCTTGGTAAATCTTTTGACTATTGGTATAGACAACTTGACTGAGGCTGTCACTCGTCTTAGTCTTTTATTTATTTCCTTTCTCCTTTTATTTTAAAACCAGTTGGGTGGATTTCACTACTCTTACAAAAGATTTCCTCCTTTCTCAGTTCTTTAAAGTTCTTATTATCGGTCTTGCTGAGTGGGATTCTGGGAAGCTTTTTCCTCAGGGTGCTATCCATTCTCAAAGAAGGGTGCCCCTTTGCATTAATTTTCCTATAACTACAATCCCTGTACCAACTTTACCAATCTGCAATATTTTGTCTAGCTTTCATACTTCCTTCCAAGGACTAGAAGTATTTTATTAAAGCTCACCTAAGTATATAGTCCTTTGAGAATTTTTCTGGCATTGTTATTTTGATCCAGACACGCATTTTAACAGAAAAAAAAAAAAAAAAAAAAAACCACTAATTATCCTTTCAATCATTTTCAGGATCTCTTTTTCAGGTTCCCTATCCCTTATCCTTCCTCAGGACTGTCAGTTCCTGATCCTCCAATTCACTGGTGACCAACTAACCAACCATGAGTATTCACATATTGACAGATCTCTCCCTTTGGGGTGCAAGTGTGAATCTTTGGTGACTTCCTGTCCTTCATCCTGGCTAAGCTATTGCTTCTTGTTTGGGTCAGCTTGTCTGGGCATCTTTAGACAGGCAAAAAGATACTGTGAGATGCACATATACGACTGTAAAATATAAAGCAATTACTTATTGGCTAATGCACATAAAAGATAGATAGCATTTCATGAGCTACTTGGCTAAGTGCTAGTGCTCTACCATACCAACAAGGCAGCCCCGGGCCCTTGCTGGCCAGGAGCAGGAGGGAGTGCTGACGCCAGCCCCTGCGCTTCCTTGGAATGGATCCACCCTGCTTCTGGGGTGCCTCTGCCACCAGTCCCATCAACACTGATGGCAACACCCCTACGCAAATGGCTCACCATTTCCCAGCCATGCAGCTAGCCTGAATGTCCTCCTGGATTAACCCTTCTGCATGATGGTGCTTTTCCTCTTGAACCCTTGAGCTACTAGACAATCTTGTCTCAACAGTACTACTTCTGTACGTAATACTTGTCTTATCTCTCCACAGACTTCCTTGCAGTTCTCTCTCAGTGGCCTGACACTGATTTCACAGCTGGGCCACATCAGAGGTCAGCTGTGGACTTCATGAGACAGAGGCCTAAACCCATGCAGCAGTAGCTCTCGGCTGGGGCTACAAAGAAAGAGGTATACAGCATTCTCCTGCCTTCTGCTTTTCTCACAGCAATCCATACCTGTTGCTTGGACACCTCTGTATTTTTTGCTTCTCTTTTTGAGAGGACTGCTTTTCTCTTCTTATTTGCCACCTCCATTTCTCTTCCTACCAGCTGATTTTCTTCTTCCTGCAAGGAAACAAGGCTTCTGCTCCACTGCAGCGCTCCCTCCTCCTTTCAGCACCTGCCTTCCACGTGTTATGACGCAGTCAGTCCATGTAGCCTTTTTTCTACCCTACTGCCACTTCTCCAGTGGCACTTTGTTCTGCTTCCTCCATGTAAAGCCCTGGCACAGAGTTTCTGCCCCATGGAATATGGGGGAAGACACATCATGAATGGATAACATGCATCCTGCGCCTTCAGCCTCCAGTCATCTTTAATATCCTAGGAAGTGTCTTCATTCCCGCTGTTGCTCGCTCAGTTGAACATACTGCCTTCTGTTCTGGCTCTTCCCTTGAGAAAGCAGCAAGGGCCACAGCAACAAAACATATTTCCCCCATGTATTTGCCTATATATTGATTTGTTTTTAGGTTACATGTTTTCCTCAAGAGGCATCTGTGTAAATGATGAGGAAGCATGTTTCAAAAAACAAAGTATTTTTTTTTCATAGGGAACATAATTAAATCTGTGGAATTTATTGCTGCAGTTAATTTAATGGATTAAAAATAAAAAGAGGTTTAAAAGAGAATGGAGTAATCATGTAGGACAAGCTCATCAGTGACTATTAAGAGATGATTAAACACAACTTCCATCTCAAAAAGTCCTAAACCATTGGCTGCAGAAAACTGGGAAAGATACCTGTTTTTCTGTTTGTTTGTTTGTTTTTGTTGTTTTGTTTTTTTCTCTCTCCTCTACTTCTGGACACTCTTCAAGACAGGATGCAAGCCTGGATAGACCAGTACGGAAGCTAGGCATGCTTTGAGCTGGGGATGGGCCCAGATAGCCTCTAAACACCATGTCCAAACTAAATTATTCCACAACCCTATGTATATTTTCTTTAACACAGTGTGGACATTCTTTTATTTCTCTTAGCATGCAGCAATACCCTCCCAATTAGTTCAGCAATTATCCTTTGTGATCAGTGCGAATGCTCAGGTACAAGGGTCTATGCTGCTTAGTACATAGAGTACCAACCTCCTCTGTAAACCAGTAATGGCAAACAAAGCAGACTGTACAAAATGCAGCCAAAAGCCTACTAAACTGTACATGGATTGCTCCCATCAAGAGATGACAGCAGAAGTAAAGCTAAAATAAAACCTCAGGACTGTAACTTTCCTACTGCTATCAAGACACTGGGACAGGGGCTGCTTGTCCATGTGTTTTAGATGATGGAAAACATACGTACACAAAAATTAAACTAAAGCAGGATAACAATATTCTCTGCCACTCCACTTATTGGCTGTCATACTGCAACAAAAAATACCATTTTTAATCAAAAAAATGTGGGGATCATGAAGAGGGACTGGATTAACAGCACTGTGGAGAGAACACCTCCTACCCCCTCCTTTTGCAGAGATCACAAAAACAGAGTGAGTTTCTCCAATCTGACACTAGCTCCAGGGCAGGAAAATGCAGAGGATTTCTCCATGCCTGTTCACTGTCTGTCACTGCTAAGACCCATCACAAATATACAGATGTAGAAGCTGCTTTCCAAGGCATGGACACCAATTCACTAGAAATGTGCAGCTCATTTAACACACACCAGCCAGAGCAAGAGAAATAAACAGCCTATAATTCTTTTTAATCATTCTTTTAATTGAGGTAAAACTTGTAGAGAAATACCCAGTATTTTTCTCTGCAATAAAAATCTCTTCAGCTAGTATTGCAATTCTGGATCACCCTGCAAAATCATATAACATTAGAACAGTCCAGAGCCATCTCCAAGATGTCATGTCTGCTGTATTCCTCAAAGAGAGAGATTTCACAATGGCTGGGCTCATTTGTTTACTAACTTTTATTTCTTTTTTAATTCACATTATGCTTGCTGCAAGACAAAAGAAAATAAAGGCAGCGTAGAGGCATTCAAATATTGATTCAGAGCAAATTCAATCAAATGCCACTGGGGCTGAGTTCTATGTCAATTTCTAGAAGTGCAAAAAAATTATGTGATGTGCCCATCACATAGTTGCTGAGTGTGAACTCCAGAGACAGCACTGGTCTTCTCACTGTAGCTAGCAGTTGCATTCTAAGCATTTGGCTTTCCTTTTTTTCTTATAGATATGTTAATTTCCAACTTGCACTTACGCACAATGGCTGTTTAATGGCAAGCTGTTGTGCGATATCAGCTGAAATTCTGTACCCGTTTACATTTTTTTTATGACTACTCAATAAGTCAAATGGATACGCATGCATTTGCAACTAATTGTACAAATCAGCATTCATCCTTCAAGTTATTCCAGCGTTTCCAAAGAAAGCAGGAGTCTTAGGTGGCAGCAATGCCTGTGTGCAGCCACGGCTGCTGTGGTTTTTTTTTCCAAGAAAGCCAGGGCTAACAGGTCACAAGAAGATTCAGGATGTAATGCCTTTTCCTATACAGGAAAAAAGCAGAGATTGGGTATTTGACTCCAGTCTTTTGCATGCACATTCTTTTGTATAATAGTCAAGAGAGAGATTTTCAATATATCAGCACTTTTGGCACCTTCTGACGTTCAAGTTATTTCTTGCTTTCAGAAGACACTGAAAAATCTATCATGCTACAGGATGAGACTATTTAACTAAAACTATGTTTACGTTATTATCAGCTGGGTACCTCAACAGAGCATAATGGAGTTTTGAGAGATTTATTCTGGACTAGGTCTAGTTTGGTCCTGTGAACCAAACACCCATTAGAAGCTAGAGGGTGTTAGATGCTGCCCTGGGGTACATCTGCTTTAGTTCCACCTGAAAAGAAGCCATTTTTTGTGCCATCGAAGGCAACATGAACCCAGCACAGTAGCATGGACCAGAAGTTATCTTCAAAAGCTCTTCTCCTGACTTGATTTAACATTAATTGCCAACAGGTGCAACCACCAACAGATGACTGCAGAGAAACCATAAACGGAAGAATATCAAGGATGGAATATGGCCATCAATGTCAGTATGGTCAGGCTTTCAGCACCAAAGTGTTAGTACATACAGAGCATATTTTTTTTACTCAGCAAGCTATATTTGAAATATATTATCATATTATTTCAAGAGAAAGTATGTGACAGAGGAACCATGACAGCTGCAGATGAGACCTAAGGAATATGTTGTATTAAGAAAAAAACAAAAAACATTTCCTCCAAGCCTTAGCTTCTTGCTCCATCTTTCTCCTTTCCTCATCTATACCCTACCCCAAGCCATTTACATCAAGATTACATCAAGATTAACTAAAGTGAAAGCAGTAATATCAACAGTTACAAAACACTGGTCACAGAAGGTCATTAATATCACTATATTTTTTTTCTGCTTCACACCAGACTGAAAGAGAGACTTAAAATATTTGCAAGAAGGGAAAAAACTCCATTAGTCTGAGATGTACTTTACAGTCAGTCAGATGCAATTTTCATTTGTGTATCAGCAATTCAGATTCTTTTTCCTAAAGAAAGAAATGATATGCAAACAGTGTTTTAATAGAAGACAAAGGCTGCATATTTGATTGCACAAAAAAAAAAGAGATTTATTTAAGGTTATGGTTTCCACAGCAACTTTAATTTCATTCCTCATCTGTCTGCCTGTCTAACAGGGTCTTTCACAACATTTACAAATAATAAGATGTTTTATTGATAGAAAATTCAGAAATTAATTTTTCAAGAGAAAAATAAACCATAACATTTTCTATATATATTCACAGCCTCACATATACAGAAACAAATGTATTTCTACATGTATGTGCATGCGTGTACACCTTATTTTTAGAATGTATAGAACCATGAAACTGGATACCACCACCGATCATACAAAAACAACAGTGTCAAAGAATGCGACTGTAAATTCAATTGGTAGATTTTCAGACCTGACCACAGGCAGTATTCACAAACATATCATAGCTCTGCAGATACTTACTTGTCTGATTAAGGGGGCAACACCAGGAATACGCTACCTTTTGTTGTTTGATTCTAATCTTCCTGGTTTGATTATTTCATACACGCTGAAGGCAAGCAGCCAGGACAGAATTTTTCGGTAACTGGGCCCCTTATCTTTTTCCACACAACACTCCAATAGCACAAAAGAGATGAAAAAAATGAGTACAAATAAAACATTTATGTGCAAAGCACATTATTGTGCATGTGGTCACTTGTTTTTCACAGAAGATGGATTTATATACTTCAGAGACAGTAAATCTAACATAGAAATAATGTAAGATTTTGCTCCATGGTTTCTCTTTCATCCACACACATAAAAACAGCTGGATACAAACAGTACACCATAGTGTATAAGCTCTGTAAGACTGTGGCAGCAGTCAGCTCAAACTGATTCAAACAGCACTTGCCTTTGTTTGCACAGTATTTACTCTCAGCTAAGTAGAATGAGTAGAAATGAAATTTTCAGTGCTCCGCACAGAATGGTAAGATTAAAGTGAAAAGATCTAGAGATATCTCACCAGGAAACAATGCCTTAATTGGATGCTGTAAATATACACTCTACACTATTTCCTTTTGTAGCTGTTAGTGAATAAAACTTGTCATTGCTTTAAGTTCTGTTTCTTCCAAAAAGTTTCAACAAGGGGTAAAACTGTAAGTACTTAAGAATACAAAGCCTCCTCCTACTCTGAGCTCCTTTAAAACAGCATGGACGCCCTGCTCGACTGAGGTGTTACTAGGACATGCTGAGCTGAAGCAAGAAGCATCTACATGATGAATTAACAAGCTTGGAAAAAAAAAAAAAAAAGCTCATTTGCAAGAAAACTATTGACTGAGGCCAGGGGTTATTGCAGGGATTATCTTAACCCTGCATGCACTGATTATTAATAATAAACAGCACATCCAATTTCATCAAGGAACACAGCAGAACATCAGAAGGGGACCTGTGTGCAATACTTACTGGAGAAACACAAAACGCTTTCCAAACAGACCTCACGTCAGAGGTAAGTATTCAAGCAAAGGGCTGCTGAGCTTCCAGAGACATTGTAAATTCAACTTGCCTCTCCCAAGCCACTAGATCTTGCTTGCATGGTGTCATGATCTCTTACAGTTTTCCCTTTCCATACCCAAAGTGTCCACCTTAAGAATTGGCCATCCTTTACCGGAACTGACCCTCTGCTAATTTGGGATCTAGGAGCAGCCCTGGGCAGAGTTGCTAAGGATGGAAGGCAGCTCTGAAAATCACCTAGTCAAACTCCCATGATCAAAGCAGTGTCAGCTAGAGCAGGTTGCCCAGGGACATGTATAGTTTAGTTTTGAATATCTCCGAGAACTGAGACTAGACTTCGCAATCTCTCAGGGAAAACTATGTTAATACTTGATCTCCTTCACAGTAAAAATTGTTTCTTATGCTTAAACAGAATTTTCTGTGTTTCAGTTTGTGCCTGTTACCTCTTGACCTTTCACTAGACACCACTGAAAAGAGCCTGATTTCATCATCTTTACTACTCAAGTCAGCTATTTATACAAATTTATGTCACCCTGAGCTTTCTCCTCTTCAAACTGAACAATTCCAAATTTCTTAGCTTTTATTTGTATGTCAGATGTGACAGGCTCTCCAGTACAAGGGAGCCTGGGACATATTGGAACAAGTCTAGGGAAGGGACACAAAAGAAATAGTTAATGAATTAGATCATCTGACATACAAAGAATTTCGTTCAGCTGATCACAATGCTTTGATCCCAGCAGTTCAGGTAATTTCTTGCAGTCACTTTTTTCTGTATTCACTTCTCCAGTCCATACTTCTTCGGTTTGTGCATGAGGATGGAATGTGGGAGAAAGTGTCTAAAGGCTTGCTAAAATCAAGATAAACAACATCCACTGCTCTCTCTTCGTCCACCAAGTACATATTGGTCAAAGATGATTTCACATTTTCAAGCCTGTGCTGACTTCTGCCAGTCTCCTTTCTGTCCTTGACGTGTTTGGAGCTGGTTTCCAGAATTAGCTGCTCCATTACCCTTCCAAGGATCAAGATAAGATTGATATCCTGTAGCACCCCAGACCCTTCTTTCTGCACTTCTAGATGACAAGAACAGCATTTGCTTTCCTGCAGTCATCAGGAAGCTCTCCCAGTTACCATTACATTTCAAAGATAATTGAGAGTGACCTTGCAATGACATTGGCCAACATTCATGCATGCATCAGGTCCTGTGGATTTGCAAATGTCTATCTTTTTTAAGTGTTCCCTAACCTGATCCTCTTCCAATTAGAATAAGTCTTTATCACTCCAGACTTGCCCCCTGGTTTCAGAGCTTAGAGCTTCCTGAAAGCAAATCTTACAGTAAAGACTTACCCCAAAGGGTAATTTGAGAGCTGCCACCCAAGATTTGCCTTGACAAGGCAATCACTTCTAATAGAGGTGCAATTATTGCTACACAGTATGCACATAATCCACTCAAGTCAAAAATATAGCCCTACTCTGGAGCACATAGAGAGTTGGCAAACCTGGCTCCTGACTAACCCCTAGGTGTGTGTGTGTTGGGGAAAGGGGATGAGTCTCATGTTCATCTACACTGGCCTGGAGAGAGAAAAAAAAAAAAAAAAACACCCTGTACCTGACAACAGCTTTTTAGATAAACAAGTCTTGGAAAAACTTCATGAAGAAAGTCTTTTTAAAACCCACTTGCTCTACCTCCTTCCTGTCTCTACCCACTCACACACAAGTAAGATCATGCTATTTTCTACATTATCACATTCTCTCTTTTATTTATGGAGCAAAGGAGGGCTTGGGGCAGTAAGGGTGAAGCAAAACCACTAGAAAATACACAGGAAATCCTAGAAGAGAAGTAGTAGCAGCTAGATAATGACAAGAGAGAGAATCTGGAAGTAGCGAGCAAAAGCCTGCTTACGCTTTTTGATTCTACTGTTCTTGGGCAAATTTTCACTTTTGCAAGTGCACAAGGAGTCTGTGCTTTGTAATACTGGTTTCCTCTTGTTCAGAAAATATTATTACTTATGGAACAGGGAAAATACATTAATTACACTGTATATAATAAAGAAGAGAATCTATGTGCTTGACACATGAATAGTCCAATTAAGAGAAAGCATGGTGATATTTTGTCATTCTGAGTCTGGACTATTTATGAGGCTTTGCAGAATAATGTAAGAAAGCTGTGACCAAAGGATATGCAAAATGATACACATTATGTATTTGGATTTGGTAGATTCAGGACTCAAACAAGAGTAATTTGAAGTCCAAAGAGTGATTAATTTTCTGTGTTGTGTTGGTCCAAGGAGACCTGTAATGAGTATGTGGCTAAAGTGAAGCTCAGCAAAATGCATTAGTATATTCCAAAGCAAATTCATTAAAAACGAGCTACTGAAACAACTGCATGGGGAACGCATTTCATGTCAAAAGGAAAGGACAAAGAACTAGATGATAATATACTTAAAGAAGATACCAATAAATTCAGAAAACGAATGCATGAGAGCACTGACAAGAAAATTCTAAGGAAATATAAAGAAAAGAGCTGGAAAATGCTTAAAAAAAACAACGCTCAGGACACAAACATGAACCATCCCGAGGCAGAGAAGTGGTACAAAATGTATTTACATCTAACTTGGGTAAACCATGACCTCTTCAGTGGCCTCCAGCACATGAAGTCATGAAATGAGAGACTATATCAAAATCAGCAAGGCAGAATTCCATAGAATTTACAGAAATTAGAGGAAGACCAAGGAAACTATTTTCTCACCACAGAAGAAGAGCTATAACAAATGATACCAAGAAAGCTAAAAAAAAAAATAAATAAATAAAATAAATAAAAAAAGCAAATACACTGAATTGACTAACGCCTATAGGACATTTTCCCCAAATCTGCAAGTAAAAATGATTTATCCTCTTCATTTCAATTAGATTCTAAATACAGAGATTTAAAACAAACCTTATCAATAAGCTGAGGTTATATTTAAACTTATGATGTCCTAGATACACTGTACAGAGTACAGAATGAGCATAAAGAAATGTACCTGAGCATTGCAGCATCTAGTCTTATCAGAGGATTAATGGCTCGCAGAGGAATCAGAAAGCAGACATCAGCACCATTACCAAGACCGCTCTACAAACATTTTGAGTGAGAGGCCATACAATAAACAGGAGAGTTTTCATCTACAGTCAAGTAATGATTAAAAAAAAAAAAAAAGCACAAGTGACACTCAAACAGCAAGAGATGCAGTTAGCCAGCATGTCCAAGCCATACAGGACACAGAAGTGAGGACTATCCTTGAGGAGCAAAACACTGCAGAGAGCTACACAGAAAGGACAGATTGAATGTGTGCAACTTGGGCTCTCCTTCCTCTCTTGCTAACAAGACTTACATAAATCACGTACAAAGAAAAAGAAGTATTGTTCAATTTTGTCAATAGTTTCTCTAAAAATATAATTTCTTAATGCTGCTGCTACTCACTTATCTAGAGATACATCCCATGCAGGATTAGTTTTGCTATTATAAATCATACGCTCACATTCCCAGCTATACATTTTTGTCAGACTGTGCAAATAGCTCACTCCAACATCCATCTCCTTTTAGCAACTTGCTCAGAATAATTTTTCAATGAACAGTCAGCATTTTCCTCGCCATTTTTACGTCACAGAAGAATGTGTGGAATTTTGTAGTCCAAAACATTTAACTTGCTTTGTTTTCCTTTGGCTGCAGATGCAATCCTTTTAAGATCACCAGAAGTGCAACTGAGGAAAAAAGAGCACAGGCAACACACTGATAAAAATTTCCACAAGTTCCCTGATTTCCAGACCAATATTCTACAAATGGCAAAATATATAATTTGTCTTAAACATAGATTTTTTTTAATGAAAAAAAAAAAAAAA
>VZSV01000027.1:1250802-1262249 GCA_013398735.1 Nothocercus julius | reverse complement strand
CTGCCACCCTGTGCCCCGGGCTCTGGGTGTCCCTGCTGGAGCAGGGGGGATGGACTAGGTGATCTCTAGAGGCCCCTTCCAACCTTAACCATTCTTTAATCTCCCTCCTTTTGAAAAGGATTAAGTTAGGAGAGCTGACAAGTGCACTAGAATAGTTATCATGTGTAATGTGTAGCCAGCTTGGATATAAGACATGCTACTTTGGTCAAAAGCTCCAGTGAATTGCAAACAGCTAAAAAGCAGCAAGCTCTGAAACCACTGCTTGTATCATCATTATATACAAAAGATAAGCAGAAAATTAAACAAGAGTGTTCAATTGTTATCATTTTCCTAGAAGTATTACTAATGTCCTAGCCTTTCATACTATCACTCACGCTAGTTACATTACTCTCCCTGGCCTAATAAATTTTATTAATCTTAGGGTAGTAAAACAAAGAGCTTGAAAATCATCCTGAGGATGGATTTTACTGCAGAAAGAAGATGCAACAATTAGGCAGCTGAGGCCTTTTAGTGCCTGCAACTTGTGGTTGAATGCTACTTTGCCTGAGCTGGGAGCTGATAATTGAAGCTTTACGTTATCAGCAAACAGATGATGATCAAAGCCTGACTGAGTCACAGTGTTGTAAGCCAGTTTTCTGAGACATTGCAGGAGGAGTGGCTCTTGGGCTAACCCAAATCCCAGATAGGTGAAATCACTTAAATCTTAATCCACATGCATAAGTATGGTACCAGCTTGGCTTTGACCAAGTGCCAAACAACAGTATCTGTAAGTGTGAAGATTCAACACATTAAGAAGAGGTAAAATATATATGCCAATATAGTTTTCTTGATGTGAACTCAAGCAAACTGCCAGCCAGAAACCATGCTGCTTTGCATGCAGAGAGTAAATTTTTAACTTGCTTGTAGGAGGTATTTTTCTCATAGTTTCAGCAATAATCATTAATATTGGAAAGAACAACACGGTTAAATTATAATTGGATTGTCTGGAGCATCTGAAAGTTTATCTGATAGATTCAGTCATATTCTGTAGTATTTGTGGATATGCTGTGGATTTACATCTCAAATATCCCTTTTGAATGATGATCCCACTTGAATTATAGCTGTCACACTATCTCAACTCCATTTTAAAACTTACTCTCTCCAGCACTGCTTCAGGAAGGTGGCAGGTCCAAATCCCAGCTCAGGAAAGACAACTTGGTGACCTTCATCTCCTTGTTGCTCTGAACATTGTCTGAAAAAATGAACAAACAAAAAAATAAAGAAAACTGAAATTCTTTCAGCTTTTTTTTCTGAAGTTCTCAGGTCTCCTGTAGACTAAGGAATGGCTATGAGTTTCATTAGAACTATAAACTGTTTTTCCTAACCAGCGTCTGTGAACTCTTGCTTTCACTAATTCCAGTCTAGCTGACACTTACTTTCCCCAGGGGTTGCATACGTGCAAAGGGGCATCTCCTGTCCTGCAGGTGACATGAAGAAGCTGTCCAGAACTCTGAGATAGCAACGGATCACTAACATTCAACACCCCAAGCCAGGTTTCACAGGGATACCCAGCAGGAGTGACAGGACAGCATTCTGTAGGTGCTCCTCATTAGGGCAGAGAGTGACCCGTCATGCCTCTCCAGCATATGAAAAAAGTAATGCCTGGATCATGTCAGTAGGTGTGCCTATACATGTGTGATCAGAAGTGATAAAGAGAAGCACAGTTAAAAAGCTCTTAGGGATCTTCATACCTGAGAAAACAGAGAGAAGAGGTGATTTCTTCCAGCTATACATAGGCAGAGATCATTCAAAGAAAACATTGGAGTATACTTAGGGCTGCATTCATTTTCAAAAGGTTTGACAAACTTGCCATGTGAAACTGAAATTAACAGTCAAATCGTGGCTTTTCAAGTACAGGATGTGGCGGGGGAGGGAATTAGAAGAAACAAACAGTAGGGTTATGTAGTTTTATTTTATTTTATTTTTTAATATATAAATAAGCACACTACCAGTATTTTTCACAACTCATCACCATTGTTCTCTGTAAGACCATGCCGTTATCTCAACTCCTAAGAAACAGTTCAATAAACATATACCCAAATATCTCCAGAAATAATTTTAGATAAATATTTACATATTTAGATGCTGACTTCAAAATGATTCTTAGAAAATTGCCTATTGCTATTTCTCATTTCCATAGCAAGTACAAATTCAATGTGGCTTTGTTTCTGCTGTTATCAGTGCAACCAGAGAACATAATTGAGGAAGAAATACATAAAATAAAAAGCAAATAGTGATGACAAATATCAAATTGTCCTCTGACTCATGTAACTATCCACACAGAAAACCTCTTTTATTTCTACATTTCTGCTGAATAGCTCCTCAGCTTGCTTTGTTCTGGGACCCCTGTGCCACTTTCTGGTTTCCACCAGAAAACTGCCAAGGGAACCCAGTTACTAAAATATAAAAAAAAAGGGCTACATTTTCACCATCAGCCTGTTAATTTGGCCCAAAACTATGTCAATTATTGATTTGAGGGAAAAAATTGCTCCCTCATTGTTGCTTTTTTCAACAATATTCAGACGTGCATTTCTCCAACTCAGCCTTTAAAACTTTCAATGTTTCAAGAGCCGTATTTAGAGGAAAAGAGAAATAAGTTATTAAAATATCTTGCTCTCCCCAGCTATCTTCACGTGGCAGCTGGGTGTCCTGCTCCAAGATCTGAGGTTTGTTTGTTCAAGCACAAATTCAGGTAATTGACTGAGTAGCTGAGTTGATACCGGACTGCTTGTGCCTCCGCAGTTACGAGTTCATACACGTAAACCTCGGACTGTAATTCTGATAGATACTCTCTGATACAACACAAAGATCAGCTTCCCTTATCTCGTTGTATTGTGGTGCTGGCTTAAAGTTCTTAGCCTGCAGTACAAAGGAAAATATTTACCATTATATTACCTTGTAGAATTTTTGAAAACATCATAAGTACAGTGCAAAAGAAAAAAAAAAGAGAGAGAGAGATTGGAAGAAATCTGATAGGCAATTGGATTTTCAAAGGAACAGGATCACAAAGGGATTGTGAATTTATTTCTCTAAATTCCCTTAGAAAAGAGATAGGGCATAGAGGGTGAAATCTGAACTGGCAGAAAGACACCAAAAGTGCCTTTAAAATGCTTAAACAGGGAGTCTCTGGAATCTCTTTTTCTTGATATGATTGAAAACAAATTTTGAAATGTCAGTTCAAAAACAAATCTTAACAAACAATGTTAATGTAGCTGGGAAAAAAAAAAAGAAAGAAAGAAAAAGAAAAAGAAAACATGCAGGCCATACACATTCCAATCTAGACACCCAAAACTACCAGGAGCTTTTGACTTTTACCTCTGCAGCTCCCACTCTTGTCTGTCAGATTGTGCTAGCGTGCAATAAACAAGGCACACAGCCATGAATTTAACCATGAGCAGAAAACAAAATATGAAATAATTGCTCTTTCAGTGTGCATTAAATAAGGCAGAAGACAAGAATAAGGTGTAGCATATTATCATGTTTTAAAATCTGTATCAGAACACATAGAAATTAGAGAGGAAGTAGAACTTTTATTAGCACGTTTAGTACTGCTGTTTCCAGAGTGTTCAAATAGGAATTAAAAAAAAAAAAAAAAAAAACTGTTTGTATGTTTAATGCAGCATAAATAAGTGCCTTTTCCATTATTATAAATGTCTGCCCATTTTCATCATATCTTTAATTGTGCAGATTCCTGTCTTGAAGGACAATACACATTTTTAGAAAAGGTCAGAGTTAAGGTCACTCTGTAATGCATAATTCTGAATACATTAACTTTTGGGGGAGCTAAAATTCAGTTTAAACACTGGTATTATGAATGTAATCTATAGTGTTCTTAGGCAGGAAAAGTTGTATTCCCTTCTTCCTTTAGTGCTTAAGCAATTAGTGAAATATGGTGAATTCCCATGAAGATAGGGACATGCAACTAGCAGAAACTCTCCTAGCTATACTTGTTCCTTATTCACCATCCAAGCACAGCCACAGATAAATGAGAGTTTTGTGAGAGCAGACACACCTTGCAATGGAATTACATGTATTGTTGAAACAAACACAAAAAAATCCCACTTACAGCAACTGGTGCTCCTGGTCCATGTGTCGATTTACGTAAACAGGAAGCTGAAAGTAGGATGTTGGAAATTCAAAATGGTTTGGTGGCATCACAGCTGCTTATCTATAGTTCCCACCTAGCTGCCCTCTGCTGTTCACTTCCTTCTAAATACAAGTACTGGTTTAATTCTCACTTTTATGTCGTGGTTTAGAACATGCTCTTGCCAGTGTTTTTGTTTTATTTTCCCCTTCAGTGAAACTCCTAATCACCCTAGGAGTCAGGACTGAATCAACAGTCTTCTTTTTATAAGCGTACTTTTTCTCAGCCCAGAAGGGACACGATGAGCCCAGCATCCATCTGAGCTGTGCACTTCATTTGCCCCTCTCCCTGCCTGCTCCAAAGTGCACTTTGCTCTATGGCAATGATTGGTTCCCAGCCAAGAACTGCGAGCACTAGTCAGTGCTGCCACTGCTGATACTAACTCTCCTTCTCTTTTCCTCTCTTACCTTTACATTTTCCTCACCCTGCCTTCTCTGTCCTTCTCCTCTCATCATCCCTTCTTGCCAACCCTCTTTTGATATGTACCTGATGCATGAAATACCTGCAATGAACATGCTTTGTGGGAGAAATAACCTGAAAGACATACGCAGAGGAGGAAACCCAGGCAGGCACTAACTTTAGAACAGAACTAAGGCAACAGAGGGGAGTAAATTAGGCACTCTGATTCTTTGCAAGTTCCCTCCCCTTTACAGTTCACCTACCCCAAATTTGCCTTCTTCCAGTTTTTCATCTCTTTCTCTCCTTAAAACATTCTCCCTTTCAGGCTACTCTTCTTCCTGTCTCCATTTTAAGCCCCCAGTTGCCTCCTAACCAATTCTGTCAGCAACTAGTCATATGTCCTTGTTCTTGCACATAGTCAGTGATGAGCCTGAGGTGTCTTACAGTCCCATCTGAGATCATGACTGTTCTCCAACTGACTTACCCTTGCACCTGAAAATCAAGCATAAAATCACACCAATACCAATGGCAGCGGCAACACTGGCAGATCCTCCTATCAAGAGATGGTGAAGATTGAGCGAAGCATCTGAAAGACGAGAAAAGAAAATTAGTTACAGAACTAGATGTGAACATCCACTGACTACAATGTTACTTCCTATCTCAGTAAGGCAGGAAAATTAATCCCCTACTCCCATAGCTCAAATGAGCTATGAAACACAGGTCCTGGTCCCAGTCAACAATAGGGAGCTGCACTACACACCCAGTCATTCATGTACACAAACAAGCTTTTCTGCTTGACCCTACATGCCTGCACGGTCTTTCGTTGCTCAAATGAATCAACAGATCTGACCATTTGTCCCTTCAAACTTTTGCAATAAATGACTGGGCTATGTTGACTGCTGTGCTTCGTGCCTCTACCATGTAAATCCCACTGGTAGAACTTATATCAGGTCAAGCACAGCCAGGTAAGCAGTCAAATTTTACACTTTACCACCCTGGAAAAGATCCCTTGGGAGTCACAGACAGCTCTTCTCAAAGGAATTTTTCTCTGGGCCTTAAACTTATGGGGAGTTGGGACAAAATCAACTCCTGTGGTTCAAACTTCACACCTAAAATTAGTGAACTGTGTCCGAGGGGCAGATGAAAGCAACTTTTCTGTCACCAGTGACTGAAAAGGTCATTTAAACAGCATGATGAACTCTAATAAAAACAAAACTAGAGTAGAAGGAAGCAAGCAATGGTAGCTTACCTATACAATGCCAGGAACTTTGGATTTCAAAGGACTAACTCAAAAATTATTAATTTTTCTGCCAGTGTCTACTAGAATTTTGATATTTCACCCTTCTCCCCACATAAGCAATCTATGAAGCCCTAGCAGTCAGTAAATTACAGGAAAAAAAAAAAAAAGATATTTACACAATAGATCTAGGGACAGAGTCTTGTTTGTAGCTGGATGGGTAACGAGGCAGGTCACGGTGGGATGTATGCTGTTTTTCCAGTGTATGGAGCTCACTCTAGTTACTGTTCCATTGGGATGAAGAACTTCGTTCTCAGTGCTGTGGTTATTTGCAGGTACCCAGGAGATTTCTGCAGCTGGCTTTCCTGCAGAGGCTTGACAAATCACCACCCCACCATTGTCTGTGGTCAAAGTCACTGTAGGAGGGACTGTGGAAGAAGAAAATGACCCACCATCATTTTTTCCTGCTCAGTATAATCTTTCCAGTCAAGAAGCTTAGAATAGGTGATTTTCTTTAGTTCACATCTTCCATTCAGGATATTTTAAAGTAATTTGGAATATGAGCACCAGCTGTCTTTAGGGAGAAAAAGAAATACATTAAAGAGTCCAAGATTAGTACTTGCAAAAATTGCTAACTGCACTTAAAAGGCTTGTTCCGTCAAGTTTTATGAAAAAAGATTATAGCAGAATGAGAAGATGGGAAGAGGAATGGGCTGTTTTAAATCATGAGTTACAAACAGAGCAGTGAACATACTGAAGACAGTACCACTAAAATTTAACTAATATGACCAGAACATAAAATCCATCCCTAGGTAAAATATTTCTTAAAACTTATGGAAGTCCAAAGATAACCTACTTGATTTGGAGAAGGATGATTTCTTGTACTGATTATGCTTCCTAATACTCTTTTGTTCTTGCCTAGCTTGCAAATGGATTGTTTTCATTTTTATTATAGTTATGAAATCTTATAGACAGCTTTCAGTATTTCTTGAAGAATGAAATGTTTCCAGATAATGCCTTAAAACTCTTGCTTTCTTTTCATTTAATCCTTACTCAGACAAAACACACATAGACCTTGCTGTGAATTTTTGTGAACATTCTCTGGCTGAGCTTACAGTAGCAATATTTACTATCTTCTGTTTGCATTAACACATAGGAGTGCATACTCCGAGTCATATGTACAATCATGCAATACTCAACATCTCTGTTTTAGTCCAAAAAAACACCTTAGAAACTATTTAGATTGTTGTATTTGGTGTACCTTAAAACCTCCCTGGTGCATGACTTGGAAAAAAATAAATAAATAAAAGTGCAAAAACGGAATATTTCCCCATAACAACAACCCAGGCCTATTGCATATCTTCTCATTCCTGTTTTCAAAAAGCTAGTTAGACGAAGTCAGCTTAAGGTATCATGTACCCCTTCACTGAGGAGTCAAGGAGTCTTCTATCCCTTTATGTGCAATTTCATCAAAATGGATTTGGTCTTTTAACACCAAATCAAATATATATTTTTTTATTTCCTCACCAAAAAAAAAAAAAAAAAGGCATAAGGTATGTCTTACCTATCACAGCCAGAGAAGAAAAAAAATGAAAATTGCCCTCACTGTTGACAATTTCACAGCTGTAATTTCCCTCATCGCCAAGGTTGACAGGGTAAATGCGAACAGCAGGGTTACTATCAGGTGAATATTTCCATGTCATCCTCTCACTGCAGTTCAAATTTCTTGTCTCATTTTTATCATATCTATAGGCCAACAAGCAGTAAGTGCTGAATTTCATCTTCCATGTCACCATTAGCAAAGGTTTGTTGAAGAGGAAAGGGCAACTCAACACAGCCTCCTGACCAACCTCCACATTCACTATGTTATAAGCTACAAAATAAGAACAAAAGAGAAAAGAAAAATTATGCTACAACCATCATCAAAAGCATAGGAGGCTCTTGACTTTGTTCATTAAAAAAAATCTCTACGTCATTATTGCACTGAAACCCTGAGGAGATTCTATAACTTCTTTTTATATGGTTTATACGCTGACTGAGTCTCTGGCACATTTCAGGCAAATACCGTTCCCTGGAAGACTAATGATACTGCAGGTCCAAATCTTGCAATTGTACCACACTTTGACTACCGTTTCCAGTGTCACTGTGAATCTAGAGTCTAACATTTTTGCCATTTAAAAATGTTTCCTTTGGGATGGCAGCCTTTGGGATACAGAGCTCTATGCACACACATATGAGCTCTATGCACACACAAATGAGCTCTATGCACACACAAATGCACACATTGTCACTCTCTTTCAGGACTGGGAGTGCAGTGGAAATGGCACCTTTCTGCTGTAGATTCCATGCATGCTGGTAAACTGAAGTCCTCCATCTTTTTTTAGTTAACAGATTTATTTCCACTTTCCACTTTCAAATGGGCTTCTAAAAAGTGATGAAAAGGGCAAGACTCAACTTTGAGGGAAAGAAAAGTACATTAAATAAATAATATGCTATTCAATTAGGTGCCTTGGTTAAAGTAGTAGCAGCAACAGTGATGGAGCCTATAAGGAAGGAGTTTAAAGCCCAAGATCACTTCGTGTAGTAATTCAGGTACAGGACATGCATAGATCTTTCTTCTGGCAGAAATAATCTCTCTTAGGATTTTTTCTTCTCTGAAGAATGATCTTGGATCTTCAAGTGATCTGTGATAGACTCCCATCAGATTTCTCATCCTGTGCCACTCTAGGAGGCTAAAGGATTTAAAATTGCTAAGGTGACATCACGCTTTGTGTGCACATTAAAGAATAAACAAAATTTCCCTGGTGAAATGTGAAGTTTCAGTGTATTAGTGAGTTGGGAATACAGAGTATCAAGCAGCAGCGCATGTAGTTTGCGACCGTACCTCTTACTCTCACTTACCTGGGCTTTCAACCAGGATAATTAAAAAGAAGGAGAGTGGAGCCAGAACCACCCAGGCCTGAGCCATCTTCAGCAGGGTGCATTGGCACTGCAGAAAGTGAAGGCAAAGAAAAAGACATGGAATGACAAATAGTTGTGCAAGTTCTTTCAAAGAGAACCCACAGCAAAATCTTTGTTTCCTTTGAAAACAGAAATTCCAGAAAATACTGCAGGTCGAATATCATTCTTACGCTGAAGAAAGAAAAACAGAAAGGGTTGTGAAATGTAATTTTTAGAAATCCAGGATCTCTGGCACCCTTTTTTAATCATCTCCATCTGTTCACCATTCACACCCAGCTAGCTAGCACAAAGAAAGGCAAGAGACCTGCTATGCCATTAGAAGATTATCCACAGAGAATGAAAAGGTTCTGCTAGCGGGCACATGCATGCTTTACAACTCTTTCTGAAAAATAAAGGCAACTGAAAGATCACAAACTAGTCTTCATCATCTGCTTTAAGGAAGCAACCCAAAGAAGTGATTCCTAATGCTTGCCATGCTTTTAATTTCCCAAAAGGTAACTCCACTTCCCTGGTAGAGCAAAAAGGACAGTAATCTTATTGCAAATGATCAAAACCATGCAAGTTTATTTCCTGCTTTTTGGACAGTGTTCTGGAGAGGCATTTAGTAACTTCTGTAACTATATATATATGTGTGTGTATATAGATATATTTAGTAACATATGTAACTATATATATATATTTAGTAACATTAATAACTATATATATGTATTTTAAGAAAGTATTCTGTATCAATTGCTAGCTAATTCTTATCAAATGGGCAACTGTTCATTGGTTAGACCAAGATAATTGCTTTCACTCAAACTCCTTGTTTTCAGTTCCATACAAAGGAAAAATAAAGTCAAAATATATATGGTTCTTAGGGGAGAATTTTGATAAAAGCTCTTTCAGTTGTTGCTTGAACATAAATTTAGGTAAGAACATCACCGAAACTTTTCTGCAGTGAGATATCATACATAAATGACCTCAGTCTGGCAAGGCAGTTCTGCATTATACTGTGTAAACTACATACATGTATATTTACACAGCCCAAATCCCAATGACTCTGCTCAGGTCTCCAGGATGCAACTCATGTAGATTCTGTCACAACCAAGAGATGAGGTAGGCGTGTTGGACTAGATGATCTCCAGAGGTCCCTTCCAACCTCAGCCATTCTGTGATTCTATCTGGTTCACTACTGATACACTGCTGCAGCCCCAACCAAGAGGTACATGAGAGTGGCTGTTTCTTCTTTCCTGATGTTGCTGTCTCAAATCAGTTATTAACAACAAAGAGCAAGTTCACGTGCCACAAAAGACTGACAGCTCCCACAGTGGTTCCATGTCGATAGCCTTCTGAAGCTTTTATCCCCAAATATTTGCTCCCTTTTCTTCAATCTAGTTACAGAGGTTCAATCACTATTCCCTCCTACTCCTTTTCCTAATTATATCATCTCTTCTGATCCTTTCCCTAAGGCACCCTGCTTGTTGGACAGACAGTCCAGACCTCTAGCTTACTACTCCTGCCAGATAAGGTCTGAGGTGGTTTTCTTTGCTGTTGTTGTTCTCCAGAAATTACCATTTCATACCACAGGCTGGACTTGGGATCCTGATTGGGATTTTTGCTCCATGCGTCTTCACCCCATTTACCTGCACTTTTTTCTTCAGAGTCTCTCTATCTTGACCATAAAGCCAAGTCATTTTCCATCACACACATCTACATTGCCAAAAATTCTCTTCTTTTAGGCCTTTTTGGCATTCTCTCCTTTATGCATTCATTTATATCTCTTCAATACTCTACTTTCTGAATCAACTGCAGCTAGAGATGACTGAAAAATGGCATTTCCATCCTATGGAAAGCACTGATACTTCAACAGTTGTCAAAGTCGAAACCCAGTATGCACCAGACCAGCAAATATTTTCATGCAATGTTTGATTCAGAAATGTCATGAGTGTTGCAACATGACTTTCCTTCTGGACTACTTTCATTAGGTGCTGTTCACGCTCATTTTTAAGTAGAAGCACATTCCTCAATGTGCTGGGAGGAGGGGAAGAAAGGTTGCCCAAGTTTAAGCCTTCTTGTGCACACACAAATGCAGATGCTCAGCTAATAACAACTGATGTGAAAGTTACAGGCTTCAACAACATAGCATTAAAGTTACATTTTAAAACATAGCAAGTGAAGATGTCTGGTGCACAGAAAAAAAAAAAGAAAAAAGAAAAAAGAAAAAACAACAACAACAAAACCCAGATCACTGCCATAACTGTGTCAAAGAAAAATCAAATAGCAACACATTTGTAATCTGAATGCAAGAGGAAATATTTTTTTTCTTAAACACATTGCAGTATGTGCGCACATTCAGATAATAGCCTGGCAGGTCTTCTGCAAAATTCTGACAGAACTCTGACAAATCTGGGTGAAAAGCTTTCATTTCAACCTAGAAATAATACCAGTGCAACTACACTGAACAGTATTCTACTACTAACCTTCAATATGTAATGTAACTCCTATATTAAAAACATTCCGAATTTCATTTTTCATTCACTGAAAATATTTGCCACAAGTGAAATATTTTGGTTTGCTTCATGTTATCATTTAAAGAGGTTTTTTTTTCCAAATTGGATATATTATTCATGACAAGAGGTACTTTCAGCCAAAAAAGAAAAAAAAAAAAAAAAAAAAAAAAAAAAA
>VZSV01000027.1:1230848-1250688 GCA_013398735.1 Nothocercus julius | reverse complement strand
CTAGAGCTATATATATATATATATTCATATGCAGAATACTGGCATTCTAAAGAAATACCCTTTTAAAAATTGCATTCAAATCATATATATGTGGTTATTTGTTCAAAAATAACAGGCATTAATGATTAAAAATGGGGCATTGCAGAAAGAACAGAAGATATACTGTTTAAATATTCACATACAAAAAATGGAATTTAGATTGTGATTTTTAAGGTTCCCATCCTTGAATACTTATGCCTGTTAGCAAGAAGTAAATCTCAAAGTAAAACCCGAGAAAGGGAAACCAAACGCAGATGAACCAAATTCATTTAAAAGTAGCAAATGAATATTTGCAGATTGTCTTGTGCCGTTTCCTTTGATGGAATTAAAATGCCTCAGTAACTGCATTAAAATAAATTAAAATCTGAAGTCAGCCTTGACAGCAGCGGCTGGCAGAAAGCCACGCGGCGCGCGTGCCTCCCCTCCGCTAGCCTCAGCGTTCCAGCTGGAGGGGGCCACCGCTCACGTCTGGCATCGTCCCACCGAATGCTAAGGAGGGAGGAAAGTTACCCAGTTGTCAGCCTGGAGAAAAGTCCTGTGGTCACTGAAGACGAACAGCAGCAGCACCAAGGGGCTCCCGGCTTGCGGTGTCCCTGTTCTGGGGAAGAGAAGAGGGTGTCTGTGCCCACACTGGCTCCGGCAGTGCAAGTGTTGGTGGTGGCAGCTTACGGGGCGCCCACACACCACAGAACTGGTCCGAGAAACCCGAGCTCGCCTTCCCACATCAGGCCCAGACAGTTCCGCAAATCTGAGGACAATCTCCGTTCGGGGCTACCAGTCCCAGATATTCCCTGTCTTCAGCTGCACAGCTCATGGTGCTCTTTCCATTGAAGCTCCTGAGATTTTACTATGTTGTTGGTTAGACTCAGAGACAGACATAGCTCTGCCCCCTAAATGAGAGAAGCTGTGCCCTTCTGAATCAGCTCGGCCAGGATAAGACATCTGCTTGTACGTGCCCCTCCGGAGGATGTGACACAGTTAAAACTAGGGAAGCAAACTGCTTTCTGCCATGCAGAGCAAACCACAACTTTAGGTTGCCTGTTCTTATGCATCAAATGCAAGCTGCCAGCCTGGGGCTAACCAGAGCAGCAACTTCAAGTTAAATAAAAGCAAAGTTCAACGTAATGAAAATGTTTTAAAAATAAGCTGAAGGAGGAAGGGTGCAGATTGTAAAGAAGCAGGAATCAGAGTAGAACTCACTGTTGCAACATTTTAAAAAACATCCCACATGTTCCAAAGCCAGTCCCATGATTAACTCAGGAAAATACAGCTTTGCTTTTTACTGAAAACAGGCTTTAAGGAGCAGAAAAGACCTTGTTTGAGAATGTCTGTTCTCTGAAACTTCTGATGTTTTTGGTGGCAAGAAGAAGAGGAAGTTGCACACAGCTATGTCAACTCTCCCACCTCGCAGGCAAGTATAACGTAGCAAGGAGTACCCAAAACAAGGCTGCATTACTTAAAATCCCAAACCACGTTTTTAGTGCAGCCAGAACTTTCACACAACAGCATCTGCCTACCTTGCAATAAAATGCAGCATCTGCTACAGTACATTAAATGTTTCCTTTGCAGTAAATAACTGGAGCAGTTTTAATGGCAAGCTCAGAAATTCTCCCACGTCTCCTCAAAACTGAAACACGCACTGCTAGACATCTGAGTTGTACCAGTTACCCGAGGAAATATAGCAGCGGTTTTGCCTGTAGGTCTGCATTTCCTGTGTATCTCAGGGGCCAGACCCTGGGCTGGGTTTTGGGCAACTTAATGACTTCTGATTATTTAATTCCAGTTTTGTGGAATTAATCGCTCAGGTCTCAGAGCAGCCTGCAGTCCCTTCTCAGGGAACAGGCACTCTTGAAAATCGGCCCCAGTCACTCCTGAGCAATGATCCACTTCTGAGCATTCTTGAAGTCCCTCAGCTGGAAATGAAGTTGCAAAGTATGAGAAGACCCAGAAGGAAGATGCACCATTTCAAGAGGTAAATATTCCCTAAGTTGCTAACTCTCAGCATCTGAAAAGTTGCATCCTGGGAGAGGAAGATTTCAATATTTGGTTGCCCTATTCTTAAAAATCTTCCTTAACCATCTGTTGTGTGCCACTGAAAAAAAAAAAAAAAAAAAAAAAAAAAAAAAAAAAAAAAAAAAAAAAAAAAAAAAAAAAAAAAAAAAAAAAAAAAAAAGAAGAAGAAGATATTGTGCTAGATGTGCTACATGGACCCAGCCTTCCAGTATTTTTGTTTTGAAGTCCCAGGAATGGCCCTGCAAAAACTCAGCCAGGCGTCAGGTACTCCAGCTACAAGGAGCTACATGCACAGTCCTCTTTGGACTCCTCACACATGGAAGGCATGGATTTTTATACATCTTAATTTTCAGTGGGAAATCTGGTCTCCACTTCTGGGTTTATGAAGCAGCTAGATCAGTAATTCCACCATCTCATAAAGAAGAAGGTTTAGTAGTTTTGTTTTTTGAGTGTGTGTGGTTTTTGTTTCTGTGGTTTTTACAGAGTGGAACAATTAAGTGGTAGAACAAAACATGCCTGAAATAGAAACACATACCTATTTTGGAAAAAAATAAACACCTATCTCTCAGAAGCTAACTAAAGTCATCACACCAGTTTAACTATGACCTTTAGCAGTGCTCTCAATCATGTGATGCAGGGTATTAAACGAAAGGAGATGCTTCTGCTTTGTCTGCTTCTTCCTTCACTACACAGGTTTCCTTGCATTTATAACTTGAGATGGTTTTATGAACCAGCTCAACACCTCTAGCTCTGTGTAACTTAACGGCTTTAGAAAAATTCTTCTCAATGCCTTCTTGCCAAACTGCTTGCACATTTCTTTTCTGTGCTGCAGCTGGTTAGCTGCAATTTTGGCATCTTCTAGCTCAATGCAAGGGAGTATCACGCAGAAGGGAAGAATTGCCTGGGGAAGCCCAGTCCTACAGAATATCCTTATTTAGGTTTGTGTGGCAAAAGGTGTCTACTTTGTCATCTTCCCATAGTGACTTAAAAATACAGTCTTCCTCTATGCAGCAGAAAAAGTTCCTGGGCCATTTGCAAAGTCACTATCATCCAGACTCTGGGCAGCTCACAGTTTCTGCACATTTTATCATCAGGGCTAGTTTTTCTACTGCTTGCATTGATAAATAGCTTCAAGCTAAAGGGATTTTAAAATTCATTAAAAGGAACATATTGGAGCCACCTTTGAATTATTCAGGCTTCCAAAAATCCTTTCATGAATGAGGGAATGTCTCATGCAAGAGAAGGCAAGTTGTAGACCCTGACTTCAGTTCACATGGGAGTAACTGCCACTGAACAATGGAGAAAATAAAATATCAGTCAAAATCCAGATACACCATTCTGGTGCTCAGCACTATTCAACTAAGTATATGTATGTGCACTATTGAACTGGAGATACAGGAAAAAAACGTACAACCACACACATTTTCATTGTATTTTTAGAGCAATCTATATTTCTTTATAAGTCCTAGAAATATGTATTTCACTATCTACTCAGACTCCTCTCTTTCTCAGGTGCTTCTGAGATATCTAGTGAAAGGACTTTTGGTGTCTATACCATTAAATGGGCAGATGGCATTGACCTGACAAGGGAAAAGTGGAAAAATTTCTGATCAACTACTCAGGAGGAGAAAAAAAAAAAAAAAAGCGGATGCCTTGTCAGGTCAAAGAGCGGGACGCTTGTCCTGATTTGACAAGCATTTTGATTTGGGAAAATTAAAACTTTCTTAATGCTGAAGGGCACTTCCCTACTTACCAGACAGGATGCCTGCAGTCTTGATTATAGGGTCTCCAAAACATGTACCGTAACAACTGTTGTCCATAAAGGGCAGGATGTATAGATATTTTAGAGACTGAGAAGAAATAGCAAAAGGAGCTTCACTGACTTACATCCCTTTCCAGTTATCTTAGAAAAGGAACCATGGTCCCTCCTTCAATAAATATTATTACTTGTAGTCTTCCTGCAAGCACCTCGTGTTGAAGACTCTTCTCACTTCTAGCACTCACTTTCACAGTAGTTACAAGGCAAACTGTTTGTAAAAGTATGTCTCATACATAGCATAGAAAATAGAAATTGAAGAGTTAAAAATCTCCCTAAGGATAAGAAATGCGCATCTGTAAAATTTCTTCCTCTAGTGCCCCGAAAAAAATCAAACATAATGCTCAGTCAGGAGGCTCTTTTCAGTTGTTCCTTATATCCACCAGGAGGTGGAAACATAGCTACACCAACCAGCACAAGCATCCTGTCACCGCAATTTTACAACGTGCTGCCTGCTGAAGGATACTGCTAAAAATATCCGCAATCTGGATCGGCTCCATGGAGCCCATAACACAGGATCATCCAACGCTCTTCCTGTCTCCTCGCAGCTAGTGATACATCTCTACTGCTTGTTGCTGGTCCTCAACACCTGCGAGGCCCTTCAAGCACCTGGTTCCACGTAGCGCACTCATTTATTTCCACAAGAATCCAGTGACAGGCTACCTTTGATGAAAAGGCTCACGAAACGTAAGTGTAGCCATTCAGAGCTCATAGCGGAAATATTAAAAGGAAATATTTAATCATTTAACTCCACAGGAACATCCACTCTGGAGACACTTTCCCATGCACTTTCCCAACTCTCTCTGCACGACAGCCCTCAGAGATACAGAACTTACCTGTTATATTCATGCTAGTAAAGTTGCCCACAGCTGTTTGGGCAGCATTGATCATTTTGGCTCCGCACTGGTATTAACAGCTGTCAGAGTGGCTGACGCTCTGGGTTTTGAGGAGCAGAAATGACACACAACGTTGGCGCTGGGGTCTGAGCTATGCGACCATTGCAGGCGTCCCAGCTCCATCCCAAACCCCATATCATTTTGGTTCCTCACTTTTTTAGACCAGTGGGCCTCCAGTTGTGAGGACTGATCCTGTGGATGCCTGACGGCACAATTCAAAGTCAGGTTTGACCCTTCTTCCACATATTTCATGCCAGACGTATATATTTTTTTCAGCATACTGCATTATGTGATTTAAAAGAGATGACATTAACTGAACTGCCAGGCCTTCTGTCCCTCCCTTGCTCTATTTTTCCATTTTTTTATGAACACTCAAAGCAGAGACTGTCTTATGCTACTGATATCCACATTTTCCAGGATAACAGGTACCACAGTGAAAATAATATTTTTCCCCCAAAGTCTGAGGAGGAAAATCATCACATGCTGTTCCAGGTCTTGTAGCATAGGCATTGAGCTAATGGAGTATTCTCTACAGAAATTGGTGCTTTCAGAAACACTGAAGATGAAAAGAATATTTCTTCAAGAAAGAAAAAGTGAAAACACATCATGGGAGAGGGACATGCCTTTTCCTTATTTATTTCTCTTTAACCTGAATTTTTTTGCTTTTATCAAAAAGTTGAATTGTTCCAGAGAAAGATAATATAAAAATACTGATTGGCTCTAAATACTGCTTATTTTGGAATCATATTTTGCCTTATGACTCCCTGAGCAAAATTCAGCAGCGGAAGAAACAAAAAGATGTATAAAAACATCCTGCACAGCATGCCCCACTGGAAGCAGATTGCAATAAATATTCATTTTTCTCAGAACACAGCATCTTTCATCCAAACCAAATAACTCCTATATAGGATTAAAAAAATGCCAGCAGCATGCTTTTCTTTTTCAGGGCTCCTCCTTACCTGATACCAGCATTGCCAGCACTGCCATTTGGAAAAACAAAGCAGGGCGGCTTCCTCCAGGCTCTAGTTGGGAACCATTCGATCATAGTTATCGGCACTGTATTAAAATATTATACAAAAAAAAATAGTTATAGGCAGTCATTAATGTGTTCTTCTTACAGTACAGAAGAGAGTGAGTATCACATAGCTGGGTAGTGCAAGCCTGTCTTAGCACTTAATGCAAACAAACATGCACAAAAGCTTCTTCTGAAGCAGTGAGCTTGGAAACAATGTAAAGTAACTTCTCTACATTTAAATAGGACAAAGAGATAGTAAAGGGCATATCTGCTTTAAAAACATCCCCCCAGCCTCCCCCCAAAAAAACACACACAAAAAAAATGAACAAACTCAAGACGATAGATACCACAAACCAGAACACCCACACACACGCACATTATGTCTGCAGGCAGTAGGTCTGGTCAGGCTCTGAGAAAACTTAACTAAAACAGCTGGAGGTTAAAATTTAGACCAGAATCACATAATTATTGCTCTAGTCTACAGTGATTTTAACATCGGCCAATAATTCCTAGAAGTTCCCAAAAGCCCTTCTTAAGTCCTCCTCAACACAGGCAGAAAAATGGTTGGTGTGAAAATGACAAGCAAGTATTTATCTACGCTTTTCTACACCACAGAAAGTGCCCACCTGGGTGTATTTGCAAACACATGAATGTCTGTTTGATGCCTTCACCGATTTCTGTTTCGGCCCTTTATCGCGTGCCTTTAGAAAGGGTCCTCACACACACTTTTTTGCATCAAGCTTTCTGTTTTGGGTCAGTTATCCAGGACTACAGCATTTTATTGGCTTGGCCCAGATGGGCCAATTGGCCCATCTGTCAGATGACCCAGTAATTTTCTGCAAATTCCACCCTCATAATCCTGGGAAAAAGTAAAACAAATAATTCAAGCATTCAGAAGAGGTTTGTGTTCCAGAGTGCAGGCAAGAAGTATGAGTTGCTCATTTAACAATTTTTTAAAATGTGTTCAGTGGTTAATGTAGGGGGAATAATCAGAACTATCAGTACACTTCATAGCCTCTGTAAGTCATTAGAGCAACAAAATCTCCTGTTTTTAGCAGAAGGTAGTTCAGTGTCCAGAACATTAGCTTTTGGATTTCCTTCCAAGTTTCCTTAATTTAAGAAAGCATCACTGGTGGCTTGAGCAAACATTACCCATTCACAAAGTATGCACAATTTGGAGAGCAGAGCAGGATTTTTCTCTTCTCCTTCCACTTTTGCTCACATCTCAGACGAATCCCAAAGCCACTACCTCTGCTGGGGCAGAAGCAGCATGTTCTCTGAAGTTCATTTAGTATCAAGGTGGTTAGTGGAGTCATTTACAGTTGCATCTACTTTCTCAACAGTCAGGTGAACAGAGAAAAATAGGAAAACAATGAGTCCTCAGTGAAAGATCCTCTATTATTCCCACCACATTATTTAAACAAGGTTTAAATGAAGAAAAATTTTTAAGAAAAAGGTTAATAATATTTTAAGCTTAAGAAAAATTAAAAAATAGATAAAAGCAAACAGCAAACTTCTAGTTGCTGAGTAAATCTGAATGTTTTAAGGAACAGATGCCTTAGATGCCTTAGGATTAGTAAATCCATCAGATTCAACACAGGCGTTAACATTTTCATGACAAGTTTGCAAGCCAGGGAGAGCAGGTTTGGGAAAAATTAGATCACAGGATCAGACAGCACATTTTTCATTGTTCTCATATATTCTGTGATTTTCCTGATCAGCAAACCTCCTCAGGAAAGACAAAAGAAAATAGGATGGCTTCAACCTCTGAGTGTGTTTATATTAAATCAACAGATAAAACTAGACAAAAGTGTGCCAGGCTCTCTGGACTTCCAAAAGCTCTAAGTGCAACCTATCCTAGGTACTTGCCTTCACTCCAAGCATGCAGTAGGTCTGTCAAGATATGTTGGTCTACAAACCAGTAAAGATCAAGATGGTGAAGCCCTCCTAACTCTAGTCTCAAATCTGAGGCTAATATCAGCTATGCATAAGATTTGGGTTTTTTTTTTTTTTTTTTGGTCTCATCCCCTGTAGAATTTTATTAAAATGCGTGTGCCTGCCTATCATCACAGATTTCTCTGTAATACTAAATTAGAAAGAAATGTGCATACACGCAGATATGTAAGTGATCGCAGCAGTATATTCATATAGCATACTATCTAAAATCTGCCCATGTTGCAAAAAAATGTGTGTGCATAAAACTAATCTGTCAAAGGGAGCAATTAAAAGATTTCATCCATTCTATATCAACACAAAATATTTAGGCAGAACAAATCTAAGAAACATTCAAAAGCAAAGCTACTTCCTCTGAGGCCTGAGAAGCAGGTTGTGCTCCCTCCATTTCATAATATTCAATCATATGCTGGGCAGCCTCCCCGTGGGAACACTGCCCGTGTTCATCGGGCTCAGTTTTGCTTCCTATTACAAACCCATTGCAAATTCTCTTGCAAATATGGAACAACTGTCACAATCCTAGAAAGCCAAAGAAACGCTGAACTGCAAATTTGCAAGCTATTCTACTCCAGTTTCCAAGTTTATGCCAACGTCTTTCTCAATCTCCCCACTTACCTCAGCTTAAGACCTAGTTTACTAGGTTTCCTTCAGTAAAGTATTACTTTCATAATACATACGCATGTAAAAAAGACAAATGGATTATCACTTTTACTTTCANAAAAAAAAGAGTTCTATACTGAATGCAAACAGAAAGCTTTTTACTGTAGTGTTCATTATATAATAATCTATCACACCGTGAAGTATTTTAGAACTAATTTTGAAGGAAACTCAGACGACTTACAAATTTCATGCCTCAAGATACATGTATCCTGTAACTATAAAGAGAACAGCCCCTGTACCAATTTGTCATAAGCTGCAGCTTATTTTTTTCCCTTTTTAATCAAAACAATAAAAAGTATGTCAATCAAACAGATGTAAAAGCAAAATAATCTTGAAAAAGTAACATTCTGCCTTTATCTAAGCTAATTAAATATGGAACTTTGTGGTATTACAGTGAATCAATAGACTAACATGGTCAAATGATCAAACTCCCAAACTAATATAACACAATCACCACTCACTCAAAGTTAACACCAGGAGGAATTACTGTTCGTGTCGCCCTAGGAGAATTTAATACAATGGCAACATCCTTCAGATTCAATTCCCTAGCCAGTGATCTAGCTACAATAGCACGCAGATAATGAACAGCAGCACTTACTTAGGAATATAAATGCCTACCAGATTTAAGTGTCCATTAGCTACCTTTTCTTTACACCTTGCTGTCACTAAACACAATTAGGAAGGTTCTTATTCCATCATCCTCTTCAGAGGGGCACAACGTTTCCATGGGATTAAAAGAAGGTGTGACAGTTTAATCACATGAGGCAGATTTAAACACCACCATTAACATCAGAGAATCTAACTTGATCAGTGACAAGTTGTGGTTTAACTTTAGGAAATCATTAAAGGGCTCTATTGGGACTCTCTCATGTGCACATATAATGAAAAGGAAGAGGCAAAAAAAAAATGCAAAGCAAGATGACAATAAAGTAGAGAGCTTGAGTTATTGCTTTCCTTCTTGGGATCTTGCTATTTATCATATGGACTCAAATAATGAGGAGCTTAGTGGAGCACACACACACACACAAGTTTCCTCTGGCTGGCTTCCCCTGTTGCCTGAGTCTTTAAATTCTTTCTACTGTGGATGGTTTGTCTAAGGAAACAAATTCATGTAGCTTCAGCTCTGCCTGTGGCTAACAGATTTTTTTGTTTTCTTTTCCACAGCCATTACTTCTTAAGAGAAGCAGGTCCTACCAGCTCCACTTCAGAACCCGATTCAGTATTTCAGGATAAGTTAAGTAGGCCCAGATGTTGCTGTGTCACTTAGATGATCTTCCACAAAAAGACAAAATGTTATGTGGGTGTTTTAGACAGTTTGAGTGCCGTCTTCCAGCTGAGATCAGGAACACAGTCTCTGTCATCACCAAAACTTGCTCTTACAACCAAATCAATGTTTTCTTTTTCATTAATTCTAAGGAGACTTATTGTATTCTAAAAGCTTGGGCATGGATTTCTGGTTGGATCAGTTTCTTGTTTGGAGGAAATTTTAACCAAAGAAATTGAAGAAGTATAAAAGCTTATAACTAACTGCTGGCCTTTATACTTAATTGATAAAAATTAATATACTTAATTCCCCTCCCTTTTGAGGAGGAGAATTAGAAAGGGGAAGGGAAAGAGAGTCAATCTTGTTGTTAAAGTCTTAGGTCTGCACGCTTCCTTCCTCTCCCACAGAGCTGTACTGTTGGAGGAGGCATGTGCTTTCTGTAGTCTGTTCCTCAAGCTTCTGGAAGAAAAGAGTAGGGTAGAATTAAAAAAAAAAAGAAAAAAAAAAAACTTAGGAAAACAAATCCTGTCAATTTCAGAAATCTATTTCTATAAGGCAAGAAATGTACATACAACTGATATCTAAGTTGCATATCTGCATATCTGATCATTCATAGATCAGAAGATGCAATTTTACAAACTTATATCTCCTAGAAAACAGAAAGCTCCATATGCTGAATTGATTTGGAAAAGCTAGATTCAAAGATGTAAAATATATATACACACTCACACACATAGTGTTACAAATGTCTCAACATCTTGCATGTACAAAAACTTCTGACTGATATAGCAATTCAAATGCAGAACTGAAGAAAGGCACTCCCTGAAAACGTCCAATGTAAGGAACTACAAAGAAATATTTTCAACGTATCATTAGTACCCGAGGGAAGAGGAGAATTCCAAAGGCATTGCCACTTGAGCAGTTTTAATTCGGTCAACTTCTGTTGTTGTTATCCAAATTGTTTTGCAGACAGGCCAATTTCTGTGCATGCTCATGAATATATATATAGAGGTATACATCCATTTACTACGACAAACACATTCCTCTACTAAGGAGCCTACTCAACTTGCATAATACCTCATTTTCTAAGATCTTCAAATTTTTGCTTCAATACAAAATTCGAGTTTTCAACGTTGACTTCACCCTGACACGGCAGCAAAAGCTGCTGCACAGACACACATCACAACTAAGTCCAATATGCAGCATTCAAAAGTCCAATTCATAACACAGAATCCTTACTGAAAAAAAAAATAAAGTAGAAAGCACTTGGTTACAGTTTATGTTCTCAAGTGGAAAAGAAATTAGGGAAGACAATTCACTATTTAAAACACAAAAAAAGGAAAGCCTGAAGGAAGAGGACTACCACTGTAACTCTCTACCAACAGGTCCACCAAAAAGAATAGGGTGCTTTCCTTTGGCCATAAATGTTTCCCTGAATAGCAGAGTATTTTTGCCATGAACACTGGCTGATTAGGCAAAGAATATAATATAGGAGAACAAAAGTCCAAAGAGATAGGAGGGATATTCTCTCCTTCTCCTCCCTAGACCAGTAATAACAGTCCTGTTTTCTTCTTTTATTTCCCTGATCTTTCTACTATATCAGGAGCATCTGTTTATCAGAAGGAGAAAGATTTAATTACTGCTTGCCTAGGTACTGGCTGACTGATGAATATTCATTTGATAGATCAAGTGAACTTTGCCTCATGATTAAGCAGGATCTCAGTGAACCAAGTATTCCTACCCTCAAAGCATATATAGTTTTACTCAATAATTGCCAAAGTGGGAAAACATTACTGGCAGAATAAAAGGCAAAGTGAAAAGTCTATACTGTTTTTTAACAGCCTGGATACAGGAAAAATACGAGACATTTTCATGCTACTATACTGAAGTCCAAGGCTCTGATTCACCAATCCTATTAGATTCAGCTGGGGCACCTGAAGAGGCCACTGCCGCCTCAGATGAGGACAGTAACTTCTCCAGTCACCATGCCTCTATCTGACAGAGGTTATGAACCAGAGCCTTCAGACATCACAGTTCGCAGTCGCGCATACTAACAGAAATTGAAAGTGATGGTGCCTCCTGTTAATACACTTAGTTGTGGTGGCTTGAACCAGGCATACCACCGTTCTGTCACTCTCAGCTACAAGGGCAATATTTTCTGCAGGGAGTTGGGGACAACTTTTCACATTGCCCCTGCAGGAGTCAGCACAGGACATTAATAAGAGCCCTCACTACCCCAATAGGCTGCTTTTGAAAATTAATTGCCATTAGTGTCATGAATCCAAGAAAAGGACAGCACTGCAAAGAGAAAAGTGCCCTGATGATCAGTGAATATGCAGTAACTGAGGCAGGCAAGCAAACTTCATTTAGAAATGCCTCCTTACATGGGTTTTAAGGGGCATCCAAACCCATGCTTCGAGGCAGGAGAGTTTAACTGTGATCAGTATATTCACAATTATAAGGATTAAAGAGGGACTATTTCTACAGTAAAGCATATACACATAAACTTTTTCTCAACAGAACAATGCTGGCAGTGATGCTCATCATTTTAGAAGCCACCTTATTTTCAGATGTGAACAGGTGAGCAGTATTCATGAAAATTTAAGTTTAGATCCTTGTAAAGCTTTGTTAAAAACAAAAGTATCCTTTATTCAAAAAAGCTTTATAGTTTTAAGTTTGCATTATAAACTTCAAATATCTACTTCACAGATCTTTGGCTATCAGATAATAGCCATATTTTCATCTCCTCTCATCCAGCGAAATGTCCACAAAACCTGTTTCATCACCATCTGCAAAGGAGATAGAAGACACACAAACACACACAAAGCTTACCAAAGAAAGAAGTGATTGGAGACTACCTGAGTTTTAGATATCCACATGGTCCACTTACGTCTCTGTTGAAAACATGGTCAAAGAGCAAGCTTGACACCTGCACCTGCACACTTCCTGGTGAAGAGTGGGCCCTTGACAAGTGGTATTTATTTGGGGGTTAAGACTTAGCAAAACTTGTGAATTTGTTAAAGCCAGGTACCCAGACAAGCTCAAAAACTAAGAACACAGGCTTCTCTCTCCAGTACTAACATGTTGAGCAAATTGTGTGATGACTTACAACTACCAGAAAATGTTTTTCTCCAGTAAAAATCTAAAACAAATATCGGAAACAGACAGCTCCTTTGATAATGCAGACAATAAGTATGACAGAACTTTTTTTCTGACTAAACATCAGAAAGCTCTGGTAAAAAGAACAACTGAAAAAAAAAAACGTGTTAGCACAGAGGAAAATAAAAAGGTCCTTACATTACTACAACTCGGCTATAAAAGGGTATACTTTGGCGAAAATGGTCCCCATAAATTTAGTCCCTACGCTAACAGAACACGATCACCTAAGTCACTGTGGCGATATCCTGCAGTATCCAAGTCCTGTGAATTTGGAGGTTTTCCTAAAGATCTGTAGGCCATAAAATGTTAGAGTCAGATTTTTGGGGGTTCTTTTGCTTACCATCCTCATTTTTGTAATCGTATGAAAATGTTGGAGAGAACAGTACAAAAGGCTCAAGAACTAGAAGAAGAGATATTTAAAGCTGCCTTTATTCTGTTCCATTTTTAACCTCATTTTTACCGGGGGAGGACAGGAGAGGCCCTGTAAGGGTTCCTCAGCACTGGATACATTAGTACACCTTTCATACAATTTATATCTCAACACCACAGACATGAAGACATGTAGAGTCTTGCTCTCAAGCAGACATGGCAATACTTCCTCCACGCACCTCATCACCAGCATCCCATCCAACCACTACCTTTCACTCACTAGTGTTCACGCACTCTAGTGTTAACCATCAATCTGCTCATAAAGAACCTTCCCCTCTCTATTCTCATTAACTAACTTTTCATGATTTACCATGCCAGAAGTTTCCAAATATTTTATTGACTCCTAGACCTTCCTCCCTCAAATTTCTTTTGCAAATCTTTTGAAACTGTTAAATAACTCCTAACTCTTTTCCAACTAGAATGAATCATTTCTTCTATATCTTCTATATCTATTATCTTCTATAAACATACAATGTTTCTGCATTTCACAAGCATTTGATATTTGTGCAGCATCTTATTATTGAAAGATCTTGTCTGGAGCTAAACTTGGCTCAGGTGACTATCACAGTGACACCACAATCAAAAAATACACCCTGATGCCTTGCTTCAAATGCTGTGCTGTTTTCTTATATACTGACCTGAGATGCATGTATATACAAACATGCACATACACACAACAATTTATTATACTTGTATTATATATACGTTTTACGCATATGTATGTGTGAGTGTATATGTATATATTTTCCAATCCTTACTGTGCCCAGCTGTAAAATTGAGAGCCATGGTGATTTCTCTTCTCTGTATCATCCAGTCTTTGTCTCACTTGTTTGAAGGACTGCAGGTCACCTTAGGCAGGGTCTGACTACATATGTCTCATGCTTACAAGACTGGGCCTCACTTTCCTGGACTCCTTGAATGTTACACAAAGAGTGACAATTCCTAGTCACAGCAGACTTGCAAATCCAGTTAGGTGTAAGTAGATTACACTAAGGTATTTATAACAGCAATAACTCTTCTGTAGCAGAACAACATTTAGATTATACATATTTCTACTGCCTTTCATTTGAACTAAATAGGTAGAGCAGACAGCCTTTGTAAACATGGATATTACTTCTACTAATCCAATTTTATAGCAAGTTAATGAGGGCAATCAGACCCTCTAAAGTTTTCTGAAGATGAATGAGACTCTGGAAGAAGGACCTTCATACTGTTAAATCACTATGCATGTTGCTCCATGAAGATCTCCATTTTTGGAGAATTCCCTTCATCAGAAACACCATCATTTCCATTCAGTTTGTCAGCATATCTTGCAGATGCTTACATCAAGTGAGTACGATATACCCTGGACCAGCTCCCTTTAAGTAGTTTCTTATGACCTTGAGAAGATTCTTGCCCAGAGCAAAGATCAGGCTTGGCTCACATCAGCTCTTTTACTGCTTTTGTGTATAATCATCAGAACAGATTTCAAAGCTCCTGAGAAAGGCATGTGATTTGTACCTCTCCAGGCAAGGACAAGGCAGCTTATCAAGAAGATGAACATATTCAGTGAAACTTGGTTAAATAAATCATCTTTTAAATCAACCTTTGCCCAATCAAAGTTCAGCCCTACCTATAGGTACTGCCACAACAGGGACAGGAAAAGGGAATTCCTGCGAAGGCTGCTCCACACAGACACACAGGTAGGAAATTCCTGTGCTTTTTTCCCTAATTCCTCTTCCCCTAGAAAACTCCTCCTTTTCATGATCCTGATAATTTTGTACCTAAAGCTTTCCCAGAGTGAAAAGAGAAAGCAACCATCTGTAAGCTTCTTCCACTTTCTAAATATGAAGTAATCTTTCCCTTAAAAGCCTAGTGTTTCTGGGCCTGAAGCACACTATTTTTTCCAGGTAAACACAGATTTCTAATACCTGTCAGGAAAACCTGCTTTGAGCTGCAATTGTAATCAATAATTTGTTGTGTTTCAAACAAGGCCCAAATAATAGGACAGCCCATCTCTATATGGTGTCTGTCCTAATGAAAACACACAGGGACCCCCCTTCAAAAAATAAGCACACAGAAGAATCTGACCAAGGGGAGCGAGTGAATCATGACCTGTAGGGTTCCTATTTCTGCATGCTGAAATTGCCTGTATTCTCTTCCCACATCAGTGGCATCTGTGCCAAACCCCCACCCTGCATGCATGCTTTTCTGTATGTTACCTGAATAACCCCAACAACAAACTTCTGGCTTTCACAGCAAACAGTCTGTACCATGGATAGCCAAAGAGGTGGTTCTGCAGGAGGCTGTTATCAAGATCATAAGGGAAATGAGTGCCTGCTACTCAAAAAAAGACACCTACCCATACATTAGTCACATAGGCGATAGAAAGAAAAGCAAAACCACAGAGTTGTGAGGAAAGTTTTACATGCAGGCAGATGAATGTTATTAATATTTCTTAGGTTGTGTTTAGCAGCTAATTTTCTGCTACACAGCTTTGGCCTTTTGACAGACTCCAGTTGGTAGAGAAAGACAGAAGAAAATCTATCCAATGACACAAAGATCACTGAGTTTACTAATTACCTGGACCTGCCAACCAGAGAAGGTTGTCTTCCTTCGCCTTGTTTATCAGCATGAGTTTTTGGCAGGAATTGCTGAGACAGCTAACTTTGCAGTTGTTCCTTGATGATGACTATTGCTTATTTTCAGCACACGGTATGATATTCTCCCTATTGACTTGCACCACCCAAAACAGAGTTCCATTAGATCACAAAAGCATGGAATAGCTTAGGTTGACAGGGACCTCTGGAAACCATCTGGTCCAATGCCTCATGCAAAATGGGGCCATCCCAGATCAGGTTGCCCAGGGCCTCATCCAGGTAAGCATCCCAGGGCAGGAGGTGCCACAACCTTTCCAGGTAGCTGTTCCAATATCAGACAGCCATCAGGACGAAAAGCCACCCTTATGTCTAAGTGGAATTTCCCTTGCTAAAGACTGTGCCCATTGCCTCTCACTTTATCAACGTGAATTTCTGAGAAGAGTCTGTCTTTTTCTACTCCATTCATTGCAGTTAAGTACCTGAAGACAACAATAAGACCTTCTCTTTACTGTCCCTTCTCAAGACTGAATAAACCCAGCTCCCAATCTCTCCTCAAACTGATTCACCACTGATCAAAATGCTCTAAGCTTGGTGGTCCAGCATTTTGCAGTCATCTAAAATGCACTCATCCAGTCCGTATCTAACCAAATTGTCTACAAGGACTGTATGAGTACAGTCGTAAAGGCATTACAAAAGTTTTATTTCACATATACCAAATAGGATTGGTTAAGTTACCTCTCCTTCAAGCCTGAATGTTCCAGACTCTGTGTACCTCGTAATACCTGCATTCGTATCTTTGTCAAGCCACATATACAGTATGCCTGAGTGCAACACCTGCTACCTCTGTTAGTTCCTCTCTAGAACAGATTCAAAAGGTGTTTTAATTAGGTTTAATTAGGCAGAGAAAAACATGGACAGCTTCAACTTATCAGTGAGTAACTTCTAAAGGACTGGAAAATGAAGCAAGTACCTCATTTTCTATAAGAACTGATATCAAACTCAGATAAGAATAAAAAAAAAAAGGTTAAGTGGAGATACGGGATTTCCTAGTTGCTTTAAAGTCCCTCTGCAATGCAAATCTGTCACTCACTAATGACAACACTCCAGGCACAATGTCTTTTCATGAAACTTAATTTTGTTTAGCTAAAGTAACTATGAACAGGAAAGCCTGGTTAGGACAGTGAGGTCCTTCCTTGATCTTGCCTCCTCTTCTGTAAATCTAGTTTTGTCACAGAACCTTCTTACAGTGCTCCAACATTCTTTTGGGCTGCCATTGTTTTTTTCCTACAATGCTTAATTCTGGTTTTAGATCCTCACCTCAGTTTTCACTATCTTAATCACAAGCAGACAACTTCCTCCTCCAGTTCTGTATCTTGCCAACAGGGTGCCAAGGACGTGAGCAGAGAAAAAGACAGGACCGTATTCTTTACCTTAACCTAGTTAACTAGCTTCAGATTTGCAAAGCCGGATTTCCTGTGTAACAAAATCCCAAGAATTTTAAAGCAAACCATCTCAATATGGTTTTAGAGAAGGCCCATTTAGGGCAGTTCATTGTTTTTTTCACATGTACTTTTTTTCCATCCTGCTTGGTAGAGATGACTTCTCTTCTCCAGCCCCGAGAATGTAAAGTGACCAAGAAACCTGAAAAGAGCTACGGATTCTACCTGCGCGTTGAAAAAGACACAGCAGGGCATCTCATCCGAAACGTGGAAAAGGACAGTCCAGCTGAAAAGGCTGGCTTGAAGGATGGAGACAGAGTCCTCAGGGTTAATGGTGTGTTTGTAGACAAGGAAGAACACGCACAGGTACACCTCAGTTTAATCCGGGATCCAAAACAGTCCCTCACAGCCCACTGTCACTAGGGGAAGTTTTCTTTTCCATTTTTTAATGACAGTTATAGCTGGGAAATCCAAGATGCGAGTCAGCTGCTGTCATTATCTCCCTGCATCCATCATTATCCACCACAGGCATGAAATGTCTTTGAAGCACCTTCAAAGTGCCTAAGTAGAGGGATGAGATACCAACAAGGGCCAACAGTGCCCAGGCTGACACTGCAGCCCTTTGGGAGTGGGGGCTTCTAGGTCAATCACTCTAGCCCTGCTTGTTATTTGACCTTGTCCCCTACAGGTGGTGGAGATAATAAAGAACAGTGGGAATTCTGTTGTATTCTTTGTTCTGGATGAAGCCTCCTACCAAAAGGCAAGAAAGGAGGGAGTGAACTTGGAAGAGTTGGGTCAAAAGGTGTCAACAGAACAGCAGCAGGACCAGCAGTCCCCACCGCTCAAGGCCAATGGAGCCCACACTGCAGCCCCGCAACCCCGGCTCTGCTACCTGGTGAAGGAAAGCAGTGGCTATGGCTTCTCCTTGAAAACCACGGAAGGTGAGAGCTTGGGCAGGAATATGGTAAAGATACGACAGCAGGGACAGAGACAACACAGTTAATTAAGTGCCCTTGCTAACAGAAGGGAAGTCAAAGCAGGCAAGATGGGTTCAGCCCTCTAGCATCCAATTTCATAGTTTTCTGAGGGCCACACTTCTTATGTGGTGGAAAAAATAAATGCAGAAAACTGGATAAAGGGAATAAGCTATTTTCTGCTTGTTGTTTAAGACCACTTCTGCAGCCCCACTTCTTGTATACCACATATATGCTCCAAGCGCTGCATCCATATGACTCTAGGAACCGGTACACAAGTCTCTAAAGACAGCTGAAAAAAAAATTTAAAAAAAGGGAAAAACAAGTGCTTTCTTTTTGATTTGCTGATATTTCATTTAGAAGGCAGGAAATCTTCGCCTTCTTTCACACATACCTTTCCTCTAGTGCTATTCAAAACCATATGGACATCTCCCAGAAATCTTCAACTGTAAAGAGGGTATTTCAGAGTTGAATACAATTTTTAAGACCAATCCTGGAAGCCTGCCAGACACAGGAAATTCTGAAACACGTGTAACTGCAAAAGCAGTTTCCCCACTTTAAACTGCCCTCTCCCCAGCCCCCTTCCCCAGCCTCCCCCAATCCTTGCCAGCTGCCTTAATCTGTCCCTTAGGCACTCTCAGTAGAGAAACAAATGATTATTTGAGCTGCTGATATTGGAAAAAAATGCCTCTTCCACTCACAGGAGTGATTTTTCGAGGACAGGATAAGGCACACAAGTGTATGTCTATGTGGAAGGTTTGTGGTACCACTGTATTCTGTGCATAAGCAGAGATCCAAAGATTCTAAAAGCAGGACTGAATTTCCTCAGCCATCAAAATCTAGGCATATTACATTCACTTACCCCGTGTAATGAGTTTTCCCATCTCTTTTAGGACAGAAGGGGTTGTTCATAGTAGAGATATCATCTCAAGGAGCAGCTGCAAAGGCTGGTGTCAAAAATAATGATCGCCTGATTGAAATAAATGGAAAAAATGTGGAAAATGACAAACATGAGGAAGTGGTGGAAAAGGTATTTGCACACCAAGTCCCTTTCTGTTCTGGCCCACTTTCTCTCTCTCACACACACACAAACACACACACACAAAAGCTAACAGGGCTACTGATAGGTCAGGTCTGTCTGGTTTGCACACTTAAGTACGTCTTGAAAGTCTCTGTGTATCAATTCTGCTCAGTACCCTGCTGCTATTGCTCTATTGTCATGCAGCCCCTTGAACTGTCTCTGAAAGAATATTGCCATCAAGACAGGCCACAACTTAAATACTACGACTACATTGTTGTCAGGAATCCTATTAAATAAATCATGTCCTGTTCCTAGAAGTCCTAAAGATATTCTTAATGCAAAGAAGGAAAGTCATCAAATGTGGCTTTCAGTGCAGGAAGAGGGTGAACTTTCCACAGATTCAGTTAGCTTGGAACAGGGAAGATTAATGTTTCCAAACAGCAGTACCTGTAACTATTACCTATGTAACTACACTGCACTGTTACAATGCAGTTGGGCTTGAAAAGATTTCAAAGTATCCTGATAGCAGCAGTACATACTCCAGCACTACAGCAACACCATTCAATACATAGAATCATAGAAT
>VZSV01000027.1:1209263-1230548 GCA_013398735.1 Nothocercus julius | reverse complement strand
AAAAAAAAAAAAAAAAAGGAGTAACTAAGAGTGACAAGAAGTTCAAGAAGTTAGTGGTATTGCGGTATTGCAACACCAAGTTATCCATTTGATTGTTGTTATCATAACCCAAAACGGTGATAAAGATGTCGTATGTTTATATTGTAGAGCTCTAGATCTAGAGCAGAGCCAGACACTACTTACTGATTACTCACTAAATTTTACTGGCACTGCATGCCACCTTCATGACTGGTAACTGTGGCACAACACTACAGCTAATTCTCTAGAGACCAGGAAAACAGTAAGTAGTGCAAGAAATTCCCTCAGCCATACAGGAGATCACACATGCCCAAGATCTGGGCATACTCCAAGTTCCTATTGAAATCAGTTCTTTAGTAGACTGGCCTAGACCTTGTGGCTCCTTTATCAACAGCACCTACACAACTATATATCAGTGCACCCGGTACTGAAATCATTCACTTCTGAGACTGTAAATGTACTAATGCAGGTAAAGAAGTCTGGAAATCACGTTATGTTTCTACTTTCCGATGAAGAGACAGACCAATATTACAGAAGTCAAAAGATGGTACTGAGCAAGGAGAGTGCCAGCCTAAAACTCCTTCCCCTCAAGCCACGACTTATCGAGCTCCAGAAAGGAAAAAACGGTTATGGCTTTTATCTACGAATGGAACAAAGTACTGCTGGTAAGAACAAAGCCAACAACAGCTGCTGTATAGTTTCTTCCTGCATAGGCTTTGCAGACCTTATTATCCATGTCTGGCTTCTTCCTGCTGATCTTTGAGAAATTACTCATAGTCCTGTTGCAAGCAGGACTGCATCAGGGAAATAGTCTCAGCTTGGTGCAGCTTGGGAAGTTAAGTCTTTATCATCAGAAACATCTTTAAATTTCCCAACCATACTCATTCACAAACTACTTTTTCCCCCCTTCCTTCTGATCTTAGATCATGTAATCAAGGATGTTGATTCTGGGAGCCCAGCAGCCAAAGCAGGTCTCAAAGTCAAGGATATCTTAGTGGCTGTCAACGGTGAACGAGTGGAGGCTCTGGACCACGGACAAGTAGTGGAAAAGATTAAGCAGTCAGAGGAGAAAATCACGCTCTTGGTAGTGGATAAGAAGACTGACACCATGTATAAACTGGTAAGAAAATGCAGGTTACTGCTAGGAATTGACAACTCATCATTGAAAAGAGACACAGAAGCATCAATGAAATGGCCAATCTGCTCTGACAGGGACTTCTTCAACTTGCAGGAAATGCCTAAAACACCTGAAATGTATAAAATACACCCAAGCAACTCTCCTTGCATTTTTACAGCATGTCACTAAACATCCCAAGTTTTTGGCCCGTATCACAAGTTTCATACACACTGCTGAAACAATTCTAAATTTGAACACACCAAAAATAAGTTTAAGACAGTAAAACAAGAAGCTACATAACTACTGGCAAATGAAATAGGCAACAAAACTCCTATCTCACATAGATCAACATTGTAAGTTTTGCCTTTTAATTTCTGGTTGAAGGGTTCTTCATTGCAGCTTAATTTCAAGGCATAAGATTTCAAACAAAACATGATTAACATGGAAGTCTTAATACAGCTTTCATAAGTATGTATGTTTGTATAAATATATATATATATATAAACAAGCTTTTCTTTGTTACTGTTTTATTTTCAGGCTCAAATTTCTCCCTCTTCATACTACCACAAAGTACAAGATCCATCTCCATCTAAAACAGAAGAAAAAGTGGAGTTGCACACCGAGCAGAAAGTGGACAAGCCAAGAATCTGCAAGATGGTGAAAGGGCCTAATGGATTTGGCTTCAATTTAAATACGATTAAGAACAAACCTGGACTGTTCATCAGTGAGGTAATAACACAGGACAAGAAACGAGAGAAAGCTTGGACAGTCAGACAGCCTCCTCATTGTCAGGCACTTAAACCAAAAATAGAATTGTCAATTTGGACCGGGTAAAATGCTGAGAGAGAAAAAATGAGCACCCATTAAAAAAAAAAATAAATAAATAAAATGAAAGCCTTATCAACAAGAAGGATCTTAAAACTAAATTTCACAGGTTCCACATTAATTACATTAAATCCTGCTGCCTCTCCCAATTCATTTCTTCCTGTCCCATGATGATATCTCCCTTCTCCCATGTTGACTTTGCTATTTTGTAACAAAACTAGTTAATACAAGATTCTAGATAAATACTAGTTGTTAATACAGCTTCTCAAATTTTGTACTAATACCAGTTGGAACTTGCCTTTCAGGTACAAAACAGTGGGCCAGCTGACATAGCTGGTCTGAAAGACAACGACTTTTTGGTAGAAGTGAATGGGGTGAATGTGATGGATGAACCCTACGATCAAGTGGTGAAAAGAGTAAAGGATAGCGGTGATGAAGTAACACTACTGGTGTGCAGCAAAGATGCTTATGAACACTTCCAGCATCAGAAGAGTAACATTACTGCGGCTACAGCAGATCTAGCCTACAATGCTTCTGAACCTCCGGCTTACACGGAAAACCCACCAGCAGAGCCAGAGATAACCTCAAAAGAGCCAAGAGAAAGAGTGAGTAATAGTACATTGACCGGGTTTTAAGGGTTCGTCTAGGGGATAGGGAAAGAACCTGTTTTCACCTAGTTTGTCTACATGAGCTACGCTCTTTAGCTGGAAGATGGTTTTCACAAAATCAGTCTATGTTACTAATAGGAAAGCTGGGGTCTTAATGACCACGAACAATTCTTCCTTTCCCCACACCTAATACAGGTGGGTATCTCTAATGGAAAATTAAATCACAGAAAGGAGGCACACAGAAGATTTTGTGCACCGCAGTAATCCAAACAAGGTAATTCTTAAATTAAGATGGAAAATGGGCAAGACACTCCTTAAAGTACTTAAGCACACCAAAGATCATGAAATGCTTTTGGGGAAACTAGGCAAAATACTTCAAAATAGACGATTTTGTAGAAGAAACAACAATTAGTGGGTCAAAACAAATGTTCTAACAAATGTGCTAATTTGAAATATTTTGTTCATACTATGCCGCTAGAAGGAATCTGAAGTCAGATTCTTGACCTTGACACAAGTCAGAAGAGAAACAAGGTACTTCTTGAACCAGTCATTTTGACCCCTTTTTTTTAAACTTTTTTTTCCCTATTGCAGAAGAGACAGGGAAGAATAAAACTAATATTGTGCCTACTCATTTTTCCTGATGACATGTGCTGATGTCTAACTGCAAGTTTTCTCAAAAGTTTCTTAGTTACCAGTTTGAGTTTTGCAGATCTGAAATTAGTCCCTCTTCTGTGTGCAAATTCAGCAGATTCCATAATTAAACCAAAATAGGAAGACCTTATCATACAATTTTTATGTCTATGGTAAACTTAATCAAAAAAAAAAAAAAAATACTACAGCAATAAAAATCGTATTTGCTGGCTCATTCTCCCATGCAAACAGGTATGTGATTAGAAGTGATTAAAGCAGCAGAAGTTCTTAACACTGAAGAATACTAAACATGTTCAGCAAACTAAAAATAATCAGAATGTATTTGTTACTCCTCTGCAGGCAAGTTCATCCTCCTCTTCACAATCAAATGCCTCATCAAGAGCAGACAGTGACAACAGCGATGACACTCAGTTATGAGAAGACAAACTATCCCAAGAACACATTAAGTCTCCCAAATCCCTTTACTTCATTCTTTTCTACTACACATCCCAGAACTGGGCTATTCCTAGGACCTGCAAGGGAGTACAATCTTTTGCTGAAATTCAACCGCCTGAAATAAACACTTCAATGTAACTTGTAGTCATTTAACACACTGCAATTGTACCTCACTGGCTTTCTGCCTTGTAAAGTGAGCAGTCGCTTCCTTCCATAAAGGATTATGTGACTAGAGCTACACACTTAAATCTGCTGCCACAGAGAGAGGAACCCCGTTTCATAAATCCTTAAGTGTTTTAGCCTTTTAAAGACAAGCTCTTAAATACAGAGCAACTGATCTCTCCCCATCTCCCAGGAGAGGCAGTTCTCCTAATGAAAGTTCATCAACTCAATCTCTGTGGTGACTTACGTGCTGTATTTATTGCGGGACAACTGCTGTGATACGCCACAGGCCAATATACTATGTGCATTACATTACACTCCTTTACTTACACTACAGAAGTTTTTTTGTTCAGCCCCACACCCCGAGCCTTACACTAATTTCATAATTAACAACTCAAAACCTTTAAGTGCTATTCTCTCTCCTCTGCATAGAGTTGTGGATCACAGTAGTTACAATAGTGTATGTAATTCAGAGTCATTCTTTGCCTGATTCCAAGCCAACCACGTTGTCTTCAACGCAACATAAATGGCTCTGTAACACTGCTACTGTATGCTTTGCCTCCTTGCTGTACACCAAAATCAATGCTGAAATAAATCGTTAAGAGTAGCCACTTCTTTTTCTCGGGTCTTACCCCTGCCTCCTATGATTTATGTTCCAGAACAATTTTAAAACAAACAAACAAACAAACAGGGAGAGTGGCTATGGGAAACTACAAGTTCAAGTCACATGACTAGAATTTACTTTTATGCCTTGAATTATGTCAAATAGGGATATGGGCTACTGTAGAAGCACACATAGGTTGTGGGGAATACTAATTTATAGTATATAAAGCAAGCAAGGAATAGTGACTTTCTGACTTCACACTGAGCAGCAATTCAAGGCCTCAATTCCATTTATACAGGGAAAGGAAACAAGTTGAAATTCAGCAACAAAAGGCTAAGCTCCAGTTCTTTCTGACACTAGATACTAGTGATGCACATCTCCCTTCAACTTCTTTTTATTTCCCTTTTGCCAGGCAGCAAATCCTAGCCATTTTAGAGCTCACTTCCAGACAAACCTTTGGGGTAGACACAAAATAATGATGCTCACGAGATATTACAAAAAGCTTATTTAATTCCACAGACTTAAGCATTCAACAGTAGAATCACCACCCTCTGAATTCCAATTATGATTTGCTTTTCAAAAGAAAATCACATTTACTGAGTGCCTTCCATAAAGATGTTCTACTAAATACAAAGGTTCCCCCTCAGACAACCTACTGTGCATGTTCCAATCCACCAAGATTCTGCTGCACCAAGGAGTGCCCTTATTCCTTTGGTGTCAAACTATCTGCCATTCAACATTTGCATCCCTTTTCCTTCGAGCTGTGGCACCTCAGCAAGCTGAGCCACAGAGCTTGCCGAAGACGTTTGTGGAAGTTCAAGGAGCCAGTCACACCGCACAGTCACAACTGTGTTGGCTCTTCACAAGTTTTGCAGCCCACAAGAGTTGCAACAGTCCAGTAGGAAGGACAAGAGAGCAGTGGGTGACTGCAGTCCTTGTTTAGAGAGCCATGTGCTTCTCTGGGGCTTGTTTGTGTGCCAAGTAGAGGAAGAGGATGCTGGAGAGGGCGCTAACTAGGAATATCACATCAAACCAGCGATGATAGAAGTTGAACTGGAGCTCGCCCAGGACTTCTGTAATGATAGTGCGATACTCTAGGGGCATGCTCATCCGGATCAGGAGCACTGAAGACACAAAGTACATACCCTGCAAATTAAAAAACAGAAGACAATACTTGTTTCACAGTTGGATCAGGGGGATAAGAAGGGATAGTGTACAAAGACTATTTTATGCATGTGCACATGCACACAAATCTGTGTGGCCATGGTCTTGGGTACCCACCATTATCTGTGCTAAAAGCAGAACAATAACATTGGAGGACTTGCTGCTGGAAATGGCATAGAAGAACTACGAAGACAAAAAAAGAAAAAAAAAAAAAAAAAAGAAAAAATGTACTGAAAATAGGCAGTCAGAGGAGCTCAATGTGCCCTAGGAGAGGGCAAGGAACATGTCTGTCAATACTTTTTGATTAAAGATAAACATATATATCAATATCTATATATCAATATATACAAATATTATTAAACTAAGGTACCAAGAGATAGGTCAACACATAATGATTCATATGTATCTATTGACATTTGATCCTCTTCCAGATCTACATAAAGAACCAGTAGTTGAAATGAGGCAATCTAAATGCCTCCAATCATTCTCTCATCAACTTTCTTAAAATGCCCTGACTACAGCATCATTTGCCCCTTTGCTTACATTTACCATCCCATCTAACATTTACTACTCTTCTCAGCAATATAGCAGTAGAGAGTAAGTGGTGAAAATACAGTGCAGAAGATAATTTCTTCCTTTCTTCCCTCTGCAAGAGTTCACATTCATATATTTAAAAAACAATGTATACTGAAAGTTTGTATGATATTTGCCTTGTTTAAAGTTAAAAACCCCTAACAGCTCTCCCAGCCTACGATCAAAGAAAAGTTCCAGTTAAACATACCTTTGTAAGTGTGATTAACAAGCCTCTGATAGAGGTGACAATGATTATTCCAACAAGGATAAAGGAAATGTGCTGAGACCAGAATTTGACCTGTATCAACAAGAAGAATACAGTAAATCTGTAAGGCTAGCCTCATTTACACATATTGTATAGCTGATAGTTCTTCAGGGTCTTTGTATTTATTACTGTATAGATATCCATTGTAGGCAGGCTTACAAAACAGACTTAAAAACACATTAGTAACTACTTTAAACACATATGAGAAAAATATTCATTTATACAGATCATGTTCACAGAAATGTAGTTAAAAAAGGAGCAAACAAATATCTGTGTGTATAGGCAAAGTTAATTACTCTGTAGATAAACATACTAAAATAAGCAAGTTCACTAATGTGTTTCCACATGCCCAAAACAAACAGATCATTGCTTCTTCAGCTAGATCAAATAACTCTTTCAGCATATTAGTATAAAAGCAAAGTTCACAATGCATTTTCTCTTCCTCCTCAGTCAAAGGTGGATTCTTAAAGCTCTACCATTCCCTCACAGTCTGGGATATGCACTTAGTTAGATAAGACAGAAATTTCTGAAAGGAGTATAGGAATTAATAAATTCTCACATCAAACTGGATTCCCAGGTAATTCACAGTGATCTCAATCCCTCTTGTGACTGGATCAGTCTTCCCAACACGGTCAAACACAATATTGATCGTTGCCTACAAGATAGATTTACATAAAAGAAAATGAAAGCATAGATCTCTTTGGAGACACACACATCACTTTTGTTTTGTTTCAACACAAAAGAGGTTTTTTTTCTGGATAATCTAAGATGTTCAAAATGCACACAAAAAAGATGCTTGCCTAAGGCTCTACACAGAGAGAAGCAGAGATTTATTCCACCCAAACGTGTTTTACTCAGAATTTCCAGAAGCAGAATTTTAAGGAAACCTTAACATTACTAGATGCAGTGCATGAGGAACATAGCCTAAGCAAGATGTCACATGCACATGTGCCCACATAAAACAGACATTTACATACCATGAAGATTTTCCAGACACAATAGATGGAGAAAAAATAACCCAAAAAATTGAAGTATTTTCCCTGGAAAGTTTTGGAGTACTCAATTCTCTCCTGGAGATAAAAGAGTGGTGGGGGAGAAACAGAGCACATGCGCACACGCACACACACACACACACACACACAGACAAAAATAATACATTATTTCCAGGTTAATCCAAAACACAAAATCATACATTTTAAAGAAGCATCATCAATGGTAACCTCAACCTTATCCTTCTGCAGTTCTTTTAATTCTGAATGGCCTTAGGGGCATGGGGCTTGCCCCCAGCGCACATCTGAACTGAAGGAAACTGCCATCTAGATCCCAAAGTTAAAACACAAAATCTCACTCCAACGCATCATAACATTTCAGTATTTGCCTGCTGAACAGCTTGACAACGTGCTGTTACAAACATCCCCTTCTAAACTACGATGGCCTCCAAAACCCATCTGGGCAGTGACTTTGCTTGGTACCTTTGTTGCATGCAGGTCAGCAGTTTCCAGAAAAAGCTGCCGACTCAGCTCTTCCAGGGCATCCACTTCTTGCTGAATAAGGGACAGATCTGGCAAACCAGCACAGTCAAAGCTACAATGTGTCACAAGTTCTTAATTATAAACGAAACACCCCGTTGACCACTTTTTTGATCTAGTCTTAGTGCTTTTGCTTATATGAAAGAAATCTTGAGGATATGCTTATTCCACAGAACCCACAGAACCATATTTTAAGAATGTAGGGAACACAGTCTTTACAGTGTCACTCATCAAGCTCCTTATTCCTCTGCCCGAGGAACACACTGCAGAACGGAACCAGAGCTCTCAAAGAATAACTGCTCTGCTTTTATCAGTGCCCCTTGTTACTGGTATGCATCATGTGTCGCTCTCACACCATCTCACACCACTCCAAGAAATCACTGATTGTTATGAAGAACGTAGTCAAATAACCAAATTTGGGATTTAATGGATGAGTGAGAAATAAGGAGGGGAAGAAGTGTCCTCAACTTTAAATATACAAACTGCATGCTTTAGGTGGTCTAGAAGCAATTGTTGATAGGGAACAGTAAGATACAGAAATACAGACTTTCTTCTATCCCATTCACAGATTCCTTCTATCCCATTCGCATGAGCAGAACAAGGTCTGTTCACTGTTTGTATGCATCTTTTTGTGCTATAGGACAAGGGGTCAAGCTACAACATGAGAATAATTTCGTTGGTCTACAAGCTGCTTCCCTTCTCCCTCTCCAGGCTTTCCAACATGGCCAAAAAGCAAGCAATAGCCAAGGAAAATTGTTCCCACACCTCAGCCAATGCTGCTGTCTTGCTTAAGCATCCCACAGCCTATTCCTCCTGGAAAGGTATATTTCATGTTTGCACCAAAACATACATGCAGACCACTCACATGACTATAGGCTACATCAGAATAGAAAACTCTCCCACTTCAGTCAAGTGATGGGATCATCCTTTTCATTACAACACATCAAGTGTTTCACTACAACACATCTCTCCCACAACCTGCCATATTCCTCAATTATGATCATGCAAAAGCACATTCATAGGGAAGGGCTGTGGCACATGACTCTTGAAAGGCTTCCAGAGATCCCAGAAGCGCAGACAGCGGGGTACTGGAACGCTGACTTCCTGCGAGACATTACAACCTGCTGCTCAGGCTGCTGAACCACATTAGAACACAAATGCCTCATAACTGACCTCCCTAATGCTCTTCCTTTCAACAGAGAGCAAGCTGGGGCCACCTCCCAAGGCAGGTGCCAGCATGCAGATGAAGGATACTTTCACTGCCTGCAACGGATGTTGTAACACTTTTTATCATTCCCCAGAAGCCAGTGGGTTTGTTGTGCACTTCTCCTCTTTGGAACATTGTTCTGTGAGCCACTGCTATCCTGAAAGAACAGAAAACACAAGTTTTTTTTTTAAGAATAAAATATTTATTTTACTTTATTTTACTTTACTTTTACTTTATAAACAACCCCCCTTCCTTAAAAGGCACTGTTAAACTAAATACATTACAGAGAGACACCCTGCTCCCCCTCCTTTTTCTCCAAGCACTAATCTTGCTTCACAACATTGTCCCGACTAGTCCTGGCGTACAGTCCCGATCTAAGCGGGCAAGCTAGCAGACACTTCAGTGAGAGCCTTCCTAAAAGTCCCATCCAGTATCCTTTAAAGGGAGTAAAATGCAATTAGAAACAAATATTTAAACAGCTTCCTCGAGCATCTCATGAGTCACTCTCCTTTCCTCCAACACACGACCTGGACATCTCCAGTTCAGAGGGCTCCTCATGCTCCTCACACCTCTTTATGGCTGCACAGCCGCCTGCTCCGTGGAGCTGCGGGCGCTGGACGAGCGCAGCGGCGCTTTGATCCGCTGCCTGCCACTCCTTGCTGAGCTCTGGGCCCGGCCCTCGTAGGGCAGACACACTAATCCGTTAGAGGACGGAGCCACCAGACGCTTCAGGCAGCGTGAAAATGACCCCCAGCACTCATTGCAGTGCAGCAGCAGCAGCTGCACGTTGTCCCTGAGACTCTTGTGTGAGCAGCAGCCTCATCCCCGCGAGCTTCTGGCCTTGTTAGCTCGTGCTCCTCCCCACTGAAATCTGTGAACCAATTACCCACTCCTAGGAGGAAAACTAGGCAGAGGATTGTCAAGGCAAGCCGCAATTTGCCTCTGTTTAGAGCCTTTTTTGTAGCCGCAGCCAGTACTGCTACATTTGGCACTCCACTCTCTTCAAGGGTGCTGATAAGCAGCGTAATAATAATAAAAAAGATTATCCTCCCCTGCACCTAGCAAGACAAGCACCCTTGAGGCACCCCGCACAGCACACATTAGAGCACATACGCCCACAGATTAGAAACAGCAGGGTTCTTAAAATGATTTAATTCTTCCTGATAGCTGCCAAATAAAAGCAAGAACCGCATTTTTACCCTTGCTTTCCTCACGCTACATGATTTACACACTCCATCCCAAGTGATCCACAGCACTGCAGTAAAATGCAGCTATGTCAAGGTGAAGTACAAGGTTATATGTAGTCTAGGATACTAAGGCAAACCTTTTCTTCTAAGCAGTGACGGGGATATCTACACTCACATGTAGTTAGGAACTCTGAAGACCTCACAGAGAGATCCGAAAGCAAAACTACATACTTTGCCCGTGTATATCTCTTTCAGATGGGCTGAGTTGACTCTATTTAAATATAAAACAAAATAAAGCAGTGGTGTCACAGAATACAGGGCTTTCAAACTTGAGGCTTAGTTGTCTAGTGTCGGCAAAGATGAGTATAAAGAACCTGTCAACCCTAAAGGTGAATTTTCATAAGGCCTTATGTGAATTCACTCAGAAAGTAGAGCACCTAATACAAATAACTCATGTGCAAAAGGTATCAGGGAAAACAATTTTCAATCACTATCTCTTACTGACAAGAAACTCAGTATGGACAAAGGTTTCTATGAGAAAAACATCAAGAACAGCAAAGGAAATAAAAAGGTTTACACTCTATTATCTTCTAATCCTCAGGTGCATTGAAAGAGTTATTAGCAGCAGCACTGCAAAGGTGGCCAACTAGAAGCTGACAATTTATAAAACCTTAGTGTTTACCCTGCACAAAAAAATACTCGTGCTCCCACTTGTCCTGCCAGATAATTGGCACTGCATCTGGACTGATACAAATCTAACTTCTTAAGCTCTAATGTATATGAGCAAATAGTCCAACTAAACAAGCCGCTGCTCCTTATCAGAGCAAAAAGAGAAAAAAATCCACAAAATTTGAACTTCTACCACTTCTTGCACATTTTCTGAGACTACATAAGCCCCAGGTGTGAGCCCCAAACATCCTTACTTCAATCCTAGTAAGATCCTCCCCAAAACAGTGTCCAAAAACTGCATACAAAACATAAGAGCACACAGAACCCGAAGCAGCACTGTACAGTAACTTTACAATTCCAAAGCTAATTTTTTTTATGCTGATGATATTACACTAAACCTCCCTGCTTAAACGAATTCTGTGCCTAGTTATCATCTTATGCCTCACCACAAATTTGCTGTAACAACATATAGTTCAATTGCTAGCACTGATAGCAGTTATACACGCTGGAGACTTATTCAGCAAGGTTAGACTACCTAAAAGCCCTCTTGTAATACATTAAAAGCTCCTATTAAAACAGCAGTGTGACAAAAATAACATTTTGGAGTTTACTGCGAGAATTCAGTGTCGGACAGACAAACCTTTGAAACAGCTATGGTAACTGCATTTATTCAATACACTGGTGTGAAATATGTAGTTTGAGACAGAACACAAAAATCCTTTCGGTGTAAATGCAATTACATTGTTTCTGAGAGTAGCTTTTTTGCCTAGGGTACATGGGATAAGCTAAACTAACAAATGCAGAGCTTTCGTGGCAAGGATGTGCACTGCACTACATTCACTCTACGAATGTTTTGCAATTCTTGCAAAACTTAACTTTGTAAACCTTGCCATTAGCAAGGATGGAAGTGTTTCTTTGTCAACTCACTGTCCTGCTTCATTTTGACCAGGAAACAAAAGATTCACAGACCACAAGAGATCATTGCATATGAACCAGCTGCTGTATTGACACAGCCAGTGAGAGAGTTAACTGTGACAGTTTAAGGAAGCAACGTCTATTCATTTGGAGAGAATGGGATCCATTTTACCGACTAGTCAGTCAAGCTGTCATCACAGGGTTAAAATTTGTCTTGGAAGTCTAACCAGTGCAGTAAGAAAGGATACTACATATGGCACTGGTCTGGGGAAAAAAAAATAATAACAAAGTTGTATACCAGATCATAAACAACTGCCAGAATAAAACGCCACAGCTCTAATCCAATTCAGCCACCTGCTTCACTGCAATATATTGGCCTCACAGCTAAAAATCTTGATAATTCCCAGACCACTCTAAACCCTACTGACTCCATGCCTCAAAATAAATCATTTCAGGCTACTACTGCCTTCTTACCTTTTTTTCTTGCTAACAATCATGTCCATAGTTTGAAGGAGGCGGCGCTCCAAAGCCAGAATATCTGCATCTGTCACATTCCTGCAAAGTGAAGACATTCCATTAGGGCTGCTATCCCATTTCAGGGGAAAACTGCAAATGCCCGTTAAACAAAGAGGAAGAGAGGTGCATATATGAGGAGGATGCATGTCCATAATTAAACAATTCCAGCATGCAGGCAGACCAACAGCAAGGGTGTGCACATTGGGAGCATGGGGAAAAGAAATTCATCACCAAATCCCTGTGAATGGGAAAACAACAACTGTTACAAAAAACTCTTGATTCAAAGCAACTGAAGAAGTAGATTAATAGCTAGCAGAAAGGTAGACGAAATATTTCACGAGGTTGCACTTACCTAAGAAAGTAGGACATATAAGTATACGGACAGTTGACAGCACCAAATCCTGACAGCAAAGCCATCAGTGTCACCCCGATCACTCCCACACGGCTGATGAGCTGTTCTATAGACAGGATTCCTGAGAGGAAAAATACAGCGTCAGTGACCAGTTGCTCTCTTTGGTCAGCTCCACACTTTGGTGCCTTCATAGAGCAACAAACTCATGCAGCTCCTAATGAAGGTGACTGCCTTCCCACTGCAGTGACTGCAAGCAATAAGAAGTAAGTACTGGCAAGGGCTACAAAAAGAAAGAGGTGGAATGCCTCCCACAGAAAGCATGCTACCAGGCTTCAAAACAGGGATGGGAAATTCAAGATAAGAAGTCGAAGAGAAATTTGGAGAGGGCTAACACTTGCTTTCCGCTTCTAAGATCAGTAATTGGACTTTGCTGAGGAAGGCATATGGACTACCTACCAGCTACTATACATTAGGTTATCTTTCGTAAAGCCACTTCTGCAATAATCTGAAACTTGTTTATTACCAAACAAGTTACTCCTGGCAAACTGGCTCAAAGCTGTCTGGGCCTTAGAGGGGAAACTCAGTGCCACTGATGATTCAAAGCGACCTCTCTCCAGACCAGATTCAACCAGAGCTCATAGGACAACAGCGTTACAATAGCAAAGGAAGTGTTTGCTGCTCCCAGATGTTCAATTCATTTGTAGATGAACACAGGCTTTTGGGGTACTGCATGTAAGCATCAAGTGAACTCTAAAAACGTATATTCACATAATAGTTGCTCAAACAACAGGCCTACACTGTCACCAGTTCCAAGGACTGAGGTTGCATTTATCCCTCCCAGTCACTTAATCCAGACCTCAGCCCATCTTCTCAGGATACAGTGCCATGTGCTATTAAACATCTCTCATTTTTTAGGGAGCTAGTTATGGAGCAGCTGCCACACGCAGCACATTTGTAGCTTAAATGACTGCGAAGTTGAGATGGCCAAGCGCCAAGCTGCATTTCATGCTTCAGAGGAGGGGAATAAATGATGAAAACAAGGCAAAAGGACTTCACAAAGGGAGGCTGAGACACCCAGTCATGTGCAGCTGCACAGAGATTTACACCAGCTACAGAATGTGCTACAATATACTGGCCTTTTGCCCCACACACTGCCAGACAGCAGCAGTTAAAACAGAGGTGCCTTCAAAATTACACCTCATTCCACTGTTTAAAGCAATGCTCCCCCCGTAACACTCACAACATCCCTACGCTTGTAATCAGACATAAGAAATGAATGTTTTATAAACTCAGATGAAAAATAAGGGTTTTACTTGCCAACTAATAACTATCAGAGCAAAGGACTCCCTTCTCCTCACTAAGGGCTCCCAAACTCAGGTATACAAAGTCAGGCTAAACACACCGCAGTCACCCAGGGCCCCAGGCTTGCAGCCTTGACTTGGAGCGTGCATTTCCCAGCTGCAGCACCATGCCACCCCCAAGCATCCCCAAGTAAAGCACCCTCCTGACACAGGGTGACAGACTCAGGGCACATGCTTAAAGCAGACCAACTAGTCAGCATATGCCCCAGCTGCAGCCAACTTGATGCTACTGTGCCTCAAGATCAGCAGGATGGGGCACACTGGGAGAGACATCACAGAATGAGGGGCTCATTCAGCAGAGCTTCTTGTAATGCCTTCCTCCACAACAGGACCCTGAAATGGCCTTGCCAGTACATTCGAGGCACCAGTAACCCTGTACATATAGGACACCATTAATCCAGTATGTGCAAGCAACCCACTATACCAGGGTAAAAAGAAGTTTAGAGTATTTTGCTTTAACATTGTCCAAATGGTATGATAAGGCACCATATGACTGCAAATGGAAATACCTCTTGCAAAGCAGAAATTAAAAACAGAAAAGATACAGTAAGTCATTGCCAGAAGTCAGAAGCCAGAAGCTAGTACTTTTTCAGAGATCTAAAGAGGATTACCCCAAATCCACAGCTAAATTCTGTTTGGGGTATTATATTCTGCCAACTGAAGCTCCTTCTGCAGCTTCATGGTAACAAAACACTGAGCAGAGGGATTTGCACCTTTTACTGTATTTCACTGGCAAGTGACACACACACTCTGGTCTCTCAGAAAAGTTTCAGGTTCAGAGATAAGAGGAGAAGCAGATCCTACAGCAGTTGGTTTGCTTCAATTTTTCTCTTATAGATCAGTACAGAAAAAGTAGCTTCTCAGAGATCTTCAGTTAGTTACCAACACAAACAGATATTTTCACCAATTCGAGTCAAAACTGAACTGGAAAACTGAATTTCCCCAGCTGAGAACAATACACAATTCTCCAGTGCAGGAGATAAGGGCAACATAAGCTACATAGGAAACATAGGTGACACATAGTTCAGTTCCACAGTATTATAAAACATATTAAGTCCCAAAGGACTCAGTACAATTACACATATACTACCAATCTCTGCTGGATCCAAACTAATCCAGGTCCATACAAGTATCTTTACATTATAAATACTCCAGCGTTCAAGAGGGCAATGCAGAGATAAACCATTCATAAACAAAATTAAGTTGGTTGAGTCCAGCAGTACTTATCAACTACATTCTCGTGCAGTACTTATCAACTACATTCTCGTGCCACACTGTTACATTACTTCCAGACTCTCGCAGTGTCTGTAACTAACCCAAGCTAATATGCACTGCCAGGCACCCAGGCACATTACTGCCTCTCCTGTTTGCCCTCTGGCATGTTTTGTCAGCTGGGCAAAAATCTATGGCTAGTTGATACAATTTTAGTTGCAAAAGAAGGCAAATAGAAGAAGGTAAATTTCTGATAGACAGAAATTGATAAAGAAATGTCAATTTTCTTCTTATGCAACTCTGCTATAGCCTTCAAGAAGCAATATGTAGTGAGTAAAAATGGTGAACAACTTTTAATCACAAAACTTCATACATTTTTATGACTACCCTTAATCTCCACAAGAAATATGTTGTGCTCTCATACCCTAGGTACGCTGACTTCCTTAAAGTTTTCCCGTGGTATGGGAAGAGAACTAATGTAAGTAATTTGGGTATATCCAGCCATTTCCGTCTGCTTGACAACTTTGGTTTCCAGATTTTCAGAGCAGACTCAGTTGCAAACAAACAGCTGCTTTCCACAATCCCAACTGTAGGATTGAGACAACAGCACCAAGGTAACAGCAAGATAACACAACCTACTTTCAGGAGGGAATAAAACTCACCATGTTTTGGGCTGAGTATAGGAAATGGATCCCCCAATTTCCAGAAGAAATACATGAACGTCAACCACAGGACACAAGCAAAAAGCAGTTTCTGTCTGTGCACTGATGGAGAGAAGAAAACCATTTTAAAGAAGTTCTTCCTTCAGAGTTCCCTTCAAGGCTGAAAAATCACCACGTTTGCCCCAAGGCTGCTGTGAGTACAGGTGATCAAAACAGATGTCGCCTGACAGAGCTCACTTCTTACAGAACTCACTATTTGATAGACATCACGTTTTTTTACAGGATAACGCAGAGCTACCCAGCCTTGAGAAATGCAAGGGCTTTTCCTCAAGACAGTACGAAGAGGGCTGCACCATGCATCTGTTGCATCTTTCTTGTGCAACCCTGAACAGGACAGGGAAATTTCATCTTCTTGTCAAAACTAAACGTTTAGCATGCTCAATCTCAACACCTAAGCTTAATACAAAGGAGCGAGGAGCATCAACGGTAAGTGAACATTAATACACAGAAGAGGCCTTATCCAGACAGCAGTCAGCAAAAGAGCATGAGCAGTTTTCTGAGCTTCTCTGCCTATTTCTTGCCAAGGGTTCCAAGGTTTGGCTACAAGCTTAAGAATGCAAGGACCAAATTCCAATAACATTACTGAAAAGCACCCAAATTTCTCAAAACCCAGAAAAGCAACATATATTGGTATCAGGTAGAGTACCTCCTAACTGCTCAATAAACAGTTAAAGCATTAAGCTTTAAGAGTTGTATAGTCAGAACAAACCAGAGATAAATAGCATGGGTGGTAGATAAGGGAATGATAAAATACACCCATTAAGAAAGTTATTTTTCCCTTTTATGTATAAAGTTAGCAAACCCCCTGAATAAAGCAAGTACTCACATAATCTGATGTTGCTCACAACAAAGTAGCCAATGTAGAAAGGTACCATGAAGACCAGGATGAGCAAAATGACAAAGAGATTGAGTTTCCAGTGAAAATATCGAGAGCTAAAACAAAGTCAAAATAGTACTCAGCATACAATCAAAATAAAACATATTTCTCTTAAAGGTAATTACATCTTAGTGCAGTGCTTCTAATTACACCAAGCATTTGATAACACTGGCCTCACATCAGCATACAAAATATTCTGGATTTTTGTTTTGTTTTTAAATATGATACAGAGCTCAAGAATGTGTATTTAAAAAGTAATGACTACCCCAAAAAAGACATAGCAGGCTATTTTATAAAACATCATATTTTCTAGTCATTAACGTTGGCTCCAATACATGACTCACTTGATGTGCTGTTCATCTAGGTGAACAGTAAATCAAAATCAGTGATCAACAATAATGTACTGTTCATCTAGGTGAACAGTAAATCAAAATCAGTGAACAACAATAATTTATTTGGAATTTAGTTGCCGAGTCAGAAAAGTTCAATTCAAATTGAAAAGAGAGAAAGAATTTAAGCACTCCCAACTCAATATGCTTCACTTCCAAGTGAATTATATCAAGCATAAAGCATTACATAGCAAGAGTTTAAATATAGATACGTATATATACGAAAGCATCTATGTCAAAACATTTCAACTTTTTGAAATATTAGTCAACACTCCTCTGATCAAAAAAGATTGACCAAATTCAAAACCAATTCATTCGAGTTGAGTTTATTTTCAGATGGTTTAATGTTAAACTGGCTTTTCAATTAAAAAAAAAGTCCTATCCACAAAACCAATACATATTCTGTTTATGCCTTGGAAAAACAAACAAACAACCAAACAAAAACTTCTGAGGATCATCTCTACCACTTCTTCCTAGGTGAGTTAGAGATAGACATTATTGATGTCCAGCCCTGTAGTAGAAAGTACAAAGACCTTCTCCTCTGCAATCTCTCTGGCTGCAAGCTCTACAGATTAGTCACACACTGTCTGAACTAACATTACCTTTTATCAGTTTTTAACTTCTTCCCTTTAAATTCCTTTGACTGCTCTCTTATTCCAGTATGATGAGAGAAGATAAATAGGAAATCCAACCAACCTCTGCATGTTTCTGTTCTATCTTCTCTTTCCTACTGATTTCTGAAGTAGACAGTTTTTAACATTCTCTTTATATAAAAACCCTCACCCCACGTCAAGGGAGAATGTGCCTTTGATTCACAAATACTGTGTCACTACAGAAGTACAGTTTTTACTCCACAATTACCTTCATATCTTATTCTCTGCTTTGACCACTACAGAAAAACTAGTGCTTGTAGTCCTTAACATCTGAAAAGCGCTCTTCAGCGTGATCAAAAGCTTAACAAAACTCCCATAAGCGAAACCACCTTCTCATTTCATAAATGAGAAAAGTCAAAGGCTAAAGCCTCAGCCTAAGGCCCTGGACCACATTAAGAGCAACTGCATGGAAAATCAGAAGCTTCTGGCTTCCAGTCTCATGTTTTGTTCAATAAACGATGCCTGCTGCTCCAGTGTCATCACTGAGACATTGACAATTCTCCCCACACAATTTCCATGCCCAGTGATTAACCTCACTTCTTTTGGAGGTTGTGCTGAATGAAGCTGCTGCAGAACACGCAGCAGGTTTGTCCTCTGCTGAGCTCGCACACTTACCTGCTATTCAGTACTCCCAAAATCTCAAAGATTATGAGTTCAAACATGGTACAAGAGAAGGCAAAAGTCACGGAGAAGATCACCTGCACAATATACTGCCGCACCTGCAGGGGAGTAAACAAGCCAGAGACACTGGTCACTTCTGTTCAAAGAACAGCTCCCAGATAAGCGCCATGTAAAGACAACACACCACAAGGTACAGTGGCAAACAGTTGAGTCTTTTGTTTAAAGCCACCTTGTCCTCTATCAAAATGGGAATAAACCAAGAGCCCATCAGAAACCAGAAGGCAAACCCAGAAGCTGCTCAGCATTCCACTGATTGCAGCTATCATCACTTTTAACATAGGCCTTACCCAGAAGATCTGCCAAGCTTGTGGTGCAGGACAGCATCCTGGCTAACAACGACCCGCTGCTAACCCAGCTCTGCGATCCCAGCCATAGAATTAGAAACATGGTCAAAAATGGAACATGAAAGAAAACTGAATTTGGTCTGAATTGCGTTTCCACTTAAGTTAACTCTGGCCTAGACTATCTTCAATCACACACCTTTTGATGTAAGGGAACATGGCACTTTTATCCCATCTGATTCCCACACACAATTCAGCCAGAATAAACACACTTCTCCGAGTTTAAACGTAACTATATTTTTGTCTCAAAAATTTTTTAGTTATATAAGGCGAGTTTATTCAAGCAAAAGGAAGCACAATATTGCCCCTCTCCTCCACCTGATTTTTATTTAACAGTAGCCTATACAGCAACTTTTACCATGGCCCCAGAAAATTGTAATAAAAGGCCCCTTCTCACCTCATAATCCTTGAAGAGCTGGCGCATGAAGAATAGCCACCCAAATCCAAAGAAGAGTACCTGCATAAGAAATGAAGCAGTTAGCATTTGAACCCAGCAACTTGCAAAATATAAAGCTGCTTTACTACTGACTGTACATGAAAGAAACAGAAGGAACAGAGTTGGGCCAAAGCACACAGAAGTTCAAACTTGCCATCATACTATGGAGAGAAGAATATATATTAAAATATTCAAGTGTAGTGGACACTTGAATGTGGACACAATGTGTAGGTTCTGGCCCTGTCAAATATCTGGCCCCAATGTAAGAGTCACTGAACGATTCCACCATGCATGACCAGTAACTATGGATCTCAGCAGTGGAAGAGATGACAGAAGACAATTTACAGAGCAGGAACGTCTGAAAGGCTGGGGAAGGAAGATCAAATGTTTGCCTGGAAAGCAGAACCGGAGTCTGAATGATGGCTAGTGATAGATTACAGACAGCAGAACTTGGTCAGGGAGAACTTCAGACTTTAGAGGGATCGATAGTAAAAGGAAAAGATAAGACATTCCATAAACCTCCTATCTACTGGCCATAAGTCACAAAAGTACAATAGGCAAGTGATATTTACATAAAATAAATTCAGATCTATCAGCTGGAAGGAGGAAAAAGAAGAGTACCTTTTCAAAATAAATTTTTTAAAAAAAGGTAAAGAAAGGCACTAGGAGAGTGCCAAGTACATGAACAACACAGGAAATCATACATGAATATTAGAGATTCATTCTATTAGGGGCTGTATAAAAGCATGGAAAGACATTGTATTAAGAGATCACACCCTAAGACACAGCAGGTGAATGTGACATGTTCATGAAAAAAAAAAAAAAAAAAGTAGAGTGTTTGACAATTATATGCACCAGTTTATAGATTCAACTTGATACTTCTGAAGATGACTTGAAGATGAAAAGCTGCCATCATGAATGAAAGAAAAGCAATTAGAGAAGTTAGATCCTGCAATGCAAAGCAAACAACGGGAAACCTTTTGTTCTGAAGAACCATTGCCAGTATCAAAGCTACACTCAAACTGAACAGCTGAGCTGAGCAGCGGAGCAAAAGAGCACGCTAGAAGCAGAAACCTGATCATTAACAAGTTGAAGGAACTTGCACCTCTAAGAAACATCCAAAAGATCTCCTGAAAACCTCCAGGGAAACGACAAAGGAGTGCAAGCTACAGTCTGCACAAAACAAGAAAATACCGTTAGGAGGGGAAAGGCCACGTTTTCTCATCCCACTCCTCCTGGTTACAGAGCACAGCTTTCACACAAGCTCTGAAACTTACCAAATCCCTTCGAGATCCAGTTCAGCTCACCTAACGGCAGAAAAATAAATAGTGGAGATGGCACGAAGAAGGGAGAGCGACCACGGCACAAAGCACGTGTGAAGAGAGTGACACTTGCCCCTCTTGGCCACAGCAAAGAGCGGGACCTCCTCAGATGCCGGAGGGCCAGAATGGGAAAGAAGGGTCTTCAGATGCCACCTAATGGGGTAGCAATGAGGTGGGGAAGGCCAGGGAGAACGTTATAAGCAAAGAGTGGTAATCAAGGAGGACAGGGCGTTTCCACACGCATAAGAATAGACAGTTTCAAGAGTGTTGAGACCACAACGTGCTTTGTCTGCAACGATACAGGATGGATGACACAGTACTGAGGAGTTTTAATTTAATTAAGCGAGCCTAAACCCAAGAGCAGCCGCAAGGTAACTTGGACGAGCGGCAGGAAGAAGGAGCCGAAGGCCCTCCCGAGCCGCGGGCAGACAGAGGGGACTGCGGGCCAAACACCGGCGTTTCTAACACTCCCCTCCCGCTCCGCGGGAGAGCCG
>VZSV01000027.1:1150987-1209108 GCA_013398735.1 Nothocercus julius | reverse complement strand
GCGGCAGGAGGAGGAGGGTACCTGGGAGGTCACCATGATGCTGGAGTCGATGAGGAAACTCATGGCGGTCACCGGCCGGTCGCCCGCACCGCTTCCGGGTCCGGGAAGTCATGACGTCACTGGCCGCCCCGCCCCCGGGGGAGGGGCGGGGACGGTAAACGCTTGGCGGCCGTTGGGAATAACCGCCTGGCGGCGGCCGTTACCAGGGACCGCCTGGTGGCGGAGGCGGCCGCCGGTGGTGGGATGCTCTGCCCTTCCTTTCCCCTGCCCGGATCAATTCTGACCTGAGGGCGGTGATACACGGCGTGGCTTCTTGCTCTCTTGCGCTCACTCCTTTTCTCCTCATAGAAGTGAAGCCCGCCGAAGGGGCCACCTTGGGGAGGCCATGGCAGATTTGCTGCGCCCTGGCAGTGGGTTGTAGAGACGGGCTTAAATGCCAAAGGCAGAATACAGGGGGAGGCCCAGTCGCTGGGATTTACTGCAGTGGTCAGTGTGCTGAGTGGGGGCACTGGAGGGAAACCTGGACAGTTTTCCTGGCGGCTGTCAAAGCTCTTGACAGATGGTGCATATCTGGCTGTAGAAAATGTGCAGATAAACAAGAGGCCAAGGGAAAGGGAGTCACCGCCAGCCAAGGGGAAGGAGGTGACCAGCTGAAGACGCAAACAGCACTTGGCCATTTTCCCAGTGTTTTGACGCCTCTATGAGAGACCCAGAGCAGAGGAGTCGGGCGCCGGACAACTGCTGCAAACACGCTTTGCCGCACAGGGCAGGAGGGTCTGCAGAGCTGCCGCCAGCGACCTGTCTCTGGTGCCCTTTCCAGCCTTCCTCTGTGTCACCAAGCCAGGCTGGGGAGCCCCTTCAGGCGAGGCGACAAAAACATGTCAAGGAACAGGGCCAAAAGGGATGTAAAAGCTCAAACAGGGAATTTCCTGACGCTTATCAGAGTAAGACCCAATCCTTCATGTCCCAATCATGCACTCATTTGAACTTAATAGTGTCTGTATCTGTTACTCTTAAAAACACTCCTAATCTTTGCCTCTCAAGACTATCTATATTTGGAATAATAACATGGGAAGAGAAAGAATAAAGTGAGGTTAATCGTGAGTGTAACAAAGCATGAAACGCTGATTGAAAATCAGGAACCTTTATTCATTACAACTCATTTCACTAGGAAAACGATTCTATATTTGGTTGTGTGGAGTCACCAGATTAGTCCCACAGTCTCTCTGATTGTTGGCTTTCAGTCTTGTTGTCAGTCTTCTTATTTTGACATTTGTTTCCTTGTCTGTGGCATTGCAAAGAGGAAAAATCAGCTGTCATGGAGAAATGAACTGAGGGAACAAATTATTTTATCTCATCTGAGGCCTTTTTTGCAACTTTTGCTATTGCTGGTTATTAATGTATAGTTGAGATCAGAGCTTCCCTCTACTTGCTATTATCTACTTCTACCTAAAAACTGATTTTTCCTAAAGTGAGGAGATGGTTGAGTTTGGAGGGATTTGGGGGACGCAGTTCTGTCCAGATAGGTTACAGAGTGACATTGGTTGGTGCCTTGTATTTTTACAGCAGAAATTATCAGGAAAATGCTTAAAAGTTGAACTGTACAAAGCCAAATTCTGGTCTCATTTACACCCTGGCAACTCTGCTCACTTCAACGCAAGGCACAAAACCAGGGTAGAGTTTGGCCACAGCTCTTTAAACTTGCTGCTTTGCATTTGTTTATTAATAGGCTTGAAACATGCCCATGATTGGGGCATGCCCCATGATTGGGGCATGTAAGTGACTAATCCCTGAGCCTTCAGAGAAACATGTAGGGAAGAAGATGATTCTTACCAAAAGACCTCAGATTCAGTCCGCCAGCTACTCTCCTACAGCCTGACTTTTCCTTCAGGGAGGTCAAAAGGTTTAAAAGGAATATGGGAAATTTATTCCATGTTGTTACTCCTTAGAAAGTCGCCAGTGTGTGTAGGGAGAAAGGTGTGTGGCACTTCACAGGTATAAAGGCAACTCCTCAGTTTTGAAAGGCTTATAGTTTCACTAAGATGAAGGTGGAAAGGAGAGGAAGAAAGGCTGTTCAGTACCTTGGCAGCTTTCCTCCTAGTTCTATATTTTATTCTTCCACATATTGAAGGGCAAATGTGGCTTTTTTTTCTGTAGTGGGAGCTAAACTAAAATCTTCCAAGTAAAGCGGAAAGGTGGAGCATATTGAATTAAAACAGTGTGTCAGCCAAGAGAATATTTAGAGACAGTGTAGGTTTCCAGAAGGTGCTACAGGGCATATTCATGACAAATAGGTTTAGTTGGCAGCTGGCCACTCATTTCCTTTGCGTTTTTCTCCAAAGATTTTCATAAACAGGAGGTCTGAAGCTGGGAGTAACTCAACATCATTCTGATTTCTGAATTTCCTTTGAATGTATTTGTTGTGAATTCTGGAGCATGTCACTAGCAGTAAGTGAATTCCTTTATGGGGTTGACTCTGGCTTTGCTTTGGACTAGCAGATAAATATGTTGTGCAAACTTACCTAAACATCTTTGTCTAGGAAACTCTTCATACATTTAGGCTGGAGGATTAAAAAAAAAAAAAAAAGCCTTGCTCATGCTAGTTCTGCTCCTCAGCACATTAAATATAAATTATTTTAAAGTTGCTGACATTCTTAAAATCCAGAAATACTGAATTTGGTGAAAGCCAGGGTTTAATTCATAGCTCAGGTTGGCTTGCCTTGCTATCGCAATGAAGTGCTCGGCTGATGAGCTTCCCAGCTTCAGCCTTTGACAGGAGTCTGCCATCATCTGAGCTGGCTGTTACCTGGGGCTCCTGATGCCCTCCGACAGGGAACCTGCTCAGGAGCCACCTGCAATCCAGTATTTTCCTGTATGCTCCTTTGTAACTGTCTCTCGTTGATCTGGTGACCCTTCACCAGATGATCCAGTAGTCACTATCCACTGAACTTCAGAAATGCGCTGTGTGGAAGAGGGTTCACAGCTGGCTTGTCCCTTTAGTGTGTCTCCATAAATTCTATGCTGGGCCGACTTCAAAGTTACTCATACCCTACTCCGTGCGTTCTCCAAGCAATATAACCCTTCTTCTTAGAGAAAACAATAAATTATTTGTTTTGCTTGGACTGTATCAGACTGCATCTAGCAAGGTTTTGTCTTTGCTTTCTCAAAAGAGTCTTCACACTTTTTGTCCTCTCAAACATTCAGTCAGGAGCTCTCTGATCACCGTTTCTGTTCAGCCTGTTTCAGTACAGATCAGCAAGCTTTAAAATGCAGTTCAAGGTGGGTTTTTCTTGTTGGTTTCTTTTTACAGAACATTGAAATGCAGTCCTGCTTCCTTCCAGTGTGTTTAAAAACGCACTTCACACCAAAATTAATAGGAGCTGTAAAGGCTTTAGCCTTTACATTGTTCTGATTTCCTGTTAACAACCATGACTTTTTTGTTTTTTTTATAATGGTCTTTTTAGACTATTTGCATAACACACGCTTCTTGCCAAAACTGTGCATTGGCCTGTGCTGCAATGACTGGTTAATCGTCAGTGTGTCTTGCTGAGACAGTCTAAGTAGCCTTTAGCAGAGCATCCCAGAGAAGCAGAAAATGCCCCACAGCAGCTGTTTCTCAGTGCTCAGTGGCTGCACTGAGCTCTCAACCTCCCATAGGACACCTGAGGCTGGAAGGGGCCATCTGATCCAAGCCCATCTCGGAGCAGGGCAAATTTCAAAGTGAGGCCATGGCATCTACGACCTCCAGAAAAGACCCCCACTTAGCCTCTAAGCAGCTGCTTCACTGCAGGCAACTCCTCCCTTTAACTTTTTTTCCCCTTGCATCTAGTCAGAATTTCCCCTGCTGCCCAATGTGATCAGTGCCTCTCCCGCATTGCTGTGAACCACTGCGGAGTCTGCTTCCAGCTTCCCTGGAGCTCCCAGCTAGGTCTCCCTTTGTCCATCAAACTGCCGGGAGAAAAGCTTGAATTGTTGACACAGGCATGAGTTTTGCCCATTATACCCAAATGGAAACATGCCGAAGTAGTTGCAAGGGAAGAACTGCAAGCCAAGCTATATCTTGGCAAGTCAACACACGTTTTTTTGCATGGTTACTACTCAGCTCTGTAATCACATTTGGTGTGGGCTAAAAGCCCTTCCTGAACCGTGTTAAAAGGTGTAGCACACACAGGGCCTGAGAAATGGTACTGCTCTTCTGTTTGGTAAGAAAATTGATTTTAGTGCTCGGACAACTCCCCTGGTTTTGGTCTGCTTATCCGACCCTTGCCCTCAGGAAATCTGGCAGCATATACTGTTTTATCACAACTGCCTCTGGCTTATGGTCCATTTCTCATGGGTGCTCATGTCTTTGCTAAACAAAACCATTCCTAGGCCAGGATTACTCTCAGTTGTCAGACTGAAAAGCCACTTTCTATACAAAACAGCAAACTACCACTTTTTTTTTTTTTTTCAGCATTGTGTGACACCGGCTGCTCTTTAAATGCAAAACTGCTCAGTCAGAGAGTTACTCGGTGGCAGGAGAGAGTGGACTTTCCTCCCTCAGCAAGTAGAGTTCATGGCCATGCAAACCTGGAGAGCAGAAGTCCCCCTCAAATCTACCCCCTGCAATGGGAGTACAAATTTGTACAGCCTTGCGTTTCAGCATTAAGGGATTATTAGTTTCTGTATCACTTACTGGAAATACTCAGCATAACAAGATCATTTGTGTTTTGTGGATTTTACGGACGGTGTTTTTTTTTCTATGAGCCGTAAGCGATTACAAACTGTTGCTTCCATCAACTCAAAAATGCACCCAAGAGTTTGCATCAGATGGTTTAAAACTGAGACTCAGCAATATCAGGCCTTGTCCAAGTCCTCCCCCGGATGCCTGCAAGGTCCTTGAAATTGCTAGAGCTCCACGACCTTGTGCCCCCCTCCCTCCACAAACTGGGTCATTCAAGCACAAATGCAGCTGCCAGAGGGGTACTGGGGACGGGTACCAGGGGCAGGTAACCGCGCGTTCACCTCTGCTTTAGGAAAGGCTCAAGTGGGAGAGTGTACAGGGGAAGGCTAATGTCTTCCTTCCAGACGAATCCTCTTCTGCATTATCCGTGCAATGCACTTCTCGCGTTTGAAACTGCCCTTCTGGTCAAGGACTCATATATTAACCAAGTTAGAAGTTCTGCCAGGAAATAACAAGGATACCATGCATTTCAGTAGTGCTTTTCATCAGATCATTCCTACTTACTTTACAAACAGAATTAATGAAGCCTCACAACATCCCTGTGAGGTAGGTGGAAATTCTTACACCCATTGTACAGGTGGAGAAAACAGGCACTGAGAGATAAAGTGATTATCACAGCAAGTCAGTAGCAGAGCTGGAAATAAATCTAAGGTTATTATTCTAGAGCAGTCTAGTGCTCTAGACACTAGAGAACACCAACTCCCACATGCTATTGTATGCTAAGACACTACCTTTTTCTTCTACGCTCACCTGCGCTGGTGAGGTTGACACTTGCATCTTATACCCCTTGCAGAGCACCATGTGATCCGTTAACAAACTGCAGAGGGAAGCCAAGGGGTAGGCACACTTTTATGCAAGCCCGACATGGTGCTCATTCAGTGGCTTCCCCCTTCCCAGTAAGTTAACGTTCCCTGTTCTTTACGTGTATTTCCAGGTTTTGCTAAATCATTTGTTAATTCGAATCATACACTGAATCCACCGCTCTGAGGCTGTTGCATAACTTCACTAGCAATTTCTCCAATAAATGATTAAATTCATCTCACTGCGGGGAGGAGAAAACAGATTTACATGCTTTCACGTCCAGAAATAGCAATAATCCTTTGCTCATCTATAGGGCCTTTCATCCAAGGACCTCCTACTAACACAATGTATTGAGCCTCACATCTTTGTGAGGTAGAAAATTATTCCCAATTTAACAAGAAGGAAGAGTGATTTGCTGACAGTCCCACAGTGTATTCATTGCAGAGATGAGGCTACATGCCAGAAAACCTGAGTATGAGTCCCCTGCTTGGTTTGCCAAGAAGCACTGCCCTGATTCAGTGGCTCCTACTTGGTGGCTAAGAGTCATTAGCAACCTGGCAGGGCACTTGAAAACTGTCTGGGAAAAAAAATAAATAAAAAACAACAACCTGTTGACTGAATGCAGGAGGAAAACATTGGTCTATTGCATTGTGTTGTGCTGACCTGGGGGAATAAATGAGCTTTGCTTTGGCAGCTGTGAAAGACCTACACCACATCCCTTGAGTAGATTGCACGGAGTGTGTTTAACTGAGGCAACTCCAGTGTAAAAGAATGAAATTTCTCGTTATTAAAGACATATTATACCTCTGATGAACAAGCAGTCACTGTTAAGCAGCCTGATGATCCAATGAAGATAGGCATGTCAGAGGTCAGGAACATGGATAGTTATTAAACACGTCATATGTAAAAGGACCCGTCAAATAAATTACAAGTAAATAAAGTGGAGGAGCAATTCATCTAGTCCAGTGTATTAATAGCTGACAGGGTCAGATCCTCTGAAGAGGATGGAAGATACCTGATGTTGAACAGATACAGAACATTTACCTACAGGGAAATGTTTCTAATCGCTTTCAACTAGTGGGTTGTTTTATGCTTAGGACCATTAAAGCTTTTTTTTCCATCTTTTTTCATGAAGAAAATAAAAAGTAAAAAATCCTATCTAGTGTAAACAAGGGGATTTTACTACTTTTTTAAATCTTTGCCCTTTCTTGAATTCTAGTAGAGTCTTGGCCACAGCAGATTCACTCCCTGCTGAAAAATATTCTCTTTCCTCAGTTTTATTTTCCCAGTCCACTTCTGTGTTGTTTTCCCACCTTGCATTTGTGTTCACTGTCGTCCCTTGCTGTATTATGAGAATGGATCACTGATAGCCTCCAAAATCTATCATCTCTGCGTAATACTTTGCATATGTAGCCTGTCACATTCCCTCTCAAAACTGAGTGGTTACTTTCCAGTCTTCCTTCATGAGGACATCTCTCCTAACAACTTAACTACTTTTATTAAGAGAGGAAAGATTATTAGCTCAGGCTGCTGGGAAAAAAACACAGGCCCAAGAGGAGCAAAAGGATTAACAGTATAAAAATATATGGTGCTGCTATGATGCTGAAGAATTCCAATGCACCCTACAAACTTTCTACATATATACAGGCCACTTCACTCGTCAGCGAAGCGCAGCCACCTCTGTGCTAGAACAGGTAGCTGTGTAACAAGGCACAGAAAACGGGCCCACCGAACTGGTTGGATCAATAAGTGACAGAACTGCTTGTCCTCAGGGGTATCTAGGCTAGAACTTAGGACAACCGGGCCTACGGTTTGAGCCCAAGCATACTGAAATCCGTCTCAGAGGCCCTTTGACTTCAGTGGATTTCCAGTCAGCCTTGCTACAATGGAAGACTGCAGGGGGTCTTTGCTAGCTAATGGCAGGATAGGTTTTATGCCTTATGCTAAAGATTTCTTTTTTTTTCTGATCTGGATTAGAGCCTGCCCTGGGAACAATGGAATGGGCTGCAGCCCAGCAGAAGGAATTTGCTGAGCTGGTAGGGTCCGAGGTCTGCAAAGCAGAGCAGATGAGAGTGCATACCTGCACTTTTCTGGCGTGAGACTCGTTTTTGCAGGGGGGGACATAACTGCTAACTTGAAGCTTTTGAATGCATTGCTGTACTGTAACCAGACAAACAATGCTGCTTTAGCCCTAAAATTAGAAATCCACAGATATTTAAACATTTGCAAGACATGCCTTAAAAAATGGTGCTCTTGTTTTTGCCTTTTTTTCATTTGGTTTTAATCAAAATGACTTTGCTGAGGCTCTGAGACTTCTGTACAGACCTGTTGGCACAAAATACCTAAATGATCTTTTGAAAGGCCTAGCTTTATTCATTAGAGACTTTTGGCATTGAATAGCAAAGTGGACCACTGGTTGGCTCCTGCCTTTCAGATTAAAAACAAAGGATGTGAAGAAAAAAAAAAAAAGAAAGAAAGAAAGAAAAAAATATTATCATACTAGGTTTTACAAATTTGGAAAACCTGTTTGTCTTTTTTTTTATTATTATTATTAATCGGTTTAAACAGTCACAAAGTTATCCAGACCTGTGGTTTAGGTTCACAGGTGCCTTCAAGACTCTGTACCTGAAATTTGCGGAGTACCTGTAACTCTGGGAGCACCAGGAACTGAGCGCTTGTCAGGTTCATGCCCTGGAGGCTCATGTTTGCTTTCCTGCTCGGAGGCTGGGGTTGTTCCTCTCAGAGAAGCCTTCCAAGGCTTGCTTTGGTAAATCAGGTTCCAGATCTTTAAGTCACATAACAAAAAAGTAAAAAATATCACTTGGATTTATTCTTTCCAGTGCTGGGAAACAGGCACGGGGCTGGATGACCCTCCTAGGACAAATAATCCATCTGTGGGCACCTACTAAATCCTGGGAGAGAGCTAGTGTTAACCTTGCCCACTGTCATTGTCCCTTGAAGAACAGTAATATTTTTGACAAAGTGAAGATACCTGACCCAAATTGGGCACATTTTTGCCCTTAATTTTCTGAATAGAGGGGGCAAAAAGTGTGTATTATTTTAGTGTAGCAATCCTAAACACAGAATTCGCTTTGCAAGTTAAATAACTGCAGTTCCATGTCAGCATGAAGGGAAGATCTGCCCAGTGAGCCATAGGTGAAACAGAAAAAAAAATCCCAGACACAGTTGTCTATCAGCCTTCACCATAGCTGGCTCAAGCGTCAAATCCTCCCCACATCCTTAGAGAAACATGGAACATAAAACTTCCAGGAAGTATGTTCACGGTGGCGACCTCTGGGTTTCACTGCCGCTTCAGTTTTTAAAAGACATCAGTTACATGTACAATGTAGATGTTACTGTAAGGAGTGAGTTGGCATTTGGAAATAGGGAATACATTCCTTTTCAAGTGGACATACAGGGCAAATAGGGTACAGTTACCATGATAGTACCTTTTCAGCTGAGAATCTCAAGAGGAAATAATATTCAAATGACCATTTTAGCACTTTGCTTAAAACCATATTTTGATTCTTTCTCTACTTCTCCTTTTCTTTTCCTCCTTTTCCTTTTCATGTACTGCCCATATCCCACAGCCTCATACAGTCAAATCGTCTGACCTGGCCCGGCTGCTGGCTTTACTTAGCCTGCTGAGAGGTCTCATATCAGTGGCAAGTTCAGCAGGTGCTGAAGGCCCCTCCACTTCATCGCCTACCACCTCCTCCTCTGCTTTCTTCACCCCTGGCTCTTCCTCAGGTGCTGGCTGTTCCTCTTCCCGCTCTTCCTCCTCCTCTGCTCTTACCTTCTCCTCTTCTGGCTCCTTCGCTTGTGCGTATGATGGTAACCTTTCATCAAATGCCCTAGAGAGATCTTCCAACGGCCCCATCCCGATCTTCTCCTCAAACTCATTGAAGGCCGATGGAAGAGGACTGGGCTCTACTCCCACCTCTGTGAGTGGGAAATAGTGGGACACTGGCTTCTCCTCCTCCAACAGCTTGTAGCCTTTGGTCTTTGGGATGGAGGGAACTGTGATGGCATGGAGGGGTTTCTCTGGCACCTCCCTCAGCTCCTCTGCTGGCCTTCTCAGAGCTCTCCGAATCCTTTTCATGATTAAGTGACTTATCTCCACCAGGTTGAGGAATAGGGACACAGCAGCCACCACCAGCATGAACATAATAAAGATGGTCTTCTCCGTAGGTCTCGAGACAAAGCAGTCCACAAGATTGGGGCAGGGCCACCGGCCGCAGCGGTAGAGGGGGAGAATCCGGAAGCCGTACAGAAAGTACTGGCCTACTATGAATCCCACCTCAAAGAGAGTTTTGAAAATGATGTGCAAGATGTAGGTTCTCAGGAGGGTCCCCTCCAGGCGAAACTTCTTGGTCCCATCGGGGTTGTTGCCTTTGTTTTGATTCGGAGCTAGGGGCAGCTTCTCTTCATCCACCTCAGCTTGTTGGCGCCTCTCAGCTTCCTCCTTCTCCTTCCTCTTCTCCTCCATGCGGACATGGTGCACCGCATGCCCAAAGTACACCAGGGAAGGTGTGGATACAAAAATGATCTGCAGGACCCAGAGTCGGATGTGGGAGATGGGAAAGGCCTCATCGTAGCAGACATTCTCGCAACCAGGTTGCTGGGTGTTGCACACAAAGTCTGACTGTTCATCTCCCCACACTAGTTCGGCAGCTGTTCCCAGGATCAGGATGCGGAAAATGAAGAGCACCGTGAGCCAGACTCTCCCGATGACCGTGGATTGCTCATTCACCTGCTCTAAAATGTTCCCCAAGAAACTCCAGTCACCCATCTCTTACTGTCTAAGGGAAGAGAAAAGAAAGAGAATGACCACAAATTATGCTAAATTAAAAAGACTTGGGGTTACCCCATTGCAATCTGTTGTTGCTTTCAAATAGTATTTCCCTGATATGCTTTGAAAACAGAAGGCTGTTTGCTTGCTTGTTTACCTGATCCTTGTGATTTATTAGCAAGAAAAGTGCCGGGAAGCCAGAGCAAACTGCTTGCTAAATTCCTTCTTTCCTGGCTCAAAATGGACAATTCCTTTTCAGCCAGGGAGTATATTTAACTCCTTTTTCAGGTAGGAGTCTTCTGTGTTCCCTTTTAGGCTCGGCTTTGTGAGACTACTTGGACTTTATACACATAAAAATACTTTCCAGAAGTTCAGCTTTATCAGCATGCAGTTGATGTGGTTAGAAGAAAAAGTGAGAAGCTTTCAAGCACTCGAGCTCTTCAGCAGAACTGCACAAGTCAAACAGATCACCTCAAATTGATGCCCATGTTGCAGTTACACAAACTTAAATTCCCTAAAAGCTGTACATATGGGGTTTATGTTGGAAATCATTATATCTGTTAGGTAAGAATAGCAATAACAACATCATTGCTGTTACTAATACTGTACAAGCTTAATAAATAACTATCATTTAATAATTTTGTTATATAATATGCATTAGTGTATGATATAATTATTTAATGTTACGAGGACTCTTTTTTGTATCCTGTCCAGAAGTCAGGTGGCTTGGTCATACTGCAACCAACTTGGAAAGAGATACAAAGGTCTCTAATTGGGGCATAAAATATGATTTTCTCTCTGTAAAATGTCACTGCTTCTGTCTCAAACTGTCATTAAGCTGGAAGCTGGCTGCAGGTATCCTATGGGAAAGCTAAAAAAATAAGTAGTACATTGTCCAGTACTGCAGGTAAAACATTATAATCCTGCTCATCTCTACATGCTAAGAAATTATTCCTAGGCTAGAACTTCATCCTGCTTATCCCAGGCTTCTTGCTGAGTAATTTTGGGTAAGGGAAAATCTATGCCTGAGGGAAGTAAAGCAGAAACCTATATAGAATGGGATGATTTAATGTACAGCACTCTGAAGCTTCTGAGGATTACACAGTTTTATAGCAGTCTACAGTTATCAATTTGAGGACAAGAACAAGTGAAACAGGGAACATTATTCATAAAATAGCTGCTCACAGGAGTCTAGAAGCTTATCTCTTAGATACTACCTCCATCTGTATTTTTCTGTATGCAGCCACACCTACACAAGTGCTGGGAACAAGCATGTACAGTCATCAGTTTGGAAATCTTAGTATCTCAACTTCCCTTCTCCTTCAGATAGTACTGTGATATATTTGTAATGCCATATGTTATGACACGCCAACGCATATCGATTTGTTTCAAGTACTGTGTGAACACATTCACACATAACACAAATACACAAAATATTGAGAGAGTTCTATGACTCTGGGGGCTTTCTCAAATTTTGTAGCAAAAATCCCTGTGATACCCTTTTGCTAAAGCAAGATGGACCTGATATTCTTGCCTTTAAACACTGTAAAATTTTAACTCTAGGCCCCCATGCTAAAAACTGAAGAACAGAACACAGCCCTTCAGCTTGCACACACACCTGGCATGCATAAGCAGCAAACATATAATATAATCACCACAGAAAATTGCTACTTTCTCAATCATTAAAGTTTTGTAAAGAAGTGTGTTTATGTCAGCACTTACATTAACAAGTCTAGCAGATTATGTTGTTTACATACATTATCTAAGCTGATCTAAACATTATCTTTCTGCAAATTCACAAAGCAAAATACACCAGACAATCACTAATCATATGCAACTCTGTACAAAACATAACTATACCCAATACAAATTTCACCGTCCTCCAGGCACTGCAGTTAGCTCAGTCCCTTTCTTTGTGAAGCACAGAGATATCCACAACTGAGTGATATTGTAGACATGATAAACCTTCTCATCAAACAAAAAACTCACTGTAACAGAAGAGGAAAAAAGTTCCCTGTCTCATTCCATCAGAGGTCTCACTTGCAGCTTGCTACATTTGGCTAAACTCTTCTTGAGATCATTTCTGAACTAGTCGCATCTTTCGGAAATCTGCCACGACTAGTCCCTCTCTTTTCTGCAGGTGGTTCAAGATTGTTCAACTAGTTCGACTGCAAATAACAATTTTGGGCGGGCTGGACATGAGCGGTATGAGGCACAATTTCTAGTGCCTAGGACCCTGCCAGTAGTCAATCAGCCCCTCACCTCAAAACCTCAAAATGGAGAGTGATGAATTTAGGCAGTCACCTTTTCCCTGAAATTACCCACCATGAGGAAAGGAGCATCCAACTGCCTAAGCCCACACCGAGTCAATGCACTTCTGATTTTATCTCACATGGGCTCACTGCAAACCCCCACCCTGCAGCTCCAGACTTCGCAATCTGAGCACACTACCAGCAAAAGAGACTACAGATTAAGGATGTTGAGCAAGCAACTTGCCACTGGGAAAGGCTCCACCGAAGAAACGTGTCCCCCTCCTCTCTTGGCACTCTGCAGTGGAGAGTGAACTTTTGTCTCTCTTCTTCCCTACCCTAAAAGTCCCAATCTTGTCGCACGACTGAGCAGATATGACTGAATTGGCTCTGATGGTGGGTTTTAGTTGCCCTGCAATATTTAAGCTCTGAGCCAGACGGCTTTATGAAGTGAGTGACAGTTAGTGACGTGGGGAACAATAGAGAGAAAAAATAGAGAAAGAGAGACAGAGACATAGAGAGGAGAATGCATTGAACATGAAAAAGCAGAGCAGGGAGAGGGATAGGCGACAGGCAGTAAAAACTTAGTGCATGCATAAATGGGAGTTTGCACAGTTAAGCAGGGACTGAAGCATCTCTGCAATTCTGCTATGGTTCAGAACAGCTCTACATGCGTCTCCACTCGCTGGTCTTTAGATGTCATGATGTGACAGGTGAAAAGGGCGCACCCACACCTTTGAGGGTGGCAGAACTAATTAAACTAATTTTTTACCCTACACCCACTTTAGGCAGGCAAGTCATATCACTGACTTCCAGCACAGGCATTTACTGAGGTACCGCATCAGTATTTGGCATTGGCAAATATTTCAGGCTGCTCTTTAGCATATTTTGCTGTGGGAAGAAAAAAAAAAAAAAAAAGGACTAGTGGAAGAAATAGATTATCACTCACATCACTCACTATTAATGAAAGCTGAGAAATACAAATTTTACAGCCTTGCCTTTTGGTGTCTTCTTATTCCTGCTTTATATTTTCCCTCAAATGCATTCTTTTCAGACATATGCATCAAAAATGTCTAAAATAAACTGTTTTCTTAAGGAGCAGAGCCAAATTCCTTCAGCCCAGCAAACAGGAATGTTACCTCAGGCACTACCCCTACCCCCAGCCACCTGCAAAAATGCTAGAAAGCAGGAGAGAGAAACTCGGTAATGCATCCTGCATCCTATTGCAGCCACAAGCGCTGCCCAGTGAGTTTTGATCATGAGATAAAGCATACAACTCCGTTCTGGGGTGCCAGCTCTGCAGTTTCGCGGTATGAATTGCTCTGAACGTGCTCTCAGGGCGCAGCCCTGGAGAAGCCGGGATTATTGGGAAGCACGGTGTGCTCAGCAGAGGTATGGATATAGCGATGAACAAGCAAGTAGCTCTCCTCCTTTACACTGACTCAGCACTGAACCCCTTTCCCCCAAATGTCACTGGGAGTACACTGTTTCTCAAAAAGCTGTTTTTTTAAAAAGATATTATTATATTGGGGCCCCAGCATATCTTGCAGTCTCAAAATAACAGTTTCAGACTCTGTTCTCTGTTTCAGGGAATTTGTGCCAAAACAAATTGAGGGCCATGTTTTATCAGTTGTCTTCTCAAACAGCTTTTATAAGCTGAGTTGCATAGTCCTAAAGACCAAAGCGCAACTGAAGGCAGAGAGGATGGTTTTCAGATTGGATTTCAAAAGAGCTAAAGGGTAAGTGAGGGATGGAAAAGAATCACAGATTGCAAGAGAGATCAGTTTGCAGACACAAAAGAAAAATCAATCTCTGTCATGCATTTGGAATAGATATCTTATTCTCAACACCTGAATAAATCGCTCTCTTAGCAGAGGTCCTCACATGATGTTTTGCAGATTGTGCTACATAAAACATGAGAAAAGACTTCCTGGCAAGTGGATACACAAAGTAAGAGATTAAGGTCCCAAGACGTCCCAAGAACATGAAGTGAGTAAGAAGAGGCACAGTTTGATCAATACAGAGAGGCAGAATGGTAAAGAAGAGTAAAGAATTGCTTCTTTTTGTTATTTACTACTGAAATGAACTATAATTAGTACTGTAGCCACAAGCTGTCATTGCCACCCTTACTACGTTTTTGGGAAGCAGGAAGAGATAGAAGACCATAGTTAATACCTTTGAAGAGTGTCTGCAAGCTGCTGTGTCACAGAGGCCAAATGGTTCAGATGTTTAAATTGCCTGTCCCTCTTCAGACCGAAACTGCCTTTCTAGAAAACATATCTCTGACTGAATCTGCATTACTCTTTCTGGGCCCTATCTCTAATAAAATGAGCAAAACTCCAAATTTCATATGTAACTACATGGCTGTAGTCTATCTCTAAGTTACATCCAACTACTGGCAGGCATATATCACACTATCCTTCTACCTGCCATTTGCAAACACCATTCCAAATATCAAACACTTTCCAGGAAGCTGCAGAACATTCCAGCTTGCAGGATGTGGCTGATGCAGAAAAGATACTCAAGTCACTATCTTTGGGTGTAGGATGCCTTCTTCTGAATGCCCAATGTGACTTTCCTTTTTTCTATGACTGGGGGGCAGGGCCTTTAACATGAGGCAGAGCGAGTTTACTGGACATCCCTGCTTTGGGGAAAATCACAGAGTCCCTTTAACTGGATTCCTAAAAAAACAGGTACCACTGAACTCCAGGTCAGATTCTCCATCTTACTAGGGCTACCTTGTCCTGCATGAGGGTAGAAATTGGCCTAAATGGAGACAAAAATGACAAGTGAGGAATTCCTCTTGTGATGGGGCTACACAGGGAAGTGGTTGGTTGAGAAAGGGCTGCATTTCATGATGTGAAAACAGTGGCTGTGAAAGAAAGGAGTAGGGACCATAAAGCCAAAGGTCTGAAAGACTGGACCTCATGCTCAGCAAAGGCGTGTAAGAAAACTGCAGCATTGATGATAGTGCACTGATATCCACCAACACTTCTGACCTCCATAGCTGGCCAGGTATTTCTGCTCTCAGTAGGCAACCTATAGAAGTGTTGAGCACTTCCATCTCTGAGGTCAGTGCTAGAAATAGCTGCAGCTAGTGAGAGTAACACTGTTACTAGGATTTTTTTCTTTCCTTCAAAAGACGCATGAACATCTCCTGTGCTTTGGAAATGGTCTCTTCTTCAGGAAGAACCCTCCTTCATTTGTTCTTTAATAGCTGCTTTGATTCGGGTTACTGAGCTCCCACCTTCTGGTAGTGCTGAGACTGTAAAGTCTCCACTGCTACTCTGCCTTTTGCTCATAGACTACGAGGCCACTTGGGAAATGTGGGATTTTACATTCCAAGAGGATTTCTAATGCAGACATGATGTCAGGGCAAGGCAGGGCCATGCTATTGAACAGCTCTGCTCATGCATGATGGTAGATTGTGCAATTATATAGTGCACAACCCTGGATAACGGTACCTCTCGCTCAAACAAAGTTATCTTCTCTTGATCTGCTTAGCTAGAAAGTGGCACGTTTCCTGTTCTTGTGCTGAACACACAGATCTTTCACTCTCGCGTGAAGCTAAACACTGAATATATTCTGCCTCCCTTCAAGAAACTGGGAGTTTTGCCTAATGCTCTTACCTGCTAGAGACCACCTGACTTAGCAGACACCTGCTTTATAGTAATGTCTCTGTGCACATGCTAGAGCCAAAGTGACCTATCAGTCTGATCACCAGTGTGAAAGGCACCAAGCTTCAACCTTCTCTCTGCCACCTACTGGTCTCAGAAATCATTTCAATGGCCAGTGGCCAGTACTGGGCAAATCTGTAGGCAGAATGGGCCATGTCCCTGCAAGACTGGTAAATGTCTCAGTCCCCATCTTAAGGACAGAACTCTGAGATGTTTCCAGGACTTGCCCAAAGCTCTGCATCTTTTCAGAACCCCCGGGAAATTAGGGTATTTATATTGCAAGGGAATATATTTTGTAGAAAACTGCAACTTTTTTTGTAGAAATCAGAAATAAGAGATGGAAAGATAAAAATATATATATATAAAGGAGGGAAATTGGGAAATGTCAGTAACAGGAAGGTTTGGACGGGAACACAAGAGAGGAGGTGAAGGTGGGGCTGAGTTTTGCCAAGCCTCAAGCAGGGAATAAGTACTTATGGGAAACGCATTTTTGATTGAAGGGATAGAACAAAATTAGACAATGAATAAAGATAAGCAGGGCAAAAGTGGAATGTCTTTCAATATCTATTTAACTTAAATGTAGTTCTTCTCTGAAAATTACTGTTATAAGAGGACCTGGGGAATTACAGGCCAGTCAGACTAAATGTGATACCTCAGAAGATACTGGAACCAATTATGAAACAATCAATTTATAAGTAGCTAAAGGACAATAATGTGATAAGAAAAAACAGCAGGGATTTGCAAGGAACAAATCCTGTCAAACCAGGCCAATTTCATTCTTTGACTAACAGGCCTGGTAGATGAAGAAGAAATTGTAGATATAAAATACCTTGACTTTAGTAAGCACTCTATAAGGAAAGAAAATACCTAGATCACAGACGCCCAGAGCAGCGAGCAGCTGAAGTCACCATGCAGGTGCTACACAGGTGGAAGTATCACAGTCAGGGTAGTTATCAGGGCTTCACTTTTCCAGCTGGGAGGATCATCTCCCCTACATTCTGGCTCCAGATTGTCTCAGTATTTCCTTGAATAATTTGGGCTACAGAATAGAGGACAAAACTCAAAGGATGACAGATACATTGGAAGAGCTGACACTCTTTCTGAAGGTGGGAGATCAGAATTGGGATGACTTTGAGATACTGGAGAGTTGGTTTGCCCTCAGCTGACGGTACAGTTGAGAAAGGTGAGTAGGTAGACACCAAATACCCATGTCCAAGTTAGATCATAACCAGAAACAGAAAAAGAGCTGGGGTGGGACTGAGTCAGTTAAGTGAGACTCCTGCAGAAAAGGAGATCTCAGAAAAGAAGATTTCATTCTGAGATGCTTTAAGGGGAGTTTTACGTGCAAGAGAAAGGAAGCAATTATTCTGTGCATTTACTTGATGCTGCTGAGCTCTCAGCAGGAACAGACTGTCCAGTTCCAGGCACTGCATTCTACAGAAGATATAGACAAATTGGAGAGAGTCCAAAGGAGAAAAACAAAATGATAAGAGATACCAAAAGCATGACTTATAAGGAATGAATAAAATAACTGGATTTGTTTTTTCTAGTTAAAAAAAAAAAAAAGACATCAGGAGGGAAGGCTTGATAACAGTCTTCCAGCACATAAACATTTGTTTCAATGGGTGAAGATTAAGCAGTTGTCCTCTGCTTTCACCAGAGGTAGAAGAAGAAATAATCAGCTTAATTTGCAATAAAGATGATATAGTTAAACATTAAAAAAACACTTTGCAGCAGTAAGTATAGCAAAGCCCTGAAACATACTGCTTGGGGAGGCTGTAGAAGCACAGGAGGTTTTTATGAAGAGGTAAACAAGCATCTGTTAAGGATGATCTTATCTCATAAGTGGGGAAGCAATCTGGGGGGCCTCCTGAGGTCTTTGGCCCTACACTTTTATGAATTCTTGGCATTTGTCTCACAAAAACTGCTTCATTTAAAAAAAAATAAAAATAAAAAGCAGTCATACCCCCAACCCTGAAACCTTAGCCAGAACATGCTGGGGTTGCCTACCCCACCTGGTGCAAGGCTGAGCTGAAGAGGCACCGGCTCAGATGTGGAGGCAGGTTTGCCGCGTCAGCAAAGCGCTCCCCTTCAGCTCATGATCTGCCGGCACCCCGGAGTGGCGCTGACCAGCCGGGGCGACGCGCAGCACCCCCGCGCGCCGCTGCTCCCCGCGCCCGTGTACGACAGGGATGGCCGCGCTGCCGGGCCGGGCCAGGCCGTGCCGGGAGGGCTGCACGCCGCGAGCACAGCCAGAGTCAGCGCTTTGGTCTTTGGCTGCAGTAACCAGCGACGGCTCTGCGCGTACTGGGGATACAGGGGTGTTTGCTCACCATAACCGGGTTTCAACCACCTTGTTCGCCCACTGCAGTAACTGTAAGACTAACTGCCATGTGCTATTTAGGGTGTTTCACCTGGACGTCCATGCTAAATATGAAAAACAGACCGCGAGTGACCCATGGCACTTTTGGTAAGAGCCTGTTTTGTCACTTATTTCAGCGCTGACCTTTTCCAGAGATGCTGACTTTATCTGAGGTCAGGAGGAATAAGAGACACCCTCCTTGTCCCAGCACAATTGCTGGGGCAGCATCAGCAAAGCAAAAATAGGAAACAGCCTCTGCCAAGTCATCTCTTGGGCTGCTGCAATCTAAACCACTAGCGGGCGGCATTTTCTCATTTACCACAGCGCCAGACTCAACTGAGGCATGGTAGGAGTGAGACAGGAGCGGAGACAGTGCAACCCTTGGCTGCACCTCAGCACCACCTTTCTCTTCCCTGGCCCCTCATTTCTTAAACTTCTGCAGGTGCAAATCTAACGCAAAACAACACAGGAATTTTGTGGTGGTACAGTAATATCCATGTAATTAAGTATCTAAATAATAATCCAAGTAGGATTGTTTTATAATACTTCTACAGTGCTTAAGTAGAGTTAAACAAACATGAATATCACTTTTACATCAGTTGATTTTACTTATAGACTCAGTTTATACTGAGTCTGAACATACTGCCTTTGTATACCAGATGAACTGTATGACCCCCCTGTTTAGTAACAGCATGCTTAATAATAAAAACTGAACTAAACTTGCAAAGAATGTTTAAGGAATGGAGATCAATTTTCAAATGCCTGAGAAGTGTGAGCAAAGCTGGGTGCAACACTACTGGAACAGCAGCCTGAGCAGTGCTAGACTGCTCTGACTGCTTCGACTCCTGGCTTTGTAGATTAGCATCATTTCACTTACAACTTGTCCAAGCTATTTCTAGAAATGCAAACCTCTACAGCACTGTCCTTGTGCCAATGCAGATGTTATTTATAAAAAGGTGTTCCGGAAAAGAGCCCAGAGTTTCTGAGCAAGGTATAGCAGATACATTATGGAGCCACTGCATACAATAAGGCTTTTCCCCATATGTCCTTCCTGTAACCTGTCCTCTTCTCTGTCACCCTACTTAGGACCTACCACTTGGCCAGACAGGGACGTGCTCTACAGATGCTGGAGGCCGTCATCACAGACAGGATCTCAGAATACTACAAGCTGCATTCTTCGTTGGTTCATGCACTCAGATTTGTCTCTACGTACTTTCCCTAGATTATGGCTTTTCCACCACCACCAAGATCCTCTTAGAGACGGATTAATTGCTATCACTGCTATCAGGAATTGTAAGGTATCAGACCAGACAGGGAACATATTGTTTACAGCCAATCTGGACTATGTAAAGTGGATTCAGAGAATGAAGTGACAAGCACCTGATAATACTCCTGGTAATAATTAATTGTTCCATGCCTACCAGTAAAAGAGGAGCTAATAATATTTCCCAACCTCTTGAAGAGACTTCTGTGTGTCTACTTTATCAAGGTTTTCCATGCAATCTCTTAAGGTCCTCAAGCACAAGGAGCTGGAAAGGACAAAGCTTCTGAATGACCAAAACAAGTGGTTATGTCTGGAGACTTTCTGTGTTACTTCACTGTCAATGCGGCTCCTTGCCTTCTAGTTCCTGCCAGAAGCTCGTTCCTATTCCCCTTTTTTTTTTTTTTTTTTTTTTTTTTTTTTTTTTTTTCCTCCTTCTTCTGGGCTCTGCCTTCTTCTGTGAAGTCCAGCCTTGCTGAGTGGGAGGCTCAGGGCTCTCAGGAGCATTGTCACCACCCACTCTCCACCTTTATCTCCCTGCCTTCGTTTCCACACTCCAGAATGGAGCGGTGGAGGTGCCCCATGTGTACAAGGTGTGGAAGGGACCTAGGAGAGCTGGTAAGTGGCACAGGTTGGTGATGCAAGCAGCAAAGTGGAGCACTATCTCTGTTCTCCTGATCCTGAGATGCACACATACCTGCCCTGCACTTTGGCTGACCTCAGCTTCCCATTTCCCACAACAGAACATGTTCCCAGCTTCTCTGGGGAGGACATCTGTGGGGACAGTTCCTGTTTCCCTGCCCTTTAAGTTATTTGCCTTCCTGAGCCTGATATGATTGTTTTTTTGGGCACAGCACAAAGATGCCAGCAAGGAACGGAAGCCTCTCATGCCTCAGCAATTTATTAAGAAGAAAAGGAGGCTATTGAACTTGGAAGCTGTTGAGCTGGTCCTTCTCTTTTCCTGATCAAGAAGATATCCCACTCACAGAAAATTCATCCATCCAAAGGTCCTGGGCATTCCCCGAGACAATCCGACCCTTATTAGTAAACAGCAAGGTGGAGGGAGGCAGGGAGTGGCTATGTATGTATTCCCCATAGACCTGCAGGGAAATGTAGGTGGTGGTGGCAGGGGTTAGAGGCTTCCAGTTGGAGAGATTTTCTGGGGAGTTATTTTCAGCCAATCATCCTCCTCCTAGAGTTCTGTTACTGCTCAGTGAAAAATGATATTCTTAAAAGAGCATCTGTTTAAAACTTTTTCAGCATCCTTTCAAAAGCAGCTTTAAGGCTCTTCTGGGCTCCCCTATACTAGTACCTGGCAAAACATGCTGCAGCTACTTGTATGGTGAGTCTTATTTTGATACAGCAGCTGACTATTACTGTTCTCCACATCTAGCACTACTAGACCCTATTCTTGTCTGGCTGATAAACATTGTTATGATAGACACAGGTATTGGTATAGGTAGTTCTTCAGCAAAATACAGGCAAGTATTTTAACAGCCTGTGTCTCTCCAGCCCCTGAAGCTCTGAGAAGAGGACATGATCGTTAATACCGCTGCTGGTCACCCTCTTCCAACCCAGGGAGTAGCCGGTCTGTAGTTCTGCTGTGTATCAACATCCCCAGCCACTTTGGGCATAGGCAGCTGCAGCCCCAGCTCTTCTTCCTTGGAAAGCCTGCCCTCCTTTCCAGAAGCACAGTACAGCAGTCAAGGCCATTCCACTACATCCCCTGTAGCTGTATACAGTTTTGGCATCCCTTTCCATTTCAAATTCATCAAGGCTTGGCCTGCCTGGGGGACTGCAGCTGTAAGAAATGGGAGAACATGCTGGAATTGTTTGTATGACTGAATGTTAAAAATCAATGACTATAACCCTAGGAAAGACAGACCAAAGTGGGGTGAAAAGAAAAGGTATTACCGCTTTGCTTTTTTGTGATTTTGAATTGTGATTTCCTCATTAACGGTAGTGGGTGCTTGTTAGAGCGGATGCTGGAAAAACTGGAGTGCTGGCTTGGGTCTTCTGCAGACAACTGAGCAACACTGGAATATGGGACCACTGGTTATTCAAGCACTGGGCAAAAAATAAAACCAAATTATTACTTAGTTTAACATCCATTGATGTTGCAGACTGAAAATCAGCCTTGAGAATTTTAAAATGTTTTAAACAACATCCTGATTTTTCCATTCTTAAAGCAAAGTGAATGAAAGTCTTACTTCGCTTCATCTAGGTGCGTAAAGTGATGATAGAAATGAGAGGCTGGTGGTTGGTTAAATATCACTGATCCTGAGCTAACTACATTCTTATATGAAAGCAAAAAAAGGTCCAAAGTGGTAATACAACACTTAAGAAAGCATGGTACTTTAAAAGGCCCATTTCCCAACCCTGAACAGAATTCTGGACTTAATCAACAGAGAGAAGGAATTTAAATAAGAAAATATATCAGTGAGAACTGTTTAAATGCATTTTACCGGGCACCAAAATACACAATCCCCTTAGTCAAGAAAGACTAATGCAATAATTGAGAAAAATGAAGTCAAGCTTAAGTGGGAAGAGGGAGAGGATTTAAATAAATACAGCACACCTAACAAATAAAAGAGAAAAGCAGCTGAATATAAATCAGAGGATGGAAAAAAAAACAGAAAACTTACAATGGAAGTAAAAAGTAGGGGGATGGGGAATCAATACCTGACAAAGCTAATTTTTTTTAGAAGAAAATTAAGAACAAAATGAGTCCTAATCATGGTATTGATCCATTATCAGATGGAAATGTTAGAATATTCAATAATAATGCAGACAAAGTAGACAAAAATCAATGAATACTTCTGTCCTACTTCTGGGAAAAAGTTGATGATGAAGGCATTGTTGATGACATGTCCATCCCTATAGCATTTGAGAAAAATTAAATAGCACCTACTAAAATTAGACATTTTGAATCAGCAGGACAAAATAAATTGCACAGAAACTTTTTTTTTTTTTTTTTTTTGATAGGCTGAACAAGAGCTCTCTCCCCATTCACGCTGATTTTCTGCGCTTCTTGAAGCAGTGGGGAAGCCCCAGCGGGGACGAAAAGCCATAGTCTGGCCTTGTATATAGAGTGTATAGAATGACCTAAGTATATGATGACTGCAATGACACACAGGTATCTACAGACCTGTGACATGACCTCAGCACTGAGTTCAATAATGAAATGGCTCATGGTGAAAGCAGGGAATAAAGAGCAGAAGGAGGGGAGCCTAAGAGCAAGGAACATGGGTGTGTGGAAAATGCATCCTGTTGAACAGTCTTGATTCCTTACTCTGAGACTGTTACACAGTTATTAAATAAAACAAAGTTGGTACAGTATACATAAGATCCTGGAGGCACATTCCCTACTACTGCATGACATTTCGATTACAGAACTTCCTTGACATAAGAATAAGATAGCAGTCATTACACGGTCTATAAACGGCCTATCAGACAGGTCCCAAAATGCAATTGAGAAGTAGAATTGATTGTTATGTTTACGGCACGTTTGTACTAAGGTCCTGCAGGGCTTTGGTCTTTGGCCTCACATTGTTTTTAGTCAATAACTGGGAAGAAAACATCAACCTTTTTGCAAATGTCACGAAGCCCAGGAGAGGGATAAATAATGAAAGCGCACACGAGTGATCCAGAGTGCTCCAGATGGCCCAGCGAGCCGGGCGCACAGCGAGGGGCTGCCTAGCACGGGAAAGGCCGGGTGGTTCACGGCCCCAGCGGGGCCGGGCTGTTGGGTGCTCTGGAGAAGCCGATGTCTGGCTCTGCAGAGGTCTCCGCATTCAAGGGGGCCGCAACATTATGTCTGAAAGGGCTCAGGTGATCCTTGAATGTACGTTCAGCGATGAGCTGTACATGTGTATCGCCTCAGTCCTGCCTGCTTTTTTCTCCAGTGTTCATGACAGTCCTCCTGTTGTCAAAATCTCCCTGTTCTCTCTTCTCCATGACCCTTAACCCAGAGGTTTAGTAAAAGCGCTTTTCTTCTGATTCACGCTGCTTTCAAATGATAAATCTAATACTCTATTTTCTGGAATGAATGAAGACTGTCTCTTCACGCAATGCTGATCATTTGAGGTCACCGAACTCCACATGTTCTGCTAGTGTGTAATTTTAAGGGCCTTGTTGTTCTCCACTCTAGTCAAGCTCCCAGAAATAACCTCTGAGGTAGCCCAGAAAGCAGTCCCAGCAGCAGAGGTGTGGAGCATTACCCCATGGATTATTGCCCATATGTTTCAAAAGGCTCTTGTCTGAGAGTGATGTCTCCCAGTTCTAGAAAGATAGTGCCTGCCTTGCTCCCTGCATAAGGAAAACAGTGTGAAGGAGACAGAACCAGGTGCGAAGCAACCAGGAAGTCAGAATACTGGAATTACTGAAAAACTCAATGAGAAGAGCAAGACAAGCTCGGAGGAAAAACCTGAGCAAGGAACAGACACTGTCAAAGCACAAACTGGATATGCCAAAAGGCATCTCACAGACAGACTGAATGTAAGCCTTTTCTCCTTCAAGCTTAATACAGAACGTGCTCCACAAAGTACCCACATGCATTTCCAAAGAACATCACATATCAGCGTCTGGGCTGTCTATAGCTGATCTGTATCCGTTTCACCATGATGCTGCCAGTAGCCTAATGTTATGTTTTCTGTGTACTAGAGTACAAACTCAGATCTCGCCAAGCTCTCAGTGGACCTACAGACAGGCAAAGTGTAAATGTCCTGCACAGGCTTACAAACAACAAGCTACTGATCTCGGATTCATGTGCCAAGAACTAACAAAAAATAAAAAGAAACTCTTGCAAATCCTCTTGGGAGCTATTCACTATATAGGTTGTCATGCATGCTGAGGTCTACATGACTCTCCTGCAAGTAGATCCTTAAGGTAAGAAAGGGACCTTTAGAGATCATCTAGTCCAAATGATGCTACGCATTTCCCAAGGATTTCTGAAGGGTTTATGTTTTAGTCTAGCCAGAAAACAACACCTGGATCAACAGTATCTCTGACACCAAAGGCTCTGGTCCCCAGTGAACCTCAGTTGTCAAAGGCTGAAACCATTTAAATTCCCAAAATCAATCCAATGCTGCTACACTTTGAATGCATTGGCAGTTCTGCCAAGGGACAGAAAATAAGGCATTGTCCTAGGAAACATCTATTGTCAGAAAAGTAAGAACTGCAAAGGAATTAAGTGTATTGATTTCTGACCTTCTTGTCAAGAATGGATCCAGAAAGCAAAATGGAGCCTGCACAAAACAGCAACCAAAGGCCAGCAAAAATCTTAGTCACACAACAACAGACCAAAATAACAGAAGTTGACTTTCTGTGAGTGCAGGGAGGAGAGTAGGCTCAGGCTGGAACTTCCCGAGGCGACGCTGACCCTGCTAGTGCCCCCAGAGGGACTATATAATTTTCACCAGCTCTCATGAGAGGAGATCTGTGACAATGCCAAGTGCTTCTGATGATCTGAGCCTGACTTTCCCTTTTAGGCAAGATATTTTACAGGGACAAAAGTAAACACAGTTGCACGCGGACCACATCCCTGGCCTATGGAACCAACTGCTTTAGAACTGGACCTGAGCCCCAATGCCTTGCAGTTTATACAAGAATATTTGTGGTTTCCAACAACTGTGTGTGCGTTACAGAGAGGGGAATGGGCTTCATGGAAAGGGTTTCTATCCACCCAGCTTAGTCTTTGCGCGCTAGGCACTGAGCATTGCTTCCGAGTCATTAACTCGGCTATTTTGCACAGCAATAAGCCTAGATAAGAAAACAGCCAAGAGCTGCACAGATTGCCTGAGAGGGGTGGGGTGGAGCAGAGGTCCCTGCTTCAGTTCCTGACAATTATTCACTTTTATTCCTGGGCCCAGATAGCCACTCCACTGGCACAGGTTATCCATAAGCAAAGGAAGTCCCTGTGCCATTGGAAACAAACCAAGGCAACATGGCCTTGACACGACTCTGGCGAGAACCATCAACCAAACGCTCTAAGGACTGGCGGAAGTCCCCTGTGGCCAGACTGCGTGAACACAGTGGCCGCGTGCTGGCTCACACTGATAACATTGTGTGCCGAGATTGGCACACACTCCAGGTGAAATCATAGGCGGAAAAGCTTCCCGCCCCGCACGGCCTCAGCGGTGGCTACTCACTGGCTCTCGCTGAGACACCACCCAGCTCTCTCCCACACTCAAGGGAAGACTTTGTCCTGCTTGGCTTTCTTCCATTCTGTGGTACAGGACCGGATCACAACTGGCCATTGCGTTTTTTTAGGAAGTATCCTTAGAGAAAGCACCTGATGCCCCTGGCTCCGCATCAAGGCCCAGACCTTGTCTGATGCGTATTATTGCCCCAACCTCCATCTGCAAGAGCTTTTGTCTTTCACACTGTTCTCAGAAATTTCTAATGGTAACATTGCCCTACCAACGTCTCCCCAAACATACTTTTGGCCTCCATCAAAGTTTATGAGAGGGAAGATCCTGGCATTATGAGAATATACTCTTTCAGAACAAAATTAAAAAATCTTCATTGGGAGAAAAAAAAATCATTCTTGTTTGGCTCAGAAATGCAGAAGAAAAACTCTGATGTTTAAAATACATGACAAAACTGTAGATGCATGCAAAGGAATGCCTTCGCTTGAGGAGAATTAAAGCAAGGCAAGCAAAGCTGACAAGTGACCATTAATAAGTCTTATCACTGAATGTCTGAGTGGATGCCAATGGAGCATGGCAGCATTACCCAATAAAAGCTGGACCAACCTAAGGCACTCTGATTCTAGCCCATGTCCCTTTTCCCTCAGCAAATGGGTCTTGTTTTTTCCTGCTGAAGACTCTGTCTTCTCCCACCCTGCACAGCTCAAGGGAGACCCACAGGTGCTGCCACAAGGGCCCAGTAGGGCTCTTGGGAGCAGGACAGCGTTGGGTGGTGCCCGCCGCCCTCGGTGGCAGCAGTGCCTGGTGCTGTGCCTCAGCCAGCTTCAGCTCTTGTCACAGCTCCCAGATCTCACACTCAACCCTGTAGGTCCTGACACCGAGTCACCCTCGCAAACTCCAATGCCAGAAGAAACTACTGCCATTGTCTGTACTCACACTTTGCAAAACTGGTGGCAGAAGACTTAGCAGAAATCCTTCTCATTCCATGAGCTTTTTGACAAGAATCCAGCCACAGTTTAAAAGTTGCCCGTGTAGAATGCCTGGCAATTCTCAATAAGTTTTTCCAATAATTAACTACATACAATATTAAAAAATAGTGCCATTTCTTACATGACCCTTTTTCTAGTTTCAAATTCCGATTTCCAAATTTCAAATTACTGGGTCTTGTTTCACCTCAGTCTGCTAGACCAGCGAATGCATTGCCAAAAGTCTCTTCCTTATGTAGGTATACTTAAGCTCTGAAAAAAATAGCATTCAGCTCTATCCTTTTCCTGCAACTCTTCAACCTCTTTCATTGAAAAGCATGTTTCACATTCTTCAACAACTGCCAAGTCTTTTCCCTGAAACCTCTCCTATACAGGAACTACCAACAAAAGGACTGAACAGTATTTGGTAAATGACTCTATGGCTGCTAAAAAACACATGCATATGGACTCTCCTAGAGTTATTTATCCTGCAATTACTTACCCAGAAGTCATGTGAGGTCCCCTAGCCTCCTCCTGGCATGAGCCACTGTAACTCTGACTTCTTCCCTGCCACTGTTTCCCAAGACAAACTTGCCAGCTGATAAGCACAGTCCCTATTCCTTATTCTTTGACACAAAACATGGTACAATAGACAGTGTTTTGCGTGGCCCCATCTTTCTGAGTGATCCAGACCATAGCACTGATGTCTTCTTTTTTATTTATTTTTTTTTGTTGTTGTTGCCTTGCTGATTTTTGAGTCATTCCTACTGATCAATAACAATTTAATTTTATTTCCGTTCATTGATAATAGGGTTCAATAGCACAGAGCAAATGATCAGCTTCTCAGTGCTTATTCTCTCTTACAACTGCACATTTCCATCTGTTTGGAAAGTGACAGGCTTTCTGTGAAGTTCTAGTGTTGTTGCTGCAAGAAAAACAAAAAAAGAGTAAAAGCACTATTGCAGCAGTATCCATTCCTAGCTCAGTCTCCCTTAACTTGATTGTAAATGCTTTAAGGTGAAAGTTTTCACTTGCCCCTCAGAGCATAGGGCCTACCACAAGTGGGCCTCTAAGTTAGGAAAAGCTGCTCATAGGAACATGAATATCCTGGACTCGAAGCGTCTGCAGTGCAGTCTACACACGTGCTTTAACTTCACTGCCTGACAGAGGAGCTAGTCACAGCGCACATCAAAATGTGAGCTGAGCGCAATGCAAGAACAACCTGCCGCCGCCGCCCCAGAGATGGGATTTTAGCCACGAGTGACGCTTTGGAGGGCGGGTGGATCCCATGTTATCCAAGTCTTTGCTGGCCCCTGTGTCAGGCCACATGCCAGAGGGGAGGCGACCACAGCCCAGGCCACCCGGGTTTGGGGTTTCCTGTGGGTGACAGGTGTGCTTACAGGGTGAAACACTAGTCACTGGTGACAGTGAACACCAACCCTTGCAATGTGCTACTGGACATTAAACCGCTACTAACCTTCACTTTAGCCCCTTGATAGGGACCAGGAAACACAAGAGTAGTGTTTTACAAGCCCTTCTAAGCCTCAACATCCTGCATACTCCGCTCCCCAAGACAGAGTTGTGACATATGGTGACAAAGCTGTTATGACTTTAATGAAGACATCCTGCGCACTAAGAACAGCTTCAAAGGCGTGAGCAGAAACACAGCATCAGAGGGCTCCGCTGCCCCAGCTGCGCTACCATTGCAATCAAACAAGCAGGTATAAACCAAGCATCTATGACTATTGCACATGGCGCTTGCACTGTGATTCAAAAAGTAAAACAAATTCCTGCAGTTGTATCTCCCCTCACATGATTTTGAGGAACACAGACTTACTCAGAAAAAATGTAATCCTGAAGAATCAGACCATGATGAAGACCACACCCCCAAAATGATTTTGATGTAGTTACACAGGGGGTATATCTGGCTGTCTGAGTTTAGGACTCTTCATTTGTGTATGTGACCCAGACAAGGCTCTTAGCCTAGCTAACCAAAGGAATGACATTTCTCCATTGCATAAAGCACAGTCTATACATCTCCCACCTCCTCCCAGTTGTTTTTCTTCCTCTTTCCACCTGCTGCATTTTCTTTTTGGCTCCTCCCCTTTCTGTCTCACTCTGGTTCATCTTTTCTTCATCATTCATTTCTTCTTTTTCTTACATTTTTTCTTCAATACCCATCTTCTCAGATCATCCATGCCAGTAGCACTGGGTCTCCTGCCCCCATCTGACTGATGGGTCTTCATTTCCCCTCACAAAAGCATATTCCAGTAATATTTGACCTATATGGAAAAGCAGACACCTCCTTGTTTCTGTTAGATTCTTATTGCTTCATACAGGAAGAGCTTCATATAGCCTTGAGCCTCCAAAGACTTCTGGAATTTGAAATGCTTTCTCCTTCCATTTTCAGGGCAAACAGCTGAAGAGACAAGGAATCCTGCCTCCCCTCACGAGTATCTTGGCCTTCCAGATACTGATCTTACCTTTAGATCCTGCAGCTAGCAAATGTGCTATCATATATCTCAGTGTTTACCCAGCCTATGCAACCTGATAGGCCACCTGTATTGCAAAGGGTGATTAACATCTAAGAGTAGATGGGAGGTGACCTCCCTCATAGCTATGATGCATTTTTCGAAGGGCAGGCAAAGTCAGACTTATTAAACCCTTTGATCATTTAAGTTTCTGGTTACCAAATAACGGTCAGCATCCTTTCCATAAACCCATTTATTCTTAAACACATGAGCCCCCATCCTCATTTCTGCAACATTAGCATTTATGCCTAAGTCACATCTTCCTGACAGCTGCACCATCCTCCCTCAGCAGTCCCAGGAACCCACTAACAAGTGTTCACCATTTTGCAGCTGATGGCCGAGCACATGGCTGGCTTACAGCACCCTTCTCCCACGTTCTGCAGCGTCCTAATCACTTGACTTCAGGAAGCACTAGACTACAATTTGAAACCTGTTTCTTCTGGGCCCCCAAAAAAACTCATTCAAGAATCCACCTAACTATTTCATGCCTTCCTTTAGCTTCTGTCATTCCCAAAGTTATTGCATTCACATATGCTGCTATGCCATGTTCCCACGTGGGCAAATTACCAGAGGGACATAAGGGAAGCAAAGCCCTACCTTCTCCATGCCCCCCTATAGCAGTTTAGCCTGATATTGTACACATCCCATTGCATTGCTGGTTCCCTGAACATTCAGTTTATCATTATCATAGCTGTCAGATTTTAGAGTGAAGATGCTGGATACCATTTCCCATCCTCCAAGAAAAGGAGAGGATACAACCTAGCCTGAGACATGGCAACAATACTTACTCTCTCTGCCAGGCCCGCACAGTGCGGTGACCAACCTAGTGTGCCTTCTCTGAGTGAAAACCCGGCTGAAATCAGGCACTGACAGTCAGAAAGGCAGAGGCAAAACTTGCTTATGGAGCACAGGACGCTTAAACGAGACCTAGGTATGTTACCAAAATGCAAACTTTGGGGACATTACTGAGAAAAGTCACAGATTTGCAGGATGAGGTGACATCAGTGGGGCATCTTGGGAATTTAGGTACTAACCAAAGTTGCCAGGTGGCACACTGGTACAGAAAAAAAGTTTAACCAGTTTCCAGGTGCCTAACCATGTGCTGGGCAGTTAATCAGTATTTAATTCAAAGGAAATTAGATTTTTTTGGGGGGGGGGTCTCTAAGGTATTGTATTCCAAATATGAACACAGGCATGGGGAGATTTTGAAGTGCAGGGAAAGGTAAAAGGAATGAAGGTAAAAGAAAAAGCCAGTAACTGGTTAAGAAACACTCAGCAAGAAAGGAAGACATTAAGTACAAACCGAGAACAAACAGCCATGAGACTGGGACAGAGTCCATGTAGTGAAGCCGAAACCTAATGAAAGAAGCCACCAGGAAGCCACAGAAGAAATATGAAGGTGAAGGATGACAAGGATAATTTAGTAGGACCTGGGAGGTAGCGGAGGAGTGTGAGGCAGGCAGCCGGGGGCCATAAGCAGGACAACAGGACTACTGAGTTTTTCAGTTAAAAAAAAAACACCAAGTTTTAGAAAGACTAGTGAGATTTGGCTGGTCCCTATTCAAGACAGAACACAGTTACAGTAAAATATATGCTAATCTGGATATCGCTGTCAGGGAGAACTGTGAGTTGTCTGGGGGCGATGAAGAGAGGTCTTGGAAAAAGATCACCCCTTGAATTCTAGATTTTGGTAGTAGATGATGAAAGACTGGAGAAAAGGGGAGAGCTGGAACAAAGAGACTGTAGCACAAGAGGTTGGTCAGAAACAAAACAAAAAAAAAATCAGAAAGAAAACAATGGGAGAGAACAGTTCAAAAGCACAGGAAGAGGGAGCAAAAATGGTGGGAGAAAATGATAAACACCTGAAAGGGGCTGGAACAGCACTAGATATTCTTGGTGAAAGCAACATTGTGATGGTGGAACTGAAAATTGTCTTCAAGGTATCCAAGCAGGAATCAGAGAGGAAGAATATGCCAAAGACACATGAACCCAAGGAACAGAGGAGTTGGTCCAGCCAGCCAAGTCTGCCACATGTGGAACTGATTTCAGAGATGATTATAGCACTAGTGCTATATAAATGATATGGGATAGTAACAGTCAGTGGATAGCATAGCAGAGAGCGGAGCTGGAGCTCAAGAAAAGCCTGTGCTGAGAGCTGCAAAAGCCTTCTTTTCTGAGCAGAGCTGGAAGAGGGAAACATCAAGCCAACAAAATTTAAACATTTCATTGTAATTGATTTCACTGGAAGTACAACCCTTGTTGTTTCTGACAATTCCTTCCTCTAAGGCTCTTGCTTCAATTTTCATCTTTTAAACTAGTTACACCAGTAAAATTGAAATCACATGCTTAAGCCACAAAAAATGTCTTTGGTCCGAAGTTATTTGATAAAATCTCTAAGGTGATACTTTTTGATTTTTTAGAAGTTTTTCTTAAGCAGAAAATTGACATCTTGATTTTTCTCTGCAGTTCACAAAGAAGGACACTTTAGATCTAGCATTTTCTAATAAACACACATTTTTAAGCATCTGAATACTCCCATTCAAAATGAAAATTTGTGTAATGCAACTGGCTGAAAATATGAACTCCGATATTTTTTTTTCTCCTTTAGTAACAAGATTCTTTGCATGAGTTTGGCACCAGTTATACATTCCAAAATGACTTACTTGCTCAGTAGTTCCTTGTGGTGTTTTATATCCAGGGGTCCTGAATTCCTCCCATAACAAGCAGTCCCCCAAGAGCATCACTGCAAGCTGTTTGCCTGTAAAAGAAAATTGCAAATTTGCTCCGGACCTTACCAGAGAAGCAAGTAGCAGTTACATATTCATAAATAAATAAATAGACAACCGCCACACAACAGATTTAGTTGTTTGCACAAGAACCAGCTCAGGTACTCAACATCCTGAGAGAGAGAAATCAGATAATTCCGGAAAGGAAGACAAACAACAGAAAGTCTGTGCATTCCTTCCCATTACCACGTTGTCTATAACTAACTCCCAATATGCTGGAATCCTTCCAAGCTGCTTAGATTTGCAACTCCGCCATGTACGGAAAAGTAACAGCTATCCCAACTTCAGCAAACGCTAACACAAAATTCGTGCGCTGTCATGCCAATCATATCAGCAGATGAGGAACATCTGGTGTGCATACATCTAGGAAGTTATTCTGTCCTAGCCTTATTTCAGGTTAGAGCCATTTCTTTATTACCATGGTCTGGATCTGAGTCCCATGCTGGTTGCCGGCTGCAGGCGACTCAGCCTCTCAAGCCCTGCAACATTTTCTGCAGGGCTGCTGAGGAGATTACGCCAGCGATGGCATTTTATCAGCGCTGCTACGAGGTGAGTGCAGACACGATAAGGAAGCGCTAAAAGTCAACGAGGTGCCATTGACAAGGACTGAAGCCGGGCTCACGCTTCCCCACCGATCCTGCGTGCGCTGACGCTCTGCAGTCCAGGCGCCTTCTCACCAGCTGCTGCCTTGGCAGGCACCACATTTTGCCTTCCCGCTCCGGTATGTGACCTCCTGTCTGACCAGCCTCCTCATCTCCGCTGGAAATAACGCGGCAGGCACAGCAGCAGGTCTGGAGGGAACAAATCCTCTGTTAGGAACCCCCTGCAGCTTTTTTGATTAATATTAACGGGGGGCTTGTTTGTTTTTTAAATTGTTCAAACCTGCTGATAGTTTAGCTCCTTCCCATTTCCATCCCCCCAAAAAAGAAATCTACCTTGGAAAGATCTTATCCCCACAGCAACTGCTTTCCCAGATGATGCACAGCGTGCATGATGCTGCCCAGAGCCAGGGACTCCTCCAGCAGCTTGCCTGGCTTCCACCCATGGGGATTAGCACCAGCCTATTCCTTGCCCAGCACATCCCCAGGCTCAGGCAAACAGCTGCAACTCAAAGGCTCCATTAAGGCCAAAGATGTTTTCCCACCAGGTTCTCTCAGACTTTCAGGGGCAAATAAATAATTTCATAAGAAATTCCCTTTCACTGTACAATTTTGCCACAGCCACACAACCACAGGCCTAACCATCCCCCAGAGCAACACATGCTGTTGGCCAAAATGTACTGGCTCCACACTTCCCATGGTGACAATTAATTTTACACAACCGCAACAGAGACAGGCTAAGTAGCCACAGGCTGCTTGCAGCACAGCAACCTGAAGTGCAGGAATCTGTTCAGCAAACTGACATGAAAGGGATCAGTGCACACACCAAGGAAGCTTCCACTTCACACCACTGCCAGAGCTACCCCAGTAGCAGCCCAGTGGCTCCCAGCCCAGGACGGTGCTGCTGAGAACCACCCAGCCACAGCAAACCCCACCGCTGAAGCAGAAGGACACCAGTATATTAATGTGCGGCAGGTAACTTGTCATATGCCCTTCTTTCCCAGCTGATGCGAATGAAACCCTTACCTGCAGGGTGGAGCCCAGAGCCCAGATCTGGAAGGAAATCTCCACTCGCTTCCAAAGGTCTTGTCTGTGTGAGGCTGAGGCACCCTGTATTGTTAGAACCAGGCAAGCTGTCTCTTCCTTGTCCTCTGGCACCGCTAATTTACCTTCATAAAGACATAAGATGGGTGAGAGAGAGCTGCTGCTTCTTGGCATGTGTTGCTGGAAAATGCCCTCTGAGACATCACAGTGTTCTTTCCTAATCTTTGTAAAGATGCTAGGGGCAAAATGAGTCAGGCGTATTTTCTTGATTCAGTTTTTTCTTTTTACATTATTTTTAACATGCCCCTATTCCCCACCAGTGAGAAAAATAATAAAAAAAAAAATCCCTGAACATAAAACAAACAAACAGAAAAAGAGACCTGTGAACCAAAAACTGAATGTGAGGCACGTGGAAGAAGGCAGGGACACCCTGGTGCCCTCCCCGTGGAGTAAGCAAATGCTGTGCCCTCTGCCTCGAGGGCACCCTCGTGCTCCCCTGCGCCTCCCCGGGCTGCCCGAGGTGGCTGCCACCGCACGGGCTGGTGGCCCGCGGGCCCTTGGGAATTCTGACCCCATTAAGCAACTGAAGGATTAGGGCTTCAACGCTCTTCAAGGGTTTTGGTCTGGGACCCAGAAAGCTCATGAGATTGCACTGTTTTGCACAAATCCCACCGCTTCCTGGTTTTGTCTGGAACAGAAGCATCTTGTGTATGGTCTTTCATAGTTTATCTGCTCTCAGCATTGGACCAGACCAGTTATTTTGCTGGTCTGGCATGTTGCCCCCCAACATTCTCCCAGAGACTCTCCTTACCTTGTGTGAGCTTCAGGGAGTTCAGGCTTGGCTTGGGGTGAAGGGTAGGTCAGTCTTTATCTCACATCTACACACACACAAACGTAGCCCTCACCAGTTCCCTTCCCAGGTCCCAGAGTTCCTGCCCCTGGCGGCATACTGAGGGACATTTTCCCTCTGCGCTGTAGCCTTTCAAGCAGTGCAAAAAAGCCACAAATAATTCCTAGAGACCCTTCAACTCTAAGGAAAATCCTGAGGGGATCTATGACTTTCTCCTTTGCAGCTTTTGGTACAGGGCTTGTGGCCAGGGAAGAGAGCAGAGCTACAAGACCTCTGCTCCTGGCTGGCTAAAGAGAGCACCAGGTGATTCTGATTTACAACAGGAGATGAAGAAATCCCACACTGGCCTGCAGGCATAGTGAGATCCAGAGATCACATAAAGCTGTGCTGGCCTCCTTTTTTTGGGGGGGAATACTCCCAGTTTTCAGTGCAACTGAGATGGATTCAAGAACCTGGGCTACAGAATGTTGCACAGTTCAGTTAAAGACATATTATTTTAGTCAATTTTCCAAATGTCTGTTCACACACAAATTGTCTAGCAACCTGCTAGGGCTCCAGAATATATGGAGAAATTTTCTAGGAACATGTCTGCATTCTTGCCTTTCTTTCTGAACATTTTAAGGCCAATTGCATATACATATATACATATATATATATATATACAAGCCTAAAAAAAAAAAAAAACAGTATTTCAGAGCTTTGAGGAGACGTGAGAGATAGGAAATCCTGCTTAGACCACTTCCACCTTGCTCTAACTGTAACATATCCTATTCAGCTCCAAGTGCAGACTAGCAAATTACATCTGTGTCCTTCTCTGCTAGTGGCTGCTGGAGGAGACCACCACCAGAACTGAGCAGGGGTGGATGGGAAGAGAAGAGTGGAGCAGATGCAGGTGGTCCTGCGTGTTTTCCTGCCTTGGAGATAAAAGTTCACAAGAGCCAAATGAAAAATCAGCAACAATGCAGGAATTTTAAAGAGGCCCAAGCTGCCACCTGACTCAGCGTCTGGGCAGGATATTGATTGGGGAGGCTATTCTTTACTCCTCTGCTATTGTTTAAGACCGGCCCCCCTCATGACAGCACCAGGCGTGGGAACACAGCAGCTTTGGTGTTAAAAAGTGCTTTTATCACTGCGCTGAGTAGAGGGGTCTCTGGGAACCAGAGATGGTGTGTGTGATAGTCAGGGAAAGGCATTCAAACCGAGGACTTATTCTGAGACCAGCCAACAGCTCTGAGGCCCACTGGCTCCGGACAGCACATCCGCAGTCCTGCATTTCTTCTGAGCTCTGTTCAGGCTCCGCTGAGTTCAGAGAGGCACAGAAAGAAAACAGTTTCATCTGCTAAAATTTCCTGGGCTTTTCTTCACGCACTAGTCCTACAGACATACATAGACCCCAACAGCTGCCGTGATATCAGCTCCTGTAAGTCATACTCAGGCTAGTGTTAAGCAAGCCAGACTGGCTTCAAGAAAAACTCTGCAGTGCAGCATGCAGAATAGGCTCACAGCCCATGTCTTTATCCTGCTTCCTGGGCAGGTTGGGCAAGCCAGGCTCCGCTGTAGCCTGCAATAGCTACCATGGCCAGATGAGTGTATTTCTCCTCCGTTTAGCAGAGTCAGGCAAATGGATGGTCAAATAAAATAATTTCCAGTTAAATTATCAATATGCTGGTAACTTACCACTCTGAAAAACACAAATCTTGTCCAAACTGATGGACAGTTACCCAGTTTCCTGCTAGCTCAAGGTAGGAATGAAGCAAAATTTAGACTTCCGATAACTCTCAGTGCATTCGAAAGCAACATACTCCTCAATGCTTGAGCACATCAGATTTGACTCGGTAGAGGATAAACAGTGACCACCAACCAGACTTTCAGACAACCAAAATGTTCCTGGATCCCCCCCAGGCTATACAACTGGCTTCTGATTTTATATTCTTTGTAGGTCACCACCTTATATATACACTTGGGGGCTTTTGGTCTTATCTACAGTTAAGATAAAACGAAAAATGAAACTCCTTCAGGCACTGACTTGACAAACATCAGCATGTGAATTCACCAAATGAAGGCACACAGTGCTTTGCCTAGCGCTGCGGATCTTCAGACGTAGGGCATGCTCTCTGCAGATGTGGAACACTTATTCCAGCATCCAGAAACACTCTGTATAACTTTGCTTCATGTCTGTCTGTGTCAGAATACTCACAATCTGATAATATTGTCAGTGAACCAGCTTTTCTGCAGGCTTTCCTGCTTCATTCTTTCCAAGCATTTCTAATCTTCTCAGTTTAAAAACAGTCCTGGCTTATCGAAGGTTCTCCTCCTCCAATTTGTAATAAATGAACAACTAACCTGCACTGACTTAGACATTTTTTTAATCGGTGATAGTCCCCCTTCTACAATAACCAGGTTATTTTGGGGTTCTTTTTGCTTGCTTGTTTGTTTGTTTTTCAAAGATGATGGACATCCTCTAATGTTATCTCAGGACTGCTTCAGTGCCAGCTTTTACTGAGTTCCTACTCTAGAGCAAGGCATGCCCAGGTTATGAGATGATGCCCAGAGCCTGGCCTGCTCTGCCCATACAAGCACAGTAGAGAGCACAAGCTGGAACCCCTTGGCACAGCAAACACAAACCCTAGCACTGGTATGTGTGTCAACCCACACACAAGCAAAGCTGCTCCTGCATCAGCTCAGGAACCTACTGAAGATGTCAGTTAAATCCTTACCAGTCAGGGGTCCAAGAATAAATCATTTTATCCATCATTCCTGAGTCCAGAAAGAAATACAATAAATGTAGCAGGTTGCAATTTAAAGAACTGCTTCTCTCTCCTTGAGCTCAGTGGCATGACCATATTTTCAACACTTACTTTCTGACCTTCTTCCCGTTCCAAGCTCTGCTTGCTCTCAGACGGTGAAGGTACACGTATAACTTGCAGGACGAAGGCAGAGGCTCCATTACTATCTTGCTATCAGCAATATCGTTTACCTGTCAGCAGGCTTCCTGGCAGTTTCTCCCCAGGCCAGTTTCACCCTGCTGGGATGGCTCGGGGCCTGGGCTCACTAAGAACAGCTCCCAGTGGGCAGCATGGACATGGATCCGTCATGGATCACTGTCCAGACACTGTCTTTTCCCCCCATATTGGTCAAACCAAAGAAGCTCTGCCTGCAGTGTCAAGCCCTCATTTGCTTTTGAGTGACCATGTCTCCCCCGTCAGGGAGCTGCTCACAGGAATGCTTCCTACAGCATTTTCCAGGAAGGGTTAACTTTATTCAGGAGTCTGGAGTGCTTTAAAGTGGATGTACTTCCTCTGACAGTGCAGTGGCCTGTACTTCTCTCATGATTTCCAGTTGCGACCACACTACACAATCTCCTGGCCACGTAAGGTTACTCCATCACGGGAGTCTGACTACCACCCACACAGGGCATGTTGTCTCAGGCCAAGGGGTATGGCTCTGCTCAACCACACCCTGGCACATTTAAAGCAAAGAGTCAATCTGTGAACCTCTTCAACAACTCTTCTCTAACCAGAACAGGAACTCAGAGACAAATACAGTCTGTGTGGGACCTGGGGACAAGTTCCTCCATCAAAGAAGTCTCAACCATGACACAATCTTCTGAAAGCAGCCAAACAAATCAAGAATGTAGGCACTCATTTTGGAGGGTCTTTATCACTGATAAAATCTTTCTGCTATGAGAATTCTTGTTGTTACCCTTTTCTAACCAGAAAAACCCAAGCAACCAAAACAAAAAAAGCTGCTCTGACAGGACCTCACATAAACATATATATAAATATATACTATATATACGTTATATATATATATACAACCACATATATATGTAACATCCAAAGGACTCTTCTTCAAGGAAGAATCTGACCCCCAAATTAGGAAAGTTATTGAAGCCGTGGCATCCCAATGTATAGTATTACTAGCCAGATAGAGAACTAGATGGATATATTTGTGTTAGTTGCAAATTTAGCCACATTCTTATCCCTATCCCAATCACTAGTTTATATTTTAAATAACATTTCTTCTACAACACATTTTTTTACTTTATTAATCTCTCTTCTGTATTAGACAGCCTAGCTACTTTGGTAATTTACTTTCTTTCTTTTACCAGTTCATGATCTGTATCAACTCATCCTTAAGCAAAGGTCACTTGACTTCCTACATAGCTTTATCTAAGTAACTTTTTGAAAAAGCAAATGAAAAAATTCTTCTTTCACTACTTCCCTTGATGTGCTGAAGAAATCTTATATACTGGTGTGATTATCCTGTACAGAAGCTGTACTGATCTCATCCTGTTATATAATAGCATCATTCAGATTGGAAGGGAGCTCAGAAGGCTACAACTTCTTGCTCTTTAACTTCGTCAGCTGAGACCAGATTTCCTTTTTGACACTAGTTGCTCCAGTAGTTCATCTTCAATACCAGTACTAGCCAATTTAAGAGTCTAGTCTAGACTCTGGCAAAACTCTGCACTCGAAAGCACAATTACGGCCTGTTTTCAGAGAGGGCAGTTTGAGGGCTCTTCTGTGTAATGCCAGAAGCCTCAAGCAGTCCCAGAGTTCAGAGGGTCATAAAATAGCTTAAGGTAAATAAGTGATGGGTTTTCTCTGCCGTTTACAACTCAATCCAGCATGAGCTCTTCCGTATTAGCCACAGTTAATATGTCACCAACTGTTCCAGGAACTGCAAATACTGCAGGTCATTTGTGGCTATCACCAGCTGGTTTCAGCAACTTAGCAGACGAATAAAAGAAGCTGAAGACCCAATAACTGGGATCTTTGGAAGTATCTGGCTGTTACGAAGGCCAGATGATATTCGTGTTGGAATCACATTAAATTTCTTAAACTCCATCTTCTTCCTTTCTCACAGCTGAACCATTTCACAGCTTTGTTGAACGTGGAAATAAAATATGGTTCAGTCCTGAGACAGAATCAGCACTGTAGTCCACTTTTCAGAGTGGAAAATAATACCTTTTAACTATAGAAAGTGATTTCTTAAGGTGTCTTTTTTATGCAAAGATAATCACAAGGATCTGAATCAAGGAGTGAAAATGGGAAGGATTGTTCAGTTGGAAAGAAACTTGTGTGGCCTGGATTTGAAATTTTGACTAGAAGATTAGCTTATATTTGCCCAGACCTGTTGGACAGGAATGGCAGAACTTCTCTCAAATGTTTCCAGGATGGGAATGTAGGAGGTGCAAGAAAAAGCAACTCATGTGATTCATCCAGGTCAGCTACAGTAACTTTAGGAGAAATGGTTTCAGGGTCTACAATGAATCTTGGCACCTGAGGAGTTCTCCAACTCCGAAGAACCTGATGCCATTAACATCCCAGGCATCTACTCTCAAGGCAACATTCCCCAGGTTTCCAAATAATCTAGGAAGTGCAGAGAGGAAGGCAAACTTTTCAACCCACTAATTGTAAAGTTACCGCATTGTTTTCCTATCAGCGTAATTCTAAGCTCTTTAGATTTTCTCCTCACTTGCATGCATCTATCTATCCTCCTCTAGCAAATCTCAGACCTCATTGATCATTATTAATAAAATTATTGACATTAGAAATGATGACTCAAGAAAATGAGATTATTTAAGAACTTTTTACCAGTTGTTAGTTGAGCGATTCTACACCATTTCATGAAGTACGCTGCAAAACCTCTTTCTGCCCTGCTATGTTGAACGGTTACTTTCCCTGTAAAACTTCGTTCTTCACAAGGCTGTCCTGAAAGCATGGAAAGAGTGTGGGAACTGTAGACAACTTCAAGGGTCCCCAGTTTCCTGTTCTCTTGTTCCTCTAAACACTCTTGCATGGCTTTTAACCACTGCCATTCATATTCTGAAATGCTCTTTCAGTGGTTACATGGTATAGTGTCCCTGTTTTTGTGACAACACTCCTAAATACTGACTGCACTGTCAAAAAATCAGTCTTGAGTTCCTTTTGATCTGAAAGACCCCATTTATTTTCCTCCTTCAGATATCGTTCACATGGGTATCACATGCAAAAACCACCTATCCTACTAGCATTCATCACTGAGACATCTCAGTTTCTCACACATGCATAAAGCCACAAAATATCATCCCAGACCAGAAAAAAATAAAAAATCTCATGATTTCTATAGTCATTTTTATCATTTATCAGTTTGGTGCGGGGGGAGAGGGGGGAGGTTGAGGAATATGAAAATGAGGTTTGTGTTTCCTCATCAATCAGCCAGACTCTATATTTGAGTACACAACTGAAAGCCCCAAACCAGTAATTTTATAGTTACCTCAGCTTGTTTCAAACAAGTTTAAAGATCTAGTTCATCATTTTAAAAAAAATAATGAATAACAGCAAACAAACACACTCCTGTCTGATATCACTAACTAATCAGATTTTATAACGAGGTTTCTGCAGAAGCTCATATAGGAGCCCACTTTGATATGATCTGTCAATCACAAAACTGGAGAAATGAAAAAAACAGAGACCCACAAAGGAAACATCTCAGTGCAGGCTTGCAAGTTTGCATATGATTTCCTTCTAGATGTCCTATGATCAAACTTCATCTTTGCACCTGCTGGCATTAAAATCAAGAACCTACAATGTGCAAAGATCCCAGTGAGGAAGAAATCCATGGATTTATAGGGAGCATCTAATACTTAAGGTGAGAGCAGAGCACATAGCATTATGTATGAGGAACAAGGGAGTAGAACTTAAACGAAATGGGAAGCTGACCCAGGGGGGAAAGCCCTGTGTTAGATCACTGGCAGCACGGTAGTTGGTGCCCAGAGGATTTCCTAGCCCCCACTCCTCACAGCTTTAAATGTGCGGATAGCTTGTAGCCACCTGGAGAGCCCAGCAGTTTCTGAGTGGGGTCTGCATGGCCTCAGCTGGCTGCTGCAGGGCAGCGATGGCCGTCACTTCCTCCTCTTTGTGGCTGTAGGTGACTAAGAGTCACACCTGCTTCCTCTGCAGACCCCCACCTCTTCTGGGGAGCGGGGGCTGCTGCAAAGTCCTGAGCAGTCTGCCCTTTACCAGGAAACCCAGGTGTCCAGAAACACAGCGAGGGAGACTTGACTTGACAAAGTCCTTCATCCTTTCAGAAAACAAAGCTAGATGCAAACCCTTCCCAATATTTAAACTTTTCTCTAGTCAATACTCAGCATGTCAGGCTGAAAAGTGTAGGTACTGAATGCAGCCATGTGTGTCTATTTGCTTTTGTGCAGCCAGATACAAGTTCCAGCATGAGCAGAAGGGCTGTTCGCTTCCCTCCCAAAACTCAAGTTGACCTCATGTCACACGTTGGATAGATCAGACTCTTTTAAGGCAACTTCCCCGGGCGCTGTGTACCACAACATCGCTGGGAGTTAGTCTGGCTTGTAACTCCTGCCAATAAAAGAACTACAGCTTCGTTCTGTGTGTGTGCATGCATGCCCAAAGCATGGACATTTGGTCCCCTGATACACAATATCATTCTCTTCTCCTTGAGCCAGCAGGGTCTTCTTACCCTCTCCATTTGCTGTAATCTGCATTGTTCACAGAAGGCTTCAGAATCCAGCCAAAAGTGGTAGGAAAAGCCACTGCTCTTAAGTTTGTGTAACTAGCTCAATTCTTAATTTAACCCGGAAGATCATGTTTTGAAATAGTTTCAGGCCATCACAAAAGAGAACAAGCTGTCTGGAAGCAAAAAGCACTGTCTCAGAATTCCCCCTTAATTCAGGCTGTTTTCTTTTGAGCCCTGCTCACAACTGTCCAAGCACATATCTCTTTTTTTCCTCAAATGCTTTTACTGTTTCTACCTTTGCAGCTGACCCCCAGGGAAAGCTCTATTGCTCTTGACCTCCAGAGCAGATTCAAGTCCAGATTTCTCTATCTATCTGCAGCAGAGAATGCATAGAGCAGGTCCCAGGTCCTCCCACCCCGTAGTCAAGCTAAGTTTCTTTTTGCAGAGAAGGTGTCTGCGATTCCTGTGGGTTTTCTACACTGGCAGCATTGCTAAGGCCACCTCTTTTCTAAACCCTCCAGCTTTCAAGCTGAGGGGTCCTGCAACATCATAGCTACCTAACCCCACTCAAGGAAGAACACGACCCGGTATGCGGGTGCTGGCACTGGCACCACATGGAAGGTGATGCACACGGCATGGCAGTGATATAGGGTGAGAGGTCCCCCAACACCTCCGCCTTCTGCCAGCCGGGACCCTCTGCTGTCCCAAAAGGCTCTGGGCAACTGTTTTGGCTGTTGGTAATAAAAGTGGGAGCCTCAAGAGTTTACAACATTTTCCAGTCTACTGCATTCGTGCAGAGGGATCTTTACCCATGTGAATGGCCCCAAGCTATAACTATATGAAGTTACTCACATGACCAAGTCATTGCAGGATCCCAGTCTCAGGAATTACTGAGAGTCCAACAGTGGTGAGCAGATGTCAAAAAGACACAACATTATGTTTGGGGTGGAAATTCTACTTATGAGAACAAAGCATGAATTAAGCGATACCAGCCCAGATGAAACAGATTCCGAGTTAGTACAAATAAAGCATTTTAGATTGCCAGAACATCACCATGTGACTTACATGTGGGACCCTTTACACAGAGGCAATTCGGAACCATACCAAATAAGTGCTGCCTGCCCGGGAATTCCCCCAGCATAAATGGCCCCGTTAGTGATGCAGGATACTTAACCTTCAGACTGCTAAGTGTCACTGAAACCAGTGCAACCCAAGTATGTACTTAAAATTAAGTAAACACCTACAGATTGTAATGAATTAGGATGTTGTACTGTTCTGTGTACTTACCTGGCTTATTTGTTTAAACTACCAAGCTTAAGATCCAGTTTATTGGGCCCTTCCAGAGCTTATGCACTCACTTTGACCCTCTTATAAACATTTAGCCCAGATAAATTAAAAGGAAAAAATAAACCAAGATCTACTAACACCTGCTAATGCAAGATGCATTATTGCTCTAGGTGTCACAGAACAGTGTGGTTTGGCATTAGTTAAACTAGTGAGGAGGCAAAGAAAGAGAATTTTTGAGGCGAGCTCTTCCTTTTATCTGAAACACAATTACTGAGTTGTTCAAAGCCTTGTTGCACAGCTGTGTGTGCTCAGTACCTCTCAGCATCTGATTTTTTAGAGACCATACCGCACCATTGATGGGAAAGGTGAGTTCTTCCCATATATTTCCTGGAAACAGGTTAAAAATTATGTTAGTGGAGAGCCCTCTGAAAGAGTTCTATGTTAAGCAGAGTTTGTAAAGGCTTCTCAGATGCTTGTTTTGTTCTCTTCTTGTTACTTTGAAAATGATGACACTTCTTAGGAAGAGTCAGACAGTATGAACATTTTCTACATGCAAGTCTAAGCTTGGCTGCCCGTTCTTCTCACTAGCTGCATGCCAGCAAGTATCCAGCGACTTTATGGCACCGCTGCTCTGGACTGGCTGAAGGGAGAAGCAGGCTGCAGCTGCTTCTGAGGGATATAAATATTTTTAGAGTTTGGGGGCTCAGGCACTCCAAAAGGATCGAGGACACCTGGGTTCTATTCCTGGCGCTTCTGCAGACCTCCTGTATTGTTCTGCTCCTTGCTTCAGCTCTAAATGAAGACTTTTTCCTGTCAAACGTGTAATCTCAGATGTGAGATTTCAATTTGAAAATTAGGGCCATATTAAAGAATTTGGGGTGGGGGGGCTGCGTTGTGAATACAGGGCTGGGCATTCATTTGATAACAGAATCCCACCAAAGCCATTGCACTGGTGGAGAGCATGAATGGCTCTCAGGACAACCTTACTTGCACCATTTACCAGTTAGCCATCTGCTCCCTTCAGATATTATTTAATGGCTTTCCTTTGTTTTCACTGAGGCCTAAACAGGAATGAAATCGTGAGTCTTGTCGCTGGCCCTTTTAAATAAATAGCTCTGCCATCGCCTTAATAAGTTTGACAAGTTGGTCCCAGGCCCTGAGCAGGAAGCTAATAAACTTTAAGTTGCTTTTCTATTGTTTTCCTAAAACAATTTAACTTCCTCTCTGATAGCCTCAAATTCCTTCATTAAAAATAGAGTAGCTGGGAGCCAGAGGAAGAGCTGAACTTGAGCCAAGTTGTGCTTACAATGCCGCCTGCGTAAGATCACACTTTTATCCTGATCCACGAAGACTCTTTAAAAGAATAGCAGGCGGACAGCTGCCAGTGCATATCAGGAGCAGCTCGGGAGCCAGGCTCCCCCCAGCATCAGTCCGTAAGCCTTGAGGGAATCTCCAGCCTGCGAGCCCGTGTCAGACCGCAGTGGGAGGCTGAGTTCCTGGGAGCTGGCTGAGGTTTCCTTATCCTGCCCAGTGTCCTCCCTCAGCCACAGATCTCTCCTGGGAGCCCAGCACTGACCAGGCTGGGGACTCAGCATGCCTGCGGGTCTGTGCTAAACCTAGCCCTTCCGTGAGCTCCTTCAGCTCCTCCCGCTACCTGGGCAGGCTCAGCAGAAAGAGGTAAACCGTTGTCCTTTCTTTTCTTCTCATTTGAGGAAACATATGTGTATATATATATATATAAAAGGGTGTATATGTGCGAGAGATATGTATGCTTGTATGTATTATGTATGTTTGTACATGCACATGTATAAATACTTGCGTGAAGCAGGAATTCATCTAGTTAGAAGTTTTATATTTGCAGAAGAAAGTGGATGCCTGGTGATTAAGTAGGTGAGGGCTCCTTTCTTGAAAATGACTTGCTTGAGATAAATCCTTTGGGCTCTCCATAGTTTGGTTCCTCTACCTATAAAACAAAGAGGTTACTTGCAAGAGGTGTAATTACATTACCATTTGCAAAGTATTTCTCAGCTTCTCAGCAATGATGCAGAGTTGAGAGGTGGAAAGCAGTAGCTATGAGAATACAGTGCTTTATTTCCAGTAAAGTTGACAACTAAGTTTTACTCTGGGAAAGATGATCATTTTTTCTCAGTGATATTAAATTTTCTTCCAGCTTTTCTTGCTAAAAACTGCAGATAAATGGTATGGACACATGTTGACATTTTCACATTCTTTTCTTTTGGTTTCTATGTTCTTTTTTTCTTAACTCTGTGCTGCTTTGGTAGTCTGTGGCAATAAAAGACAGGAGAAAGGATGTCCATCTATAATGGAATAATTGGGAATGTTTTATTAAATAGGCATAGTGACTATACAACTATTCCCCCTCACTAAGGGGCCTGTCATCACATGCTCCTCATGTTTCCCTGGGGTCCAGCCTGTCCTTGGGAATTTGCCTCCTGCTAGAGGATGCCTTCAAGCCATCTCCAAAAGCCTCATCTATAAAAAAGAACTACCCTTTCATTCCTTCTGTTTCAGTCCTGTCCACACCAGGAGATTTTAGACAAAATGTTTCACTACGAGGGTTAACATCCACCGGGAATTTGGAGCGGGCGCTGGAGGTATCTGTCCAGCAGAGAAGGACACAAAAAATCAGGTGTAGTTAGTTCAATGGTGTGGCCAGTTATCAGAAATGCACCTACAGGAAGTTTCTACTTCAATGATTTCTCTTTTTGCTTCCCTGAAATTTCCTATTGCAGTAAATCTGATATTGTCCCCACAGCTCTCTGCAATGCCGAAAAAGGACAAGACATTTTCACTTCAGACAGTCTCCTGAAGTTCTTAAATCCCAGAACATTCCCCCACATTTGAAACAGTCTTCCAACAAAGCCAGATGCTCCAAGAACATCTACTCTATGTCAAGAAGCTCTATCTTATGTGAACTTTCATCTATACTACTGCATGTTTGTAGATCTTTTGCATGCATTGTGTTCCTGTGTTCCCTTGCTCTTCTTCTTTTTTTTTTTTTTTTTGGTAATGAATGAAGCCTCCATGAAATATCCATAGGATCAAAGCTGAAAAGCTCATCACACTGGTACTCTATTCACAATTTATCTGGCTTCTGCATGAAAGGGAGTAGCTCTGATAAGGCAATGCAGAAAGTACAGGAAATAGAATCAAAAAGGGACCGCTTGGCTTATCAGGTTCAATCCATTTGAATAACAGGCAAGTACAACACAAATGGCCTTTTTTAAATTTACTAAGCTCTACCCTAAATCTCATTAGGTTTCTGCCCTCACTCCTGCTTCTGGAATGCTGTTCCAGCACCTCCTTCCCTGTTCTGTTGCTTAGAAACCTTCTGATTTCCAAACTAAATTTGTTCATGGCCAATTTATATCTATTTATTCTTGTGCCACATTGTCCTTTAGCTTAAGTAGCTCTTCTCTCTCCCTAGCACTTTCCCAACCCCCAATTCCTAAAAGTATTTATAGGCAGCAAATCTCTCCTCTCTTAACCTTTGTTCTGCCAGACTAAGTAACTCAGCTCCCTTCTAGTATTCACCCTGCAGGCACATCACACCACATTTTAATTATGGTGGGTAACTGCAGGCTCATGGAGTTCAGTGCAAAATGATTAAGTGCGTAAAGGCTTGCACTGGTACCTGAGCTGTTTTCACATCAGCTCAGATACCTCTGTGCATTACTTCAGTCACTTCTGTGACTGACAAGTGAATATACTCTCCATCCCTCTGATCAACTTGTTGCCTTTCTTTGCATCTGTTCCTGGCTGACTCTCTGTCGTGAGCCAAGTGAGTGGCGCTGCACACGCTGTTCTGGGGAAGCCTCAGTGTCTTGAACAAAGACATTAAGCTTACTCCCTGCAACAGGAAACACAGAGACCCCACTTGCCTTTTTCACCCTCACATCACATCAATGGTTCCTTCTCATTTGAACACTTTCACCCATTATTTTCTCCTAGTAATTGAGGAACTCTCAGTTGCTAAGGGAAGTCCCCGTTCCTCTCCTAGTGCATGACTTTGCACTCTTCCATTTCACCTCACCTCAATTACTCCTGTCTAAAAGAGCCCTCAGTTCTAGGGCTGGAATCCACCTCTGTCCTAACCATAGCTTCCAGCTTTGTTCCATCAGCAGATGCATTAGCAGTGCCAAGGTAATTAACACAAATATTAAGAAAGATCAGTGCTAACAGTAATCCTTGAGCAGCCTCACAGATAACTTCCCTTCTGCCTATTAGGGAACTAGTGTCTCAGTTCTGCCAGTCTTTTACCCACTTGAGGATTTCTCTAATAATCCCTGTCTTCTCCAGCTGAATGTTCTTCACTAATTGGTTCTTCTGGAGCACCATATCAGATGCCTCACTGAAGTCCAGGTTAATAAGAGCTGGTATGCTTCTTTTACTAAGAAGATCAGGAATCTCACACCACAAAACCCATTTACCTTTGATCAAAATATGGTGCATTTTATCATATTTTTTTCCCTTACCTCCTTGTCTTTATTTCTCCTTTCCTTCTAAATCTTTTCTACAACATCACATATTGCTGAGAACCACAAGCTGCACCAGATAAGATTTCAGTTGTTCTTCTTACCATAGAATCCCAGAATGGTTGAGCTTTGAAGGAACCTCTAGAGATTACCTAGTCCAACCCCTCTGCTCTAGCAGGGACACCCAGAGCACAGGGTGGCAGCCAGGCAGGTTTGGAAGATCTCCAGACTCATTACCCCTTGTCCTGTCACTGGCCACCACTGAGAAGAGTTTGGCCCCATCCTCCCCACATTCTCCCCTCAGCTACTTATACATATTGATCAGATTCCCTCTCAATCTTCTCTTCTGCAGGCTAAACAGGCCAGCTCGCTTAGTCTTTCCTCACAAGATAGGTGCTCCGGTCTCTTAATCATCTTTGTGGCTCTACGCTGGACCGTCTCTAGAAGTTCCACATATCCAGCTGGGGGAGCATTCTCTTCCACTTGCTCTTCTCAGTCAAATCATAAAAGATTTGCTTAGCAGTCTCTTGGGGAGGGGAGCAGGACAAACTTCTTCTCAGTTTATCAGTAGACAAAATAGCTATTTCTCTAGATGTGGAGCAGGAGACGCTGCCACAAGACCTCTGTTTTCCCTTGAAGAGAGTGCAATGGGGAAGCGAAGAGAGGATGTGCAGGGGCTGGGTGAGACTGCTCACTCAGGATACCACACCTCCCCTCACCTTTCTATCTCTCACCTCCCAAACTGCCTTCACCCACTTTCCTTTAGTGCATCAAAATTAAAATCATTTCCTGAAAAAAAAGAGCCCTTAGCAGTTGCCTTATGTACACAGTACGAGTCCCTAACAGAAACCTTCTCCACCTATTCACTCAGGAGAACCAGACTGTATCAGTTGGATTCAGAGATTAACTCTGTAGAAGAAAGAGTATGCTGCTCCAGAACGATACTGGAGTAGGAAAAGCCAAGGAAAATCAGAGCTGATCATCCTGAATGTACAGCAAATGTCAGCAAGGCAGGCAGCAAGGCATTACTTTTCAGATGGTCTAACCAGGTACTGCATTTCTGTAGCGTGACAAACGTTTGACAAGGCTTAACTAACCAAACCCGAAACCTTCTCTGTGAGCTAGGTCTGTACTATTAACATCTTTCTTTGGATACTCCTCTGGTGAAGTCCTTGACAAGATCACTGGCATAAAATCAATAGGACTTAACATAGTAATGATTTATGGGAATTGCTCAAAAAAGACGTAAAGAATACAGTGATATTCTTCCTATTAAATTTCATCACAGGTATAAAATTATCAGGCAGGGGAGAGGGAAAACAAGTCCAGGAACTCTTACATCTTCTCTAAGTTAGAAATAAGTGGTAAATGATTATGGACTTCTCCATACTAGGAGTTTACGGAGCTGCTAGAAGAATTTACAGTGTACCTCATGTCCTGCGCTAATCAATGAAAATTTTGCCTTCTTGGAAAGGAGATGCGTTCTTGCTTCAGAGCAAGAGTGCCACATGGGACACGACTGCAGAGTGGCCTCTGAACAGCACTGCCCCTGTGTGGGCAGGCCTTCACTTTCTGATTAAGGGTGGGGGACAGCAGCATTGGTGGGCGAACGGTGATTAGATCGGGAAACCTGCCAGCCCTGTATTTTAGTCTCAGGACCACGGTGACTTCTTGCTCACTACTAGCTGCTGCATAGGGACTGCTGGCTGCTATGCTCTGGATGGGAAGGATCTAGCCCAGGAAGGGTTGCTGGAGGGCCGTACATCAGACCTTGTGCGTGGCAAGTCAGGTCTCAGGGTATTGCCATCTTCTGTGTAAATCGTACTCTCCTGACACTGGTTCTTTGAGAAGGTCCAAACCGGAATCTACTCTCATTGCTGGAGCCTGATGTTTACCAGGAATCAGAATCCAGATTGACATGCATACATAAAATACAAGACAAGCATTTAACCAAATGCATTTTCAGAAGGGTTGAAACGCTCATGCATCAGACAGTGCCAGGGGGAAGGGAAAGGCAGAAAACACCTCCCCGGATCAATGGTTTATTCTCTATTTATCCATAAGAGGGCCTGTGACACCTCTCTTGGAAGCATCAAGTGCTCCTGGAATGAGGCTTCATCAGTGCTGTGCCCCTGGTCCAAGCCTGCCAAGCAAGTCCTGCCTAACTTGCGGAGGTGCAGGACCCTGCTGCTTATGAATTCTGCTTTGGCTGGCTGAGCTTGAATAGGAGAATCAGAAAAACATTCTTAGGTGATGTCCTACATGAAACCTTCCTGAACTCTGGCTGGGATGACTGCAGGGCAGCCCCCTCTTTTCTTGCTTAAGGACGGCTTAGACCATGGCATGTTATCTGGGGAGGAGGTGCAAGGAACAGCGGTAGTGGCAACTGGAAGGGACAGCACAAAGCCAGCAGTCAGTGCATCATGTCAGCATGGGGAGAGCGGCACAGAGGGAGACTGCGGCTGGAGAGGGTGAAAGGAGATCTGTAGTCTTTGGGAAGCTAGGTTTGAAAATAGATTAAGCTGGAGGGAGAGGAAGAGACAAAAAAAAAAGTAAGTGAAGAAAGAAGAGGAAGAAAGAGAGGCAGTGAGGAAGACAAAGTGACACAAAAAGGGGGTGGAGAAAAAGAGAGGAAGAGAGAGAGAACCATATTAAAGGAATAAAACCAAGCAACTGAGAAGAACAAACAGTCCCACTCATCTATAAAAAGAAAAAGTGCTAACGCAAGGAAAGAAGCAGTAAAGATACTGGAAATTAGGTAAGTAAGCATGAGGGGGGAAACAACAGCACATCAGTAGGGAATCAAGTTGTTAAGACTCAATGGGAAAACATCATGAGGGGATAGTAAGACTTGGTGAGGCAGGAAAAGGAAAGCCAAAAATAACGTAAGAAATGTACGTTTTCTTTTAATTTTTCTCCAAAACAGTCCCACTGATAATCAGGTGGGCTTGGGGCACTTTAAAAATTAAAACCCTTTTGCTATGAGCAGCTACAGAACTAACAGAGAAGCCTCCCTGAAATGAATATGCACACCAGCACATTTCAGTGTACAGGGAAGCAGGATGAAAGCCCCAAATATCCTCAGAGAGTATAATGTGCAAACTGCAGTTTCTGATAGATTCAGTCTCAGCATGCAGTCCGGCTGCTCCGGGGAGAGTGGTGAAGGGACCCTTACCCATGAGAGGCTTCCAGCGTCTGAACGCCTTATCCAGCATCTGCGTGAAGTGCCTATTCCAAGGCGTGCAGAACGGCCGCAGCTTCTTTTCCTTGAGAATATTGTATCCCTGCTGCTTTGAGACATGGAGCCTGGGAACGCAACCCAAATGTACAGGCTTGCCTTGCCTGTGTCTCCCAGTCACACGCTCCGTGCGCGCCGCGGGAGGAATGCCCTTCTCCTCCATCCTGACACTGCCTGGCAGGCAGACGTGCCGAGCTGGAGGGAGAAACACCCTCTCCCGCTAACGGCTTCTTGGTTTTTTACTTTAATTTCCTACTTTTTGTCCCTTTTTGTACCTGGAATAATGCTCAATTGTATTTCAGTAATTTAATATTTCTAGCATGGCCACTGCAGGATTCAAAGAATACTGCAGCTTGAGAATACAGTACTTTTATCCTTCCACCTGGACAGGAGCTAAGGGAATGAGTGTAAGGGTTGTCTGCTAATTGCCACTTCTGATCCAGCTGCAGATCTGTGGTGACCCCTTAATTTCCCAGAGGAGGATTTTATTGGTCATTTGTAGTAACTAATGACTTTTGTGGGCTTCTGATTTTAATAACTCAGGTAAACTGAGGCAGTATCTCTGAAGTGCTGTAAAAGCTATCAGAGGGTTATGTAAATAGTATTCCTGGACTAATCTCAAACAAGAAATTCTTGGACTGAATGAACTGTAATTGCTGAGCTTTTCCTCATCACTAAACTTGTCTGAGTACCTTGGTGAAGCAGTATGTACATCCCTACTGCTGCCTATGTGACCTTCTCTTTGTGGCTAACGAGTTTTACACATGTAATATATGTGCGTGTGCAGCCAGGATTGGGTTAAATTCTCATGTATTTCCTATATTTGCACCAAAATTGAAGGAATTCTGTGTTTGCTGCTCCTCGGAAAATCCACTCTGAGAAGAAAGCAAAGCATTTCTAACTATTTTCCCCCTTTTCTTAAGGGCAGAACTCTAGTTTAGAATTCCTGAGGATTCAGAGTTTAAAATACTCATCACACTCTGCTCACTTGGGAACTATCTTAAGTATTCCTGCTACTATAAGCATTTGTTGGTTGTTGTTTTTCTCTCTTTTTTTTTTTTTTCACTCAGCAATATACTTTATCATACTTTAGTATTTAGGGCTTTCATTGGAAGAATCTGAAGCTTGACAAAACATCCTACCCCAGCCTATCTTCTCTTTTTGACCTTTGGAGAGATTTCACACATCCTGCATGTTTGTCCTTGTTTTCTGACTTATCTAGCAGCATTGAAAATAGACGAGAAGGAATGAGTAATTCAGCACTATACCCTGTCATTAGGGAGCATATTTCAGAGACTGCTCCACACCTCGGGTGCTCTTGTATGAGGCATGAGGACAGAGGCTTAAAATTAGAAATAGTTCCCAGGAGGCACCAGACAAACTTCAATCTTTGGGCTAAGAATTCATATAGAAAAAAAGAAATCAGTGTTATGGCTATTGATAAGGAACAGAAAGTTCTATGTCAACAATATGCCATCACTCCATCTCTTTACTGAAACAAAAAATATCTATATCATTTAGTAAGTAATGAGATGCATGCCTCTAAGTGTCTCTCATGTATCTTTAAAGAGGGGGCAGTGTTTTTTAATGTAAGAACAAAGGGTTTTACACTCGCTTTTCTATCTTTCTTCACTATCTTTTTTATTATAGACATGTGATAAGAACAGTCAAAATTTTCCACATGAAACTCTTCTACCTTCCGAGCGGAAAAGCTGAGCGGTGCCTTGGTCAGGGCAATAGGGTGATTCTAGGTGTCCAGCCAGAGCAACTGCTGCACAGCTGCAGGGTCTGTTGCTGAATTCAGATGTCCAGTGAAGAAGGAGACAAGAGCGGGAAGGGGGGGAAATAGTCTTCAGTTGAAAGTTCTTTAAGAGGAGTGAATTTTATTCCCACTTCTTACTCCAGTTTCCTATGCTATATGGGGAGAAATCGCCTAAGCCACATTTCTTCACAAGTGACCCCTAAGTGATGTCTCTTACTTTTTGGGTGCCTGACTTTTAGATATGGTCTAATTCATGGAAGTGATAAACTTCCTTACTCCATGGTTAACTGAAGAGAGCTTTGCTTTGAACATATGTTGCTTAATGCTGAGTATGCTGGGAAAAAAACACCATCACCAGAAACAACTAGCAGCATCTCCAACCAGCTTTCAGAATTAATGAGCAATTTTAATCTTAATCTCTCACTGCCTTAATTCCTCAGCTGTAAAGTTAGGATAATATCATCTCCTCACCTCCGGGTGGTGATGAAAATAAAGTAATAATTGTGAAGGAATCAGATACTGTTGTGATGAAAGCCATAGGAAAACCCACGAGGAAACTAATAATTCTGTCTTTAGAACAGGACTTGAATAATGTACAGTAAATGAGGCACAGGCCACCTACTGAACAATGAAGAGAAAACAAAACATTGAATAGCTGCTGTTCAAGAAAGCCCCAGCCAGGCTGGCACGGAATGAGGCAGGCATCCTGTGCAAAGAATGAGGTGACAATGTGAGGATATGGTTAAAGACTCCAGCCATGAGGCACAGGCACAAAGAGATTGAATTAAGATTGCTTAGAAAACTAACTCCCAGCTGCTTAGTTTTGCAAATTTAATATTAGCTTCTTGGTTTTGTTTTTTTTTTAAGGGCACGTGGGCGCATATGTATGTACACACAATAAAGTAACCCACTCACAAGCTATAGCCAGACATCATCCTGCATAAGAAATGAAATACTTGGAGGTGAGAATACTGCAATCAGGTTAAAGTATGAAGAGAATCCTAGGGATCTTCAGAAATAAAGAATGAGATTTGACAAGGCTCTCGATACCAAGTGGGAAGTAGACAGTCGCTAAAGAATTCTGCTTTCTAAAGCTGAAAATATTAATAACTAGGCAGCGTAAATAGTTAAGGGGTCAAACTGCTGAAAAGCTGAGGCAGGACTCCAAATAGGGAGCTCAGCTGTAAAGGAAAATCTGGGAAGGGACAGGCAGGGGAACATGATGGCATGCAGAGGGGGAGGCGAAAGATGGGGAAAGTCTGTGACTAAGAGCCCTCTCCTTCTCTCATTACCTCTCCAGTCCCTTCACTATTATTTTCCAATTCTGTTCTGACAGGCATCGTTTGCAGTCTATGGACCAGCTTAAAATCACATAGAAGGCTCTTCTGCTGCCATATTGCTTCCAAGGTGGTGCCTCCTATCACCTCCATGTCCTCTTACACCAGCTGCCCCTCCTGACATGATCACCTTCTCGCAGCAGAGCCTGGGAACTGCCTTCCTAGGCCAGTCCCGATATTTCTCAGCATGTTTCTCCTCTCTGGCACTCCCTTTGCCCTGTTTGGCTGTCATCTCAGTGTGCACACCACTGCCCAATTTAGTATCAACTGCAAAAGCATGTAAGTTGGCTTCTCCTTACAGATAAAGATACTGTAAAGAGCACCAAGCTCTGTAATACTGAACTGGATGTTTTTCATCCTGTTAGTTAAGGAGTAAGCTGAATAAAATCTATTTGCCTGTTTGCAACATTTATACCGGAGAGACATGTTTTTTTTCCCCTAAAAGAAAAGCTCGTAAGAAGCTTTACTTGGTTTACATCAAGTCCAGTTTTACTGCATTTGTTGGGCTAAGGGCCCCTCTTTGTAAGGCATACAGAAAATCCCAAGAGAATCTGAGGGGTTCATGCATGCAAAATGCAAGCCTGCATAGTATCATGTAGTTACTCAAAGCAGGATTTTGAAATGCCATGGGCCACATTCAACCTGCCACTCACCAGAGTTCAAGGTCTCTTCTGTTCCTGGTCCCCACCCTCTAGCAGGAAGATCTTGGCCCTAATGTGTATATAAGTTGAAGCATGGCTGGACTCTGGCCAAAAAAAAAAAAAAAAAAAAAAAAAAAAAAAAAAAAAGCAGCAGTAGGTGTCCTAGATAGACAAATAATAAGAATTTAGTAAAGTGGAAAACTCTTCAGTTTCCACCACCACTTCAGATGAAAATATTCTACATAATACTGTCATCTGTGTGTGTAATACATCCCTAATGTGTACACTTGGAGTTGCTGAGTGATTTCCCTCTGTCTCTGTCTGTGTACGTCAGGATATGTGTGTGTTCAGGAGGTGACAGGTCATTCAGCTCCTTTATCTTCTCACACACTCTTTTCTGTGAACTCTGAGATCCTCCACACTTGGAGAGCAGGGCGTAAGGACACCTCATCAAGGAATAACAAGCTGTCTGCAACTGCAAGCAGGGCCAATGGTCTGGACACAAGCACGACCCTTCCAGAAACTGCAGTTAACTCAGGATGAGCAGAGTGACAAGAGATACAGGAGGACTGTCTTCCAGGACAGAGGCTGTTAACACAGAGCTCTGTCTTTTGCATTTCATTTAAGCATTTGATTCATTTAAGGAATCAAAATCACTGTCCTTGTTACTGATTCCAGGACAGGATTTTTAACACAAAAAACTAGAAAGGAGCCTGTGTAAATGTGCCAATCCATTTTTTAAGCAGAAAGGAATATGAACATATTTAGTTCAGATCCATGCATAGATCAGAATTTCAAAACTGGCTAAAGATCTGGCCTATTTCAGGCAGAAACTTATCATAAGCACATGCTCATGCATATGATGCCAGAGGGATGATGTTTGGATCACAGTGTCTAATGGGTCATCCACTGTACACATATATGAAAGAACCATCAGTAGCGGTGACCAAAAAGATACATGCTTTAGCAGTAATTTGTGTCCCATACTCCCAAGAAGTCTCTGGAATTCAAAGCATTGCACCCACTCTGGAGAGGGCAATTCCAGCTTTATTCAACTCTTTGCAGTGTTGTAAACCACACGTACCCAAAAGCCTCCCTGTTGAGGTCCTAGCAACAAAGGAGCACGATACACTTGTCCTGAAAAGGTTGCTTCTTCCTTTGAGGCACAGATCATGGCTGTAGGCTCTGCCAGAAATTACAGACACTCGTCTCTTAGAAAAAGCACTGCCCTGGTTATGTGTCTGTTACACAAGGGTACAGAAGGGCTTGTTATAGAAGGGTAGCATGAGAGGGGCTCCTTTCAGATCACCAGGACAGTGTTGTCCTGGGGCACAAGAAGAGAAGGGTGTCAGTTTGCCCTGCAGCTATGGCCTGTGATGGAGCCTGTGGAAGCAGCCTCATGTTGCTGTTGTGAAGTCCAAGAGGCAGCATGGCTCAGAAAAAAGAACACGGGTTTGCAAGTCACAACTTGGGGGCTCTGCCCCATGCTGACACATGATCTTGAAGGGACAGTTTGCTCGTTCTATACCCCACTGGTCATCATTTGCAAGATAGAGGTGAAAGCACCTGCGCCCTGCTGGATGCTGTGAGACTGAGCCACTGCTAACAGGGGGCCAGAGATCTTTAAGCGAAAGACACAGCTTTATTAAAAAAAAAAAATCACTTTTATCTATGTTCTCCGGTGGCCGAGCTGGAAGTGTTCTTCCTAAGTGTCTCTAAGTGCGAACAGCCAGGTTCGCAGTGCTGGGACCACTCAGGCCTGGCTGCTCCCTGGCGGCTGTAATGCTTCCCCAGGGAGAAGATCCCCACGCCGGTATCCCTGCGGTAGCCGTCTGTTGTGCCACACGCTCCCGTGGACCTGGGAGGAGGTGGCAGCCGGAGAAGGCCACGAGCAGCTCCTAGGCACAGACCACACCACAACTAGTCAAGATGTTCTAACTAAAGCGGGCTGCAAATCCTTCATGCCCAGTGCTTAACTGACATGATTCCCTGTCTACTTGGTGTCCCAGAAGCGGGGGGCTTGCCACATGGCCTCCATACACTAGGGCTGTGTCTGTTGCGAGACCCTGTTCATAATATCTCATGCCCCAGGCTTAAAGTTGGTTGGGAAGCCTGATTAATATCAAGCTAACAAGGGCTTCAAGGCAAAACTATAATGGCTTTGAACTGAGTCCTTTCCTCCTCTTTGGGAAACACACTTCCCTCTCACAAACGGGCCTTTCTCGGGGAGCCTCTCTGGGAGCGCCTGGGACCTGCCAAGGGGAAGAGGTGAGCTGAGAGCGAGCGAGCAGAAACAATGCTGCAGCCAGGCTCTCCGCTTTATTTTAGAAACATCCCGCAGAGATGGCATCCTCCTGTCACCTTCCTTGTGGGAAAAGTTACTGTGAAGTGTTGAGCTCAGCTATTTATATCTCCACTGATAGCCTCGCCTGTCTTTCTATAGAGAGGGAAACCAGTGGATTCCTAGCAACCCCTGGGGAAACAGGCTTATGCTGAGAAGAGAATTGTGTAGAGAAAACATTCACATGGCAGGAACAGCCTGCCTGCCTCTTTGGTGTGAATTTCCCAGCTGCTCCCCGAAGCCATGGCTAGTGTGAGCAGAACCAGCGCATCTGCCAGAGCAAGAGGCAGTGATGCAAAGTGCCTGCCTGTCATTCCGGCCATGTGGCATCACAAACAGGAAGGGCAAAAGTGTTCTGAGAGCTACCAAAGCTTATCCTCTCACAGAAGAAGTGAACACGAAGGGGAAAAAAATGATAGGAAGCAGCAGTAATGCATTTGCCTGGCATACTAGATGGTGCTGTCTCTGCAATGGTATTTTTATCTTGGAATTCAGCAGTCATGAGGCCTGGAGCTGTGCGGATTCCACGCCTGGTCTGTGGCCTTGATATTTGGTTTTCCCCAGCTTTAATAGCGTTCCAGGTGATGATTAAGCTGGAATGGCCACATTGTTGGGCTTGTGCCGGGCAAAGCTGATCTTTGTCACATACACGTTCCTTGTTGCCAAGGCCTCATGACTGCGCACAACTTCTTTGTTGACCCAGCAGAAAGCTCCTGTCCAGACATTCTGCTGTCAGCTGCTGAGACCCTGCAAA
>VZSV01000027.1:1128333-1150790 GCA_013398735.1 Nothocercus julius | reverse complement strand
TGGGAGGTAAAACCATATGGGGATCACAGTGGTCTGTGAAAGTGGAAAAGGAACTGTATGGAAAATTCCCAAGAGTAGTAAAGCCCTGAGGAGAAAGGTTAAGTCAGAGAAGGTCCTGCAGAGGAAGGGAAAGCTGTCAGGAGGTGATAACCATGCTTCTTTGCTTGCTGGCAACAGACAACTAGATGCTTTCTTCTGTTGCTGTAGGAAGCTCTTAGATTAGCACTGGCAGAATAACTCACTAGTAACTAAAGAATAGCTAAGCCATGTACACAGCACTGAGGGGGAAACAACCTTCTCCTGGTATCAGAAACTCATCCTCCCATTCCACCTACCTCCTTGCAGCAGCCACCTGGTTCTCTGTGGGACTGTAAGCAGGCACAGGAGGAGATATTTGGCTCTCTGGGCAGCACTTGCTTCTCAGACAACAGCTCTTCATTTAATCAGCCTGTACAGGGGAGCAGCCATGGGGAAAAAGGAGGGAATGGCCCTAAAATCCAGTCTAAGCCCTACAGCTGTCAATCTTGGACCATTCTGATAGACCTCCTCTGTGTGAGGCAGGTAAATTAGTTACTCCCATGCCCATTGTCATTTTTTATTTCTGGACTGCTCTTGCATTTCTTGCATTGAAGTTGGCTCTTTGCCAACTTCACGTTCTGTGCCCTTCAGTTTTACTATCTGTGCGTGCCCAGTGTAACAGCCCTCCCTGAATAAAACAAGCCACAGTAACACCCCAAATGGTACCTGCATTGGGTAAAACCCATGTGAAGAGAAGCTTGCAATTCCAAACATACATGGTAGCACAGAAAACTCGGTGTTGCTGCAACAAGGGAGAACGTTGTTCATTTTCACTCTAATGAGCAAAGTGAATTAAGAAAAGGCAACCAGTCAACTAGCAATCGCAGGAGTCACCGGGACACATCTGCAAACAACAGGTGCTCACATAGAAAAATGGAAAGATTGATCATGTTGCCATGGAGGGAATATTCCACATGGGTAGCAAGTGTCCAACTCATTGAACAAACCAGCACAGCGAACTCTAGGTAGGTGGCTGCCATGACAGCAGTCTGCAAGGAAAAATATGCTGATTTCAGTAATACAGTACAGGTAACTGTCTTTATGTATTTCTCATTGTTGATCTATCTTCCTATATTTAATCCTTTGGATGCTCCAGGTGCTCACAGGACAAATCATGATGCTAATTTATCCAGAAAGTAGTAACTACACCAAATCCAGGAAGTTCAGAAGACAGGACAGACCTCGAGATTCACCATTTTTACCAGTGCAGATAAAGGGAGAGTCTGAAAGATTAGATGATTTTCCAAAATGATTAAATAATTTTCTGTGTTACTGCTTCCCTGGTTGTGGACTGGCAGCAGATGAAACAGCTTCTGCATAACTCCAAGCAGGAACTGGGATCTACATTAGCATTATTGCAGCATTCCTGCCAGGAAAGAGCCATATCCAAGCTTTTGCTTCCTGGTGTGCCCTTTCTCCATTCTCACAGATCCCAAGATGCAGAGGAGGCAGCAAACGATCATCTCCGTTCTCCTTACCTTGGGGGAATCCTTGACTTTCATCAGGGCAGCAATCAGTAGCAACTGGAGCTAAAGGATTCAACTTCTGATGGTATAAATTGTGTGCACTGCTATATTAAATTGTATCAGTTACATAACTGGCAGGGAGGGGAGGTTTGTTCCCACAACAATTGCATCTCTGTGTTTTCCAGCTTTTGCACACAGGAAATCTCAATATTGCTGCAGTAAATTTTCAGCATTTAGCAACGTCTGCTCTCCACAGCCGTTCTTCGCACAATAAAAACTATTGGCTCTTAAAGACAAGACAAGGGACAATAAAGAAGGAGAGTTAACACTTCTGGTCCCCACAGCTTGGGGATTTACTTTGTCTAGTGGCTTTTGATATTTCATTTTGACAATTATTAAGCTTTTCATTTATTTATTAAGAGAGCATTTTCAAAAGGAGTGGCTGTGGGAGAGCATTATCTCCAAGGTAATACTGTGCACTTTATAGCACCTAGCCCTCGGTTCACGCACAGGGGAGAGCTTCACAGTGCCCCGGGAAGCTGAGTAAGGTGAGTGTAACTGAATCAGATGATCTCTCATGCGCTCCCACAGAGCCACACGAAGGATGGATTAAACCCATCAGTCTCTTTTTATCCAGAGGGTTAAGTGACTCGGCCAGAAGCAATCTGTCAGAGTCAGGAACAAAATGGAAGCAGGCTCTACTGCATCCTGAAATTGCATTCTTACTACCAGCCCACCTCATCAGACCACCTCCTGAACAGCAGCTCCCAGCAGCTGTTAGCCCTTCGGAGGCATTTCTTGAGATGCATTCCAAGGGAGTTTTTTTTCTGATTGTTTGTTTGCTTGTGCAATTGAACTGAGAGTTTTATTTCAGAGCTGAAGAAAAGGGGAGGGAGCAAAACCCACAGTTTAGATTTTACAGCAGTTCCCTCTTCAGTGAGATGGGGATGGCAGCAGAGTTAAGTTTACAAGATGGGCATAGCTCGCTGAAGCCTTTGCTACTCCCAAAAGCGTTCGCACCTTTACAGAAGCACTTGGGCCCAAAAACAGCACAAAACCAAAGCAAAACCCATGGGTGAGGGGTGGGTGGGCAGCAGGAAGGCTCTCTATGCATTTCTTTTAGTGGTAGCACCAAGCTCAAAAATGAAGCCTAATGCTGTGGGCACTTCATGTCCCTTATGTCTGTGCTAATAATACCACTCAAAGTCAACTGCAGACATATAAAAGGCCCAAGGCACTGCTCAGCCCAACCTGTACAGTCCAGTCCCAGAGCATCAGTCCATTTAAGGACTCCCCAGAGTACAGTTTGCAGACAGATGAATATTGGTTTAACTACACAGTCCACTAAGGATGCAATACGCTGACCACAGTGAAAGGATTTCACCAAGAAGAAAATCTGGCTCATCCTCAAAAAATTTATAAGCCCATTTAACAGGTTGTAACTGGAATGTGCAAAAAAAGGTATTTTTTGCTTCAGTAGCTGAACAAAAAAAAAAAACATGTTTTTGATGGTTGTTAAACTAGTTTACAGCAAACCAAAACTTGTTTATTTCAGGTTTCATTTTTCTGTAGAGACTCACAGTATGAAAATTTCCTACCCTTTCTTAGAACCACTCTCTTTTCTGTCCTTTTTCTCCCCTAGAGGCTGTGTCTGATTCTCCCTTCAAGGCTTCTCACCCTTCCTGGTGAGCAAAAATGGGGGACTGGAGTTTCCTGGGAGAGTTCCTCGAGGAGGTTCACAAACACTCCACAGTGGTGGGGAAAGTCTGGCTGACCGTACTCTTCATCTTCCGGATGCTGGTGCTTGGTACAGCAGCCGAGTCCTCATGGGGGGACGAGCAGTCCGACTTCATGTGCGATACCCAGCAGCCTGGTTGTGAGAACGTCTGCTATGACAAGGCTTTCCCCATCTCCCACGTCCGGTTTTGGGTCCTCCAGATCATCTTTGTCTCCACTCCATCTCTGGTGTACATGGGCCACGCGATGCACACTGTGCGCATGGAAGAGAAGAGGAAGATGAAGGAAGCAGAAATAGAGGCCCGGGAGATGAAAAACAGCAGCGACACATACTATCAGCAGAAGTGCTCTGCGGCGGAAAAGGCTGAGCTCTCTTGCTGGGATGAAGCAGGAGGCAAAATTATACTTAGGGGCAGTTTGCTGAACACCTACGTCTACAGCATTTTGATTCGTACTGCCATGGAAGTGGCCTTCATTGTGGGACAGTACATCTTGTATGGGATCTTCTTGGAGACCCTGTACATCTGCCAGCGGGCCCCTTGCCCCCATCCAGTCAACTGCTACGTTTCCCGGCCCACAGAGAAGAACGTATTCATTGTCTTCATGCTGGCGGTGGCCGTGCTCTCTCTGTTCCTCAGCCTGGCTGAGCTGTACCACTTGGGCTGGAAAAAAGCCAAAGAGAGGTGCTCTCGGGCTTACAAACCCAGCCCCAGCACAGCCCCTGGTAGACTGGAGTCTGCCCCCCAAGTAGAGAGGGTCCAAATGTACACTCCCCCTCCAGATTTTAATCAGTGCTTGGCAAGTCCCAACGGGAAGTTCATCAGCCCCTTCAGCAATAAGATGGCTTCCCAGCAGAACACTGCCAATTTTGCCACCGAGAGGGTCCATGGTCAGGAGGATGCCGCCAGCGAGGGGCCCTTCATTAAGTCCAGCTACGCGGAGAGCCCCGAGGTGGCCAACGAGTGCTCAGCGCCCGTCTTCTCCGAGAGCTACTTCAATGAGAAGCGCCGACTCAGCAAGACCAGCCGTGCCAGCAGCAAGGCCAGGTCGGATGATCTGTCTGTGTGACCTGTCTCCAGGAGGGATGAGGAACAGTCTCAGCGTTTAGCAAACTTCTACAAGATGGACTCCAGACTCTCGCCATTAACCTCTCTCTCTTTTAACACCCTCCTGCTCCTTTTCGGTGAACATCATTGTCACGTTGCAGGCAGCACCCCTCACACCTTAAGACAGAGGCAGCCACCGGGCGACACACGCCTGGAGGCTGAAGAGAGGCACCCATCCTGATGATAATATGGTCAAGCAGGGCCATATTCACATCTCATGGGACCCACGGGGATTGGGGACTTCCTGTCCTTAGCTGGTAGGACTGGCTAGTAGTCTCACTCAGGCATACGGTCAGTCACGCACTGCGACACTGTATTCAACAGACTGGACCTCAACCCACCTGCATCTGCTTTGGTGCCAATTTAACATTCGCTGCATTGGCTTGGCGATTATACAAAGCTGATGCTTCTCTCACCTGCAGGGAACAGAAACACATTAGTAGGCTGTCTAAAAGAAAGTTTTTCTCTTCTGCTTTGTTCTCTTTCTAAGACTCCCTTTCTCTTCTTGAGCCCAGATATTTTATAGCAGTTTACCGATATAGTAAATCCTACTTGAATGTTTGACATTGTGTATATAACCTATATATGTATATTCCCATAGATATGAACAGTCCTTGAGCCCCCAAACACCACTGCCTTATGTCCAACTTTGAAATCCCTGTCTCATTCCTGCTTCAGATGGGCCCCAGGAGCTGTGGGGTATTGGTTAGGTGACCAGCTGATGAAGGCTATGGAATTTTCGCATGACATTTATATCACCAATTCTAAGCAAGACATCCATTAATAGAAATAGGGATTCTCCTGTGAGAAGATACATTCTGCTAGCAAAAAGAAAGGAGGAATTACCATGTGGAAAAAAAAATGACTTTTCCCCCTTTAAACTGCATCTTTCAAACAACCTGAATGCTGCTGAAAAGGTGCTCCCTCCTGCCAGCTTGGGAGAAAGAAACATCTTCTGTTTCTCTGCAGAAGGGGTACAGCCTGTGTCCTCTCCTCACTGCCCTGCCAAAACACTTCAGCATCATTTGCAAGGAGCAGGAGTCCTCTCCAGGCCCCGCATGACATTCAGCTCTCGGCTGCTCTCTCAGGCCTGTCAGCCAGTGCAAGCCATGATATTTGTCCTTGTGACAGGTCCTAGTTCTGCCATTGGGCCCACTCCATCCCCAGTGCACAGGCCTAAGGAACCAGCCATGGGCCTCCACTGTAGCCATGCAGAGCAGCTCTTGGAGGCCAACCCTGCACAGTGAGTCTGGTGAACGAGGCCTGTCGGCTGCTCCCGCTCCAGATATGTTTCCTCACCGCAGAGCTGCCATCCGCCTTTTACAGAGATACGCTACCAGATCCAAGCTGCTCCCTTCTGTTTACCCTGCACTGCCCTTTCAGAACTGGGCCACAGCTTCCCAGCACCGGACTGGGTGAGCATATGGCCTGGGACTAGCGTACGGGAGGGCCGAGCCATTCCCTCTCACAGGGGCTGTTGAAGGGCACTGCGAACGCTTGCTCCTGCCGTGTCGTTAGGGCTGGTACCGTTCCCTGCACACATACACGCACTGCCACTCACAGAGCGCAATAACCTTCTCTATTGTTTGTTTGTAAGGTATTTTTCATGTATGTATTTTTTAATTCTGAAAAGACCTGTGTGCTCTTAATGTGAGATTGTGGTCAATTGTTCCTAGGTTTTTCCTAATAAAGTCCTAACTTCAACTCTCGTTGGCGTTTCGCCTCTCATGTGGCTGAGAATGAGCTGCGAGCGCTGATCAGAGTGCCCGCCAGCCCCAGCTGCGCAGAGATCACAGACACCCCCTTCGCCCGGAGCAGCAGGAACGAGGGGAGAGCTTGGCCAAGGGATAAATAATAAACATGGAGAATGATTGATTGACCGGCTGGTCCACAAACAGAAACCCCCTGCAGCTCCCCTGCCTTGCCAAGGAAGAATGTACAAAGCTGGCCAGAGATCAGCAGCCCTGCCGGTGGCAATGGAAATACTCCTCGCGTGCCTCCCTTAGCACACTTCCATACCCAGCGAGGCCACCTGTGAGGTGAGGCCAGCTGAGCCAGAAAAGGTCAGCAAAACCTGTACCCTGAGCATCCAATCGCTCGTCCATCAAAGTCAGAAAAGTAACACGCCTTGAAAGTCTTTTTAGGGGGTGAGGTCCAGGGAGGCAGAGTGCACTACTAACCACCTCTGCAAAGGGTTCCTCAGGAACTGCATCTTAAGGTACAGTTGTTCAGCCCAAAGACAACCCTTCCCGTCGCCAGCTGATGCCTCTGCTTCCCAATCTGATGCTCATCTCTCTTCCCTGTTTCTGGCTTTCACAGGCCCCCTTCTCCTGACCTTGAATCATCCTGTCCACCCACAGGAAGTGCCTGTCCTCCCTCTCTCCACATAATCTCCCATCCCATGGGACTCTGCAAGCTGGGAAGGAGAGAGGTAAAGTACTGGCTCCCAGCAACAAGCCTAAGAAGGGCCATAAAAGAGTGAAATCAGAACATGATGAATCACCAGAACGAGGACCTTTAACCATGTGAGAAACTGCAGGGACACTTTAAGCTCACTTGGGGGATTTCAGCCCAGACGGGAGGATGCCACCTCAGCACCCACGGCCACACCAAGCAGCACGGAGGCAGGATTAATCCTGGCCTGTTAATTGGCATGCGTTCAGCCCTGAGCATGTGTGTCCCTTAGGATACAGCCTTGCTGGGAGAAATACGCAATGAATAAGTCAGCAGCTTATTAATACATATTCATAGCTGGGTTTTCCCTGGAAAGATTCTATGCGAGCACTAGCCCAGGCCTTGCTAATAAACTGTTCTTGGCTTACGGCAAGCAGTGGCCCAAACTTTAAAACTCTGTGCCATGGGCACTCAGAGGTGTAGCATCTCCGCTGGAGAGTAAGGGCATGGCTGAAAAATGAGAATATGGATTTTCTTCACTTTATTTCTGTCCTGTAGAATCTAAACGTTCACAGGTGGGGTTTTGCTGATTTTCAAGACCACAGGAGAACAACCACCTCTCTGTGTCCCAGCCTAGTGCCACATGCATCAAAGCAGATAGTCCTCCCTCTGCCACTCTTTTCTCAAAGCCACACTGGTTCTGTCTTCCAGATATAAGAAGTAGGAAGTATTTAATGGATGTCTGTTTGCACTGATGACAGGCCATAAACTTAAGATCCTTGAAATCCATTGTCAAGGCCATCTGGGCTACTGTACCACAATGGGAGCATATTTACTTCAGCCAGTGAACCTCTGTTCACTGCCCTGTCATTTCAGACAGATTTTATATTTATTGCTCTGTACCAATGGATGGATGGACGGACAATCCTACAGCTGTGAGCTAAATAAATATTATTTATTAAATTCAGCATTCAGCATTGAATAGGCACTCAATCTTTAACCACCGGCATTATGAAGACCATATGCTGGGAGGCCGGAAAGAGAACATGGGAGAATGTTTCTGAACTTGCCCCTCATTTCTTCAGAGTCTTACCTGGTGGGGTTAGTCTCTGAAAACCCTGAGTTTTCCAGAACAGAACAGAACTGACACACAATAGATAATACAGTCTCCAGTCTTCTTCAATACACTTCAAACCACGTCAGCATTCCCTCCTCTAACTAGTGTCTGAAATCAATCCCGCTCTAAAGGCCATTTATTAATCAGCTGCTGAGTCTAAGAGAGGAGAGCATGAAAATCTGCATTCATCAAGCCCTTAAAACCAAAATATTTATTCCTATAAAGGGAAAAGTTATATTTAAAAATACACAGAATGCCAAAACCAACAAAGTAAGGAATCAAGACAAGCTCATGCCTGTAGTCCCTCTCCTCTCTCAAAACATCATAGTGGGACAGTTTCACAAGCTAAAAGCTAAAAGACAAATCAGAGAGAACCTGAGGGGGTTACTTAAAAGTAATGGCTGATATAAAGTATGCAAAGAAAGCAAGTTGTTTCCTCTTTCAGAATATGCGAGCAAGGCAGTACTCAATTAAACTCAGTGCTGATAACATTGAAGATTATTAGAATAGAGCAGGCAAAAAAAAATGCCAGAATATACCATCTCACCCCAAACACTTCCACAAAATATCATTGAGGCCAAGGTCATAGGAAGATCCAAAAAAAGCAGGAATAAATAAAAGGATCAGAAGTCCATAGAAATAATCAGAACATTTTTGGTGGGACTGCAATAGGCCGGGGATGGCTCAGCAGCAGTGCTGAGCGCTCCCAGAGTGGCAGAGCTCCCCTGTCGGAGCGGTGCAGCCCTCCAGGAGGGCCGGACCTACGGAAAGGCAAGGGGAGCTTCTGTCCCCCAGAGAGTCCCCTCTGTCACTGCTCTCTTTCAGCAGGCGTGCAGTCATGCCGGGGGGATGGCAAGAGTACTTTTAAGCCTGACCTCGACAAGAGAGTCAAAGTATGGCTGGCACATAGGGATTCTCTCATTCTGGGCCCAAGAGTAGCTATCACCATCTTCTGTTTATCCAAGCAGTAAATAAATAAATATACAAATAAGTATCCCCTGTTCTGGGCTCTAATATTACAAAATAAACACCGGGAAAGGGTCAACATTTACCTTTAGCAGCCAAGTGAGGACCAGGCCTCCTCCCCCTTTTCCCAGTACAACCTCCAACTGCCCAAAGGATTTCTGGCAGTTCCTCCCAAGTATGGATTACAGTAGGGTATCCTATATTTGACATGCCAGTTCTTGGACACACACATGCAACTGTGAATAAAATGCAACATTTCAGCGATTAGGTTACCAACAGCAGAAGTGGCACAGATGAGCTGAGAAGAAGGACAGAGGGTATCAGCTTCTTAAGATGAACTTTTTTGGGGCGGGGGAACTAAGCTTTAAAGTAATAAATTAGTAGCTTTGCTCTTGCCTTAAGTGGTTGTTGCTTATACAGTCTAGATGACCGAAGATCTTTCCAGGGACCACAGGAGTTTCCATACCAGGTATATATCTACAACATTGTCATGGAAAACTGATTATAGAAAAAGAAAAATGAGAAAGACGATCAAATGAGCTTATAATACTCACTCTAGCCAAATAATGCAGAAACGCTTCATTTTTCCTCCAGCAAATATTCGTTTACATATTTTAAAATGAATTTGCTGAGACCACATTCACATACCACTACCGGTTTCCCACAGACATTTGAGCAATTAAGTTTGACGGGCAATAGACTTCTCAGAGAGGGAATGTCAGGCATAGAAACTAAATTTTAAATTCATTTCTATAAACATTCATCCCAGGGGCTGCAATGTGTTTCCCTAATCATCAGGAATCATGGACAATGTTGTGTAACCAAACGCAAACCCAATAACACACCTCCACTTGAGAATATGTCATCAATTCACAGAGAAATGTTTTAAAGACACATTTTGGTTAAATTGGTAAGAGTAGACATCTCAGAGAACTGTGATCTACTAGTAATCTGCTAGTGGAAATGGTCATCACCTTAAATACATTTTTATCTCCCTTTAACTAGGCCCTGTGCTCTGCTGAAATGTAGCTGGGAATCCTCTAAAACCCTCCCTGAATACTGCAGAAAGGTAAAGGGTGGTAAGAGTGAAGACCACCCCACTTTCCTGACCACTCCCAGAGCTCCCCTGGGAAAATTCTAATTTCTCAGTGTTTTTAACATAAACACTTTCTGCCACTTTGTGCTCCTACTCAGGAGGTTCCATAACATCCTTGCAATCCCCTACACTTCACAAGCACAAATGTAGTGAAAGCATATGAAATACTCAGGCATAAAATGTAGTCCCCATCCTCTAATGCAATCTGCCAAGCTAAAGCAGGGCTTCCTATCCCATCTATTAATAAGAAAGTCCTGGTTTCCAGACGAATAAAAGCAATCGTGCTGTGTTTGTTGCCAAGAAGCATTCCCCCAGAGCAAGCCAAGAAGCAAAATTCTGAAAAGCTGCAATATTTACTTATTCATTCAGACTTATTCCTGGACTAAGGCCTGTAAGACTACCACATTAAACGGCAGTGCAATTAAATTAACATTAAATTCATCTCCTCCCTTGAGGTATCTATGTTTTATTAGTAAATCAGGCAATCCATTTTTTTCTTTTTTTTTATTACACAGACTCAAACACCGCCTATCTGACACGTGATGAGCTCCTGTGAGGCAACAGCTCCACTTAAGTGAGGTCTCTGTAGGCTACTGCTGTTTGTTTAAATGGACATCTCCACCTGACACAGCTGGATCACAGTGGGAAGATGTTCAGGGATTACTCTGAGCTTGATTTTGTGACTTGCTATTCTTATGTGGTGACTTCTCTTTATCACATGGCCAATTTATACAGGAAGACACTTATGGCCAAGCTACCTAAAGACCAAAAGGAACCGTTAGTGACCTAGGAGAGAGTTAAATTTTCTTGTTCCTGTAGGGCATAAACCTAACCTTAAAAAGGCACGTCAGCAATGGACAGATATGTGACAACATAAAGCAAGCAAAAAAACCCATCTAGTGATTTTCCAAGAAACTTGATACAGGCATGCCATTTTTAACACCCTCCCCCAACAAAACCTGATGCTTATATTCAGCTACACACAGGCTTTCACTAAAAACTACTTTAGCCACCAGCTCCTACCCTTAAAAGGAATCAGATTAGCAGGGGGAGGCAAGCTTGAGGTCAGAAACTTACTGCTCTTTCTCTGGGTTTGCTCTTTCAGTAAATGCCAGGCCGGCTGTTCAGCCTGGGAACAAAAGTTTGAGCTTGAAAAATGCTTTTAACAGAACCAGCTTGATGGGTGCCAGTCTAAAGGCAAAGAGTTTCAGAAACAAATGTCGAAACTAAGTCATTGCTAACTAACGTGTTGCAAGGAAGCTGTGTTCTGTTCCCACCTTGCTTTTCTTACATTTAAGCCCTGACTGAAACACTTACGGATATGCATATAGCATATATGTATTCACTGCATAACACAATCCAGCAACTCAAAAGCACACATGTATTTGTAACTGATATTCCACTGAAAACTCTTTTTTTTCCCCCTCAATTCCTTTTCCCCTTACAGATCACTAAAAGTCTCATCTCATCTTTTCTTTCCTCTGTAATAAGGCTTTGGATTTTTCCAACCCTTTGTGATCTTGTATTTCCTCAGGATATGGTTATACTTTCTTTTTGGTATTTCTAGTTTCTCCAGATCTCCTTTTATCTTTGGCACTTCCAACATGTCAAATTTAAGGACTTTCTGAAGAGTTTATTCAGTAAAATACCCAATTCTCAAAACTGGCCATAGGAGCGCACACACAGGCTACTTGTGGGTGATATCTCCAGACCCGGCAGACTGGAGAAAGTTCAGCCAAGCTGCCAAGCAGGGTGAGGAGTCTGGGGACTCTGTTACAGAGCACAAGTCTCTCCATGACAGAGCAGTGTAGGAAGGAACTAGAGCTTTCTCAGAAGACAAGGAGAGCTTAACATTTTCCCTCTCCCAGCTCCCAGCTGCAGGCAAGGCAAACAGGCAGCTTCCTGTGGGTCAGACAGCCTAGAGCTTTGCAAACCCTCCTGCCCCACAAGTCCAGTCAGGGCTGCCACTCTCCCTACACATATTACGAAGCAGGCGGCAAGCCTGCATCACACACACGTTCGTACCATCCCAGGTCCAGAAACAAATACAGCGAGGCTGTATTTGACTGCACTGCACTTGCAAATAGCCCCAGCTCCAGCGCAACCCACTGACATCTCCGCAGTGGCGACTGGCCCACAACGGAAGTCGAAAGCTTGCTCTGTTTCATTTACTTAGGAGTAGGCTACGAAGCGTTTAAACACTGATACACAAGTACTTACGAGTGGGACAAAACTTGTAATGATCAGTTGCTCTTCTAACACAATCAGTCACACCATGAGAGCTATTATTTTAATGGAAAGCAAATTAACAATTGGAAAATACCGTCTAGGGATATGATATGTTTTTTAATTATTATTGCAAGGTGTCTTGAAAATGTATGTAGTGGTGCTAACAGAAGTTACTGGCACCTCATCACCCTCCAGCATTATTGGTTAAGGTCCTCTGTCCACCGCTAAACTGAACAACAGATTGGTCACCCCAGCATTAAAACCTACGAATCTGTAAAATCTTTGTGGCAGTTGCAACAGTTCAGGTCTTAATGATTACTTTTAGTCTACAGTGTTGCTACTAATTTCAACCCACTTAGCAATATTCATTAGCTCCCCGCTTCAAATTAGGGTAATTGAAAGTAAGAGATCACGCAATAAAACCTTTCACTAAGGGAGACTTGTCACATTCCCTTTGCTGTTTCATGTGTTAACAACATCAACTTGCGATCATGTTTGTCTAAGAATCTTTCTTCAGAAATAACAAATACTTCTTGAAAAATGTTGTCTTATCCTTTTCTTACGGTCTTATTACCACTGAAGATTTTAAATCACAATTTTATTTACCCATTTATTCTATTATTTTACAAAAGAAGGATATTAAACTCCAATGTCAAGTATGTTTTGTATGACACTTTCATTACTGAAACCACAGACACTAAAACATTAGAAGAAAATCATATAAGTCAGTATCTTTCAAATAAATATTAAAAAGCACTCTTACAACAAAGCTGACCGACTCTGCCATTGTCTGGGATATTTCAAATTCCTTCTCTCAAGCAATCTCAGCCACACTCATTAAACAACTCCCAGCTGAGACATGAGAACTGGCACTAAAGTAAATACCCACGAAGTCCCAACGGGCACAGCTGAGAGGGGATCAGAACAGATCTCACATGGGATCAGAACAGCAACAAATCATGACACTGAGTCCTGGCAAGCAGCTCGGACACCAGCCTAGGACTTGGAAGGGCGGTCTCATCCATGTTCAAGCAAGTCTTGGGTATGAGAAGGGGCAAGTCACTGAGCCTTTCTTTGCCCAAACTCCCCATCCAGAAATGAGCATAGTGGCCATGAGCTACTGCTAAGGAGGTGCTGAGATCCTACAGGAATGCATGGTCAAGATGGACAAGAGGTAGGCACGGGAACCAGAACTAGCAAAATTAAATGTCCAAAGGAAAGTCAAATGCAGAAGAAAAATGAGCATAAAACAGCTTAAACTCCATGTCTGGAACTACTACATACATAGATGCATAGATTACATAGCTAAGGCACTGTGCACGTACCCACACAACATATACAAAGGCAATGCAGGACTATTTCCACGTTGTAGTAGCAGTGTTGTTGCAGCCACAGCGGTCCAGAGATGAAAGGCAAGACCTGATATACCTCCCATTCAAGTAGCTACTGACGTTGCTTCAAAAACCGATGAGCTCTTGCATACACAAACCTTTCTGCAGGCATCTTGCTACTTCACAGCCTTCCTGGAGAGACAGGAATGAAGTATTGTTCCCATCTGCCAAAAAAAAATCTGTGTTTCAACAGCCTACTGAAGGCTGCATGTGAAATGGCATTGATTTTGCTTCAGATTCAGCTCTCCTTGCTTCCTTCACATCTCTCATACTGTATGAGGACCCAGTTTCAAGTTCATTACCTTCATGTTTTGAATTAGCACTCAGACTTTGTGCCCACCACCTGCATATTTGTGGTTGGTATTTGAATGGTTTTCAAGAACTATGAAAACCCTACAAACAGATGCAGTCCAGTCCTTTCCACCACTACTGCATGACTTGGGTTCCTGTTTTCTGCTTTGCTGTGGATTCACTGCATCATCAAGGCAAGTCATTAAATCTCTTCCCACTGCTGTGCCTCCTGTGCCTGCACTAGAAATCATAATAATGACACCCACAGCACTTTGCTGGGGAACAGCAGAGATTAATGCCCAAGAGCTGCTCTGCATTGCACGGATGGAGGCTGCTACGGACACGCAGCCATAAAGTTTATGACAAGGGATACCTGTGTATATGTCTTTATTAAAATCATCAGCTCCTGATTTGTAAGGGACTTCTCCTGGTGACTACAAGTAACAAGGAATACATATCCCCCTCGTTCATGTATGTAGGAAACAACCAACTGAGGTACATCTCATCCCTCTGTCTAGATTTGATGCAAGGAGCACTGAGCCTATAGCTCAGCACCTGATAACACACAGAGGGGGAGTCTGCTCAGCCTCTGCGGTAACTCAGCTGCTTTTGTGTTGGTCCCTTGTGTGACTTTGGCTGGTGATGGGAAACAAACTGCTGCTCCCTCCCTACTGATTTACACCACCAAGTATCTATTTCATTGCGATATTATTTTATTTTTTCCTCTTGACCATATCAAATGCATTAAAGAGATTTGCAAAATACTTAAGATCAGCCACTGAAAAATAAAGTGTTCACTGCTTGCTTTGAAAAACCTCTGATATAGAACAACAAAACTGATTTTCACAAATCTGTGAAAAAAAATATATATTTTTTCCAGGATATGAGAACTGCAGGACCAAAAATAGAAGGATGAGTTATAAGCCTTTCAAAGCAGAGATTTATCATGGAAATTCTGACAACTGTCAATGTGAGCAATGCCGCTAGGCACCGCTTACAATCCACAGCATCTTTCAAACCTGTTGGGGTTTTTTAGAAAGGGCTAAAAATAAACACAGAAATGGAGCAATAGATAGATAGATATATGCATGCACACACACATATATATTTATACATACGCACATGTATATATCATTGTTCAAAAAATAACAGGTGGGTCCTCCAACAGCGTAAATACAGATGACTCTTGAACCCTGCTGACAAACACGCAACTAAGCAGCCTTCCCTGGCCACATGAGCAGCACACTTGAAGCTCTCCTTGAATTCTCCTAGTCTGCAAGCCATAGTCATCTGGGATCTGGCTGCTCTGTCATGACAAGGCCTGGGGACTTCCAAGTGTTTTGATCTCCTCCACCCAATGTATTCACACAATTCCACCCTCCTGACCTCCTGTGGATTACTGCTCTTCTGAAAATAACACGCATGGAACAGCTGGTGGGGCCAGAAATGTCTTGAATGTAAATAGCAGGGGTCCCCTCTTCTGGCACCTCACCACTTGGTCTAATTTCCATTCCTCATATAATAAAGAGGAGTAGATATTAAAGGAGAAACTATGGACAACGCAAAAGCATTCAAAGAGCCAGGCTAGATGACTCTGTTTTGAAACCCATAAGGTGCACTGAAGTCAAAGAACTACACAGAAAGCAGCCCTTGGGTCTCAAACCTCAACCTAAGCCTGAAACAAAAGGAGAAGGTAACATTTCATCCCGGGTTATAATTATGTCTCCTCATCCTACCCTAGGAGAAGGCAGAGGACACAGGTTATATCAAACACACAAATCCTACCAACTAGTCACTTCCGTATGGATATGAAAGCATAGCAGAATAGCTTGTTTTACTGGGCGCCTACTGTAAGCTTCAAAATTGTCTCCTGGCAGCCCTTCTTCCCTATCTGCTTAGAAAAAAGTAGTTAACCACAATAACTTACACTTGCCCCATTTCTTTAATTTCACATCAACCTATATCACTTAGTGTAGGACATATTCACAAAAAGCAACGGAGGTGGTAAAGATTAAGAATGCTGAATGGTTCATTGCTGCCACAGGGGAGCCCATCTGTGGCGGCGGCAAGGCAGAGCACGAAGCCCTGGTACGAAGCATCTTGGCGCTTCTCCTGCACCTCTTAGACAGGTCTACCACGATGAAATAGAGAACTCAGCGCCCTAGCTGTAATAAGCAGCTTACTGGGCCTCCTTCTGGTGGATGCTGCTCATCTAAGCCTGCATTTGCATGGAAGAAACACCCTTTAAAGTTGACGAGAAAACCTGCCTGCTGTTATCCCAGAGAGAAGCATAATTGAGCCTGCGTGATCCCGCAGATTCCCGAATGCAGCAGATGGCTGTGGGCCATCCAGTTTAGGATGACAAAGTTTGAACAAAAGGCAAACAGAAGGCTGGGAGTGTATCATTTGCACAGGACCAGGCTACAGGACAGCAGCTAAACCTTTATACAGTCGGTGCGTCACTCAGCGCACAGCATGGCTCTTGCTCTGCTGCAGCACTGGCAATGCCTACATGCCCAAGCCTATAATTTAAAAGGAAAAGAATGGAAAAAAACATCATGTGTCCGAGGCATAAGGCACATGGAGCAACCAACTGCCTGATATACCGTTTCTAAAAGCCACAGGAATAAAATCTTAAAAACTTTCCTCATGACGCTAGATGCCCAGACTCTGCATTCCCGGACTGTCTCACATAACCTACACAGACTCAGAAATCTAACAATGACCTGCAAGTCTCAACATACACAATTTCTTTGCTGACCAAAATAAGGGAGATAAACTGCTGATGTGAAGGCATGCAGAAAAAGAGACACCTAAGATCTGCACAGCAGACTATGAATGGCGCCTTACGGGGAAGTCTTGGCCTGTGGCAGCGTTTAGGAGTTTATTTTTGCTGATTCCATCCCAAAGGATCACAGAAACTAGGAGTGGAAACATTCTTTCCATTTCCAGAGATGCTTTCAAAGCAGCTGGCCATAGGGTTTACAACAATAGGCAGACAGGGGTGGGGACAAGAGCGAGACGGTTCCACAGGAAGCAATACAGCAGACTCGAATGGTTTATAAATAAATAACTCCCGCTGTTTGTGCAGGCAGCACAGTCGACAGGCTTAGACCAACCACCTTGTAACAGACACTGCTGTGATCGGTTGTCACACCAGCATGATACAGGATGTCATCATTAGCACTTTGGGAAGGGTGAAGGCTCTTTCACCCTCTGATTTTGCAGAGGAAACCTCATACAGTCCTGCCCATGCTGCCCGAGTGGAGAGCTTCCAGTTACAGCACCCAAGACCTGAGCAGCCACAGTTACTTCAAGAGACCAGAGGGACAAGTAGCCCTTCCTAACTGCATGCAGTCAGAGAGCTAGACGTGGGAACGTATTGGAGTAAAGGGTATTTAGAGGAAAAGGAAAATGTTTTGTGCTAGAACAGAGCAGAAGCTCTCACTGGAAGACTTCACCACTTCTCCTGCACAACAACGCTGGGAATACATGTAAGGGAGAAGAGCTCTTTTGCCAGTGTCCAAAGCCCCTACAACTGCTGAGCACCTCTCTGCGTGCCCTGGTGCACCCAGACCTTTAGCCTCGCGAGGGCCCTCAGCAGCCCAGGCACACCTAGCTCCAGCAAGCACAGTGCCTGGCCAGCGACATGCACCTCATGCACTCGGGTGGCCCCAGAACGGGCATGTGCACCATAGCACAGGGATAGGGAGGCACCTCACTTTGCATCAGCTGCTCCTGGCTCACTTTGGGCCGTAACAGCAGCCTGATTATGTCATCCCTCGTCGGCAGCCGGCTTCGCTGCCAAGGTCCCCGTGCCACTAAAACCTGCGCTTTCCTCAGGCTGCTGGAGAACGTGCCCAGCTCGCTCCCTTCACTGAGCAAAAAGCGCTTGGAAAGGAACCAAGGAAGCCAGAGGGTTTGTAAGACTATTTTCTGCCCCGTACTTTTAGAAAAAAATAACTATCTCAATTCTATTTGTGCCTCTACCATTCAGACAAGTTCTGGTGTCTCCAATTTACATCACAAACAGCTAAAGCCATTTGTTCAGGGGGAAGGAATTCTCCAAATCCAAGAGGCAATAAAACATGGGAACACACCAGGCTCAGCTGTTTTTGGTGGGTATTTTTTAACAACTATTTAACTGCAAAACACTTTGTGGAACAAAAATCTAATCATGACAGTCAGCCTTGTACTCAAAGCAAACATCAGTGCACAAAACCAAGACATCAGCCACATAACTATTGCCTGGTTTGACTGAACTATGCAACTCATCATGACTCAGTTTCCTTTCCAAGGAAACAAGGATCTAAACGAAACTTATCATATAGGAGCAGTCTGAGGCGCTGATAGCAATAGCAGCGCTTTGCAAAGGCAGCAATCACTGTAATTTGATTCAGTTGCAGTCAGGAGGAAACCTGGACTCTGCTATTGGAGGGTGAGGTTGCCTGGAACTCGCTTGCTCGTTAGACTTCATTAGCTTCCCCCAGCGAGACAAAGCTCTCCCACCGCGGCCACCGAAATAGCCTTCTGCTCCCTATCTGCTCGCAGAAAGCAACAGAAGGGTAAAAATAACAGGTCCTTTGAAAGCGTTTCTGTAAAGATGATGCATCTGAGAATAAATTTCTGCACAGTTGGACAAAGGAAAAAAGGGTAACACCATTTGCTAAAAAACCTGACAGCCGCCTGCTATTTTGGAGAGCGCTCCTCTAATTGCACACACCTGCTGTGGCAGGGTATATTCTAAAATATACCTCTCCAGCAATGCTGCTCTTCAGCAGCCACATCCCCCCAGGAGCAACGCTGCAGTCCCAGCCCTCACAACATCACAAGAACTGGGGTTTCTTCCAAGACAACACTGGAATGGAAATTCAAATAAATTCACTGTGGGCATCTTTCTTTGTTTCACCTCTGCTCATTCGAATTACATCATCTCTCCCTCCTCCTTGCCTCCAAAACCCCACCCCTTGACTACTTTTTGCTATTCCTTCTCTCCACTCAGCATCTTTGCCACCTTGACCTCCCGCATCTCAAGATTCAGGCTTGATTTCTCCCTGTTCATTATTTTCCTGGCTTCTGCAGCGGTCGATTCCTTCTCTTAACTCACTCTGCTCTTGTCATGCCTCTCTGGCATGTTTCACATGCCAGCCTCCCAAACGAAGAAAGCCCTTTCGGAGCAGCCCTGTTTTGAGAGATACCAGTGCGATCATTCACCCCCACTTCTCACGTGGACTAACGTCCTGGTGGCTGTGCCAAACCCTGGCTACCTGCGGCAGCTCCTCCCTGTGCCCTTTGTGCTCTCTCCCCTCCTGCTCCCTCACCCTTGCCCTGCTCCCTGCATGACTCCCACCTGCCCCCAGCCTCTCCACCAACCTCCTATGAGCGAGCACAGCTTGAATCAATGCCGGAGATACTCCCACAAGAGCGTCCTCCGAACTGATGCCCTGGGGATTGGGTTTCTGTACCCAGGAACTAACTAACTCAAGGCAAATCCTTTAGCCTCTCTTTGTCTCAGGTTGCCATCTGCAGCTGGGCATTTGTACTCCAGGATGGCTTGAGAATTTTTGCCTTTAGAGTTTGACAAGACCCTGTGGTGATAGGGATGGAGCATGAGTTTCCAGCAGGTGTCCGTGAGAAGTGGAAAACAGGAAACTCTGGGTCTGATGTCCATTGGAACATTTAGAAGCAGTCTCATTAAGCACACGGTGATTTTTTTCCATTTCCAGCCTACTAGCTTGGCACCTGTACCATGCATGTACTTCACAGGGTTGCTCTTCCTTTCTGTGGTACTCTTCTGCAAAACAGTCTTGTCTCTCTTCCCATATTTTCTTTAATTGCTGGCACTGGGGAAAATGGAAAGTAGGATGGCTGGGACCCAGGGAGAGGCAGCTAGGGCAGGAGACGCTCTAAATTCCCTCATCCCTCCAGGCCCGGCTGGCAGCAACACAGGCAGACCTGGCGGTACCCACTTCAGAGTGCTCAGCTTCTGCAACCAGCGGGGCCAAGCAAAGGCGCTGCGGCTGCAGGGTCAACACCCACAATATCAGCCCAAACTTTCACCTGCTGGGCAAGGTCTTCTTGTACTGACTCTCTGCAGGGCAAGAGGACAAAGGAAACACACACACACGCCAGGAAACTCAGAGTGCAGACAGGGAGCGGCCCAGCACATCTCCGCCCGTGGGGAAACAGAGCGCCTTAGAAACAGTGGAGACTCTTCCCAGAGGAAGGAACACTCTGGACTAGGGCAGCAGGGAAGCACAGAGGGAAATCTTACATCCCTGCAACAAAACGTAGGCACTTTATGAAGCCCCAAAGACGCAAACGTCTTGCTGAAGCAATCTCCACTTGGCAGGCTTCCTGAAGAGCTGCTTTACTGAAAACATGTTCTTTGGCCCAGGCTCCGCTGCATTTCTCTGCTGTGATAGCTCTCAAATGTATCACCTCCTATCAACTCCAGCACTTCAGGGAGCGCCCCAGCTCCCAATAGATAGAGCCCACTTCAAGAGGAGAAAATCATGAAGCAAGGGACAGCGAATACAGCTTCAATCAGGCCTGCAATTTTCTATAGGTTAGAGAACTGATTGATAGTCTCCATGAACACCCCAAATTCCTGTCAAGCTATCCTGATCTCCTTGGAGAGGTTGACAGCACCTTCAAAGAGTGAAGAGAAACAAAGTGATGGTGGGGGCAGCAGCAGAATATACAGGGAAGATAAAGGTAACCAAGAAAAGGGGCTGCAAAACAACCCTCAACATAAGGAGGAAGAGTGGGGAAAGAAAGAGAAATTGGCCATAAGTTGAGATGAAAGGCTAGAAGAAAAAACACTGTGGCTTACAGTATAAATAAGGAGGCAGGATGAAAAGCAGGGATGCAGAAATCCCCAATAAGTCCATCTGGGAGAGAACTGATTTAAAAAGAAGGGTTTACTCTCTGGTTTAAAAAAAAAAATACTTATGCTAGAATGCCATCACCACCAAGTCTTGAACAAGAGTTATAGGAATCAAGGAGACGGCATCGTGCTGAATGCTTGCTAAAGTTCAAGGAATGCTCTATGAAGGTAGAGCCATTTAGCTTTCTCAAATACCAAAGTTATGAGCTACTACACTAAAAAGATACAAAATAGCTTTGAAGAGTTAATTTGTACACACGCACTGGCACCGCAAATCCCTGAAAAGAAGGGAGAAGCAATGCCTGAAGAAATGTGCAATGGAACATGCACCTCAAAGGCTGTGGGTTCAAATTCTCTCCCTAGTAGCTTTGCCAAGTGCTGCCAGTGGATGCCAAGAGGCAGCTCCAGTGTTAAAGACAGCCCTGAGCCCCTGCGGACCACGCCAGGATGCGCTCGGCTGCAGGTCGTGTGATGGGGCCCTGCCTCGCTCCTGCCCGGATCCAAGGTGAGGTATCCTGCTCTCCCGCCCTGCAGCTGCGCGGGGTGGCTCCTCCTCCCCAGCTCCGACACTGCCAGCGCTGGCCCAGCTCCCAAAGCCGTGGTGGGAAGGAGGGCCAAGGAGTCGAGGCCCTCAACTACCTTCCCAGAGGGGCTGCAGCCAGGCACCCAATTTAAAAAGCAAACAACTTGCTTAGCAAACTCACACTGGGAAAGAGCCTCAACTAAAAATCCTGCCACCACCTCATTTAGCGCAAGCAGCACAGTAAAATTAAGGGACTGAGGGCGTACAGACAGGGAAAGGAAAAGGCTGCAGTGGCAAACAGCACAGCCATTCTCTCAGTGAAATATTCCCACTAAAACAAGGCCGGAGGAAACGATGACAGGGAAACATCTCCTGCTGCTCATGCTATGCCTGTATGGGCAGATTAAAGACCAAAGTATTGTATGCTGTGTATTGTGTAGATACTGTATACAGCATATTCTGTATATTGTGACTGGCCCCCAAGAGACTTAACTGAATGCAGTGCCCTCCCCTTCCCCAACTTCCCTCCAAATTCACTGCTGTTAAGAGGGCGTTACCAGCCATACTGAGAGGAATTATTAGCAGCCCCCTTTCTCTTCACCATGAATTCTTTCCTCCTACATTCGCTAACCCACCTGTCACGATACTAAATTCCATGCACTGATAAGCGCCAGCACAGGCTTTCCTATCTAAACGCATCATATCCTCAGGGCCAAGCGTGCAAAGACCAAGACAAAAAACGAATGAAGCACAGGAAGACTTCTCCTTCCTGGGGCTCTCCAGATTTTCACTTTGTGGATGGATGAGCTCACGGTAAGCACAGGCTGGGGGGGGAAAAAAAAAAAAGGAGAGAGGCAGAGGCAGCAGACAGCGGCAGCAGACAGCAGCAGCAGGCAGGACTGTTGTGGAGCTGACGGCCCCGCGTCCCTCTCCGTTACGGAGAGACGACAGCAACAACGAGGCTCCCGCGGCGGGGAGAGCTGCGAGCCGCAGCTGCCAGGGGCACACGGAGGAGGCGCCTCGCAAAGACGGAGGCGGCCGCCAGACCCTCCGCCACAACGGCCCAACCCCGCCGCGGCGCTGCGCGCGCGCCGCGACCCTCAACGCATGTCCGCACCCGCGCAACGCGCATGCCCACAACCGTCCCCGCGGTGCTCGCTGGGAGCTGTAGTCC
>VZSV01000027.1:1114961-1127838 GCA_013398735.1 Nothocercus julius | reverse complement strand
GGCGGCTGCTGAGGGCGCTGCGCGTCGCGTGGGCTGCGCGCGGGTCGGTTCTGACCCGAATAGAGATGTCTGTGTTTGCATTTATGTATACTGCCCTCTGCGAGTGCCCGCGTGCCCGTGCACACGAAGCGCCGGGGCAGTCCCGAAAACGCCACGGGATTTCTCCGCAGCGGGCTGCCAACTTTCGCCTTTCCGGAGGCTGCATCGCCTCAAGGCTGTTTCCAAAGGTTTTTTTTCCAGCCCCAAATCCCCGCCGGAGCCAGGACGCTCTGGGTTAAGCGGGTGGTGCCCCGGCGGGCATGGCCACCTCGGGGAACGTGACCACACTCGGCGGCCGCGGCAGTAGCGCCAAATCGCGTCCAAAAGACACCGAGCAGTTGGACAGCACGAGTGCCCTTTCGCACCCTCGCAGGCTGCTCCTGTATAGAATCTGGAATTAAAGATCCGGCTTTTTTCAAAAAGAAAAATATTGCTGTCACACTTTTTGTGCAAGTAGCGTGCATGCAGAGCTGTGACCTTGTGATGGAACTGGAGTGCAGGGCTTTAACAGTATAGAAAAGATACAGTGAAAGCTAAAGCCACTTTTGATTACAGTGTTTGCAATGGGCTGAGTACCTGCAGGCGGATGTTGCTGTCCTGATCCGTGAGCTGACAGCATGCACACTTTCCTTATGGTGAGATTAGTTGTGCTAACATTGGCTTTAGGTCTCTGTTGATTTGTGTTTGCAGCTCAGAAGAAAGCCTGTTTGGCTGAAGTACCACAATGTTTCACTTGTGTCAGTCTAGAAACTTTTTTTCCCCCCCAAAGGGACTGTTGATTGTAAATTTGGGGGAAACGTGAGAACGTGGAAGTTAAAATGGATTTGCTTTAGCCCTGCCGTGCTGCACATTACTGGATGAGCAGCGGGACAGCAGAGGGACAGTCGGAGCTGTGGGAAGCGCCTTGCAGGGCGCCCCCAGGTTAGGGAAGCCCGGCGTGCCCCCAGGGGCCGAAGCGGCGGCGCAGCGTGCGGCTGCAGGCAGCTCTGCGCCCCGGTGCCACCCAGCAGCCGGCGCGCGTTGCAGCAGCTGCTCCCTTGCCCTGGCGCTGCTGCCGCTGCAGCCCCACGCAGCCTGCCACAAGGCAGCCTCGCACTCCCGCGTAGCCGTGCTAGTTAGTAGCTTAAAGAAGCCTTCCTGTGTGTAGTGAGTGGCAGTGACTGCCCACGGCTGCCCCGGTTGTTGCTGCCGCACAAGCTGGGCGACAAGAGGAGGGTGGTTCTGTCTGACTCCGCGTTGCGTTGCCTCCAAGGCAGCACATCCTAACAGTCCTGGCCTGATGCTCTTGAAGGTACTTGTTTTCCGCTGGAACGTTGTTTGTTTGTTTTGAAACAGGTGGAATGGCACCCAACTCTTCTAGATATCCCTGCCCAGACTAAGTTTGAGTACACAGTGACTGACCTCAGCGGAAACCCACGACCTCCCTCACCCTATGACGAGCAATACAAAAAGACAGTATTTAAGGTGAGGCTCCCTGTTCTGGTTGTGCCGTGTTCCCTCCAAAGACTTGCTTATTCCTGTGTTTCAAATGGGTGTCCTCCCTTCTCTGTTCAGGGTGGTGCAATTGCAGGACAGCTGACCACAGTCGGCATGCAGCAGATGTTTGCCCTGGGGCAAAGGCTGAGGAGACACTACGTGGAAGAAGCCAACTTCCTCTCACCCACATTTAAGCCTGCTGAGGTCTTGTGAGTGTCTCGGTTCCTCTCTGGACCTTTTCCTGTTTTCTCCCCTCTCACAAGTGCTCCGATGCTAGGGTCTTCCCGAGCAGCCTGTCCCAGCTCTCCCACCCAGCTGCCCCCTGTGCCTTCCCTTCTGCCTCAGGCTGCAGCACCCAGTATGGGAACTTGCCCAAGGCACAAGGCATCCAGTTTCCCAGCAGTGCTGAGAGCCCCTCAGGGATACATCCATCTCGCCTAAGTTTAACCATTGACAGTGGTGTTAGGTAAACTGCCTTTATGGTGAGTGAAGAGAGATAGGTGTTTCTTGAGCACAGCTTCACTCACTGTAGAGTAAGCAGCCAAAGGTCAGTGAGGTGAAGAACATCCTTGCTGCTCGCATCAGCAGTGCTGGAAGTGTCTGGCTTTGGATGAGATAAATCACACAGAACAGGTGCCCGTTTGTCATGTCCACTTTCTCTGAAGGGAAGCTAAATGGCAAGTCAGACATAAGTGTCTGTTTTCTTAAGACTTCTGTAGCGAGGTGAGATGAATCCTGGCAGAGGCTTCTGAAGCCACAGAGAAGGCAGAACCCTCCATTCCAGTAAGTCCTCACCAGCTGCAGCCCTGTCCACAGCAAGGAGAAGGTGCTGCCTCACAAGCTGCTTCCTTTCTTTCAGTGTCCGTTCCACTAATATTTTCCGGAATCTGGAGTCCACACGGTGCCTGCTAGCTGGACTGTACCAACAGCAGAAAGAAGGTTAGGGGAGACTTCCAACCAGCTCCTTTGCTTTCTCAGCCTTCCCTAGATGCACATATCTCATCTCCCAGTTTCCCTTGCTCCTGGTTGTTGCCTCTTCCTCTCTTCTTGGCTCCCACCCCTCTTCCCCATGACCTGCTGTTCCGTGTATCCTTTATCAGCTTGTCACTTGCTCCCTCTCTTTATGTAGCGTTCTGCTGGTGCCCAGCTTGGATCTGTTGCCATCAGTGCTGCAATTTCAGATCAACGAGGAGGTTAGCGTTTACCAGCTTCAGCAAAGAGTTCCAGGTTCACTGCTCGCAAGATGCACTGTTGCATCTGGGAGAAAGCTTCCAGCAAAACCCAAGTATCTCAGCTGTAGGAGTTCCAGGATCGTTCACAAGTTTGGCGTTTAGAGAAACTTTCAGCTGTGTCCTGTAGTTGACAAATATTCATACGTTCTGTAACATGCTATATGAATACCTCCTCTCTGTTCCCCATGTATTCAGGTCTAGGAACAAATACTAAAGTGACTTGCCAGAGATTATGACTCCTCCCAGCACAGAAACTACTTTACACCACACACAACCAGAAGGAGTTCACATGGCACTTAACAGAGAGCCCCCTGGAACTAAATGTTACATAGACAGAAACAAGCCTGGTGGATTGGGTTGAGGGTGGTAGCTCAGTGGGGACTGCCGGCTGACAGTAGTGAACTTGGGCCAAAGCCACAGATCAGGCTGTTTCATTTAGTGCAACAGAACTTTGGAGGGAGTTGCTGTGCACAAGAAAATCAAAATTTGGTCCCGAGACTGTGGGGGTGATTAAAGCACCTAGAAACATGCAGTTGTTTCGGGAGTCATAGACGCTTCCTTCCTTCTCATTCCACAGGACCTGTCGTCATCGTCACTGATGAAGCAAGCTCTGAAATCCTCTACCCCAATTACGAGAACTGCCAGCGCCTGAAGTGCTTGAGCAGGTACTTGCCAGCTGTGCCTCCCCATGTGATTGCACTGCTCTCTCACTTCAGTGGTAGTAATTTAAAACAGCACATTTTCTTCCCATTCCCAATATCTTCCCCTGCCAGTTACTGTTCTCTGGAAATCGTTAGCTAGTTGTTGTGTAACGTGCTAGGTGAGAAGAGTCAAATACAATGCAGTGGCACCAAAAAAGGAAAAAAAAAAAAAATAATAAAATAAATGTGTGTGTGTATTTGTCTAGGTAGAGTGGGGGGAGAAATGGAATCGGTGGAGGGCATTCGTCTGGTTTGCGTGTTATTACAGCTTTCCTGTCATATTTACACTGGAATATACTCAGCTTTGACACATTTAGGAGTCCCAACAAGGACTATTTAAGGAAAATAAGAAATACACTACATAAAAAGAACACGGAGGTTGGCAGAGTCAAGTATCCAATAAAGAAAGCCTAAGCATAAGCCAGGTTAGGTATGGGGAGCAGGACGTAGAAATTACAGAGCGGGGGCAAGTGCCTCACAGTTTTGTTGTATTATACACTAGCACAGTTTTGTATAAAGTTTTTCAAGAGTTATCAGAAGTCATTTGCAAAAACTTCACTGTGGTGAGATGGTGGCTTGTAGAAGCAGCTCCAGAAAGGCGCAAATATATTCAGACTCCACTAGTAACATGAACTGTGCAAAAAGAGAATAAAATTCATCCCCACACCCACCCTAGCCTACCAACTGTGGACATTTTGCGACTGTGTCAAGTTTTTTTTTTAAGGTGCAGTAAAAAGTACTGTCCCAGGTTAAGCTACCCTTGCCAAACATTCTAACATCTTCAGTTTAGAAAATAAACTAGAGCTGTTCATTAAATTAACCCCCCCAAGTCGCATTATAAACCCTAAACCATACTGCTCCTGCCCACTCCCTAACAAAGCAGAGTCAAAGAAAACAGAAGAAAACCCACACACCGTATCTGAAGTTCATGGCCAGCAGTGATACTTTCAGCTAAACAGCAGCTAAATGTTATGAAGTGGAGTTTAAAAGAGCATGAAGGGGACAGATGGCTTCTAACAAAGGGAGTGGTGAACTTGTCACAAGTGGGTCTCTAGGTGTTTCACATTGCAAACACCATATCGAAGTATTGTTTTTTTTTCTTCTTAATCCTCTAACAGGGAGAAGTTGAAGAACGCTCAGCTACAACCAGGTATCTCTGATGACTTGAAAACAATTAAGGAGCAGATGGGTATTGATGGTGATAAGTCCATAGATTTTTTTAATCTCCTGGATAACATTCTCGCCGAGCAGGTGAGCTGGGGCCTGTCTGCTGCACAGTCACAGATAGGAATCATGCATGTGAAGAAGCCTCAAAGGCACCAAAACCCACTGATGCCAGTGGGGGGCCCCATACCCTTCCATGCAGTGCTGCAAACATTTAGAAATAGCGTAACCTTCGTAAGGGCAAGCTGCAACGTCAGCGTTGCTTAAGAGTGACTCATCTCCCACATTTATGTGCTTATCTTAAAATCTTTCAACTGTACAGTTGAAACTTGTACAGTTTAAAATCTTCTCAACTGGTGGCGCTCTCAGCTGTAAGGAGCAGAGGGCAGTTGGGCCTTGTACCTCCTTACAAGTTGCATTCTTCTTTTTTGGCAGTTAGCATCTACAGGTCATCTTCATCCTGGTTGTAGCATACTGTCCCTGAGCCAGATTTCTTACGCTACTGGAAGGGAGTTGGATATTTGTACAGCTCTTAATAACCCATTTTTGCTGGAGCTAATGGTCATTAGACCTGTTGACCTACTTGTAAGTTAAATAGCTGAAGGCCAGTTATGCTCCTTTTACATCTAAGTGTAGCCTCAAGAACAAACATCCATCATTTTGGTACATGGAGCAAATCTGTATGTTTAAAAACCCTGCAAGGGGTGCACACTATGGTACAAGCGTTGTGACATGAGCAGCTGCCTCCTGTGGAGGGGCATGCATCTGTCTTCAGGCTTGGCTACCTGTTGCTACGTTGTCTCCTCTTACTCCAGGTGCACAATTTGCCAAGCTGCCCTGTGCTGAAGAGCTTCTGGGAGACGGTTGAGCGTCGCTCTGTTGACTCGGTGCTTTTCCTCCTGGAGGAGAGTGCAAGGTGGTAACCTGTAGCCTTGCCCCCAGCTGCGGGGGCTCTTGGGGGCTTGCACGTCGGGGATGAGCTACCTGGGTTACTGGGGCAGGTGTGAGAAGCCCTCGTGATGGGCCCCACATGTGATGGGTTCCCACACCAGAGGTTCCTGCTCCCTCAGGAAGTTTGTGCCTCAGCCACCTCAGTGCAATATCCTGTGCCTCGGGTCACAAGCGTGAGCTAGGGATGGGAATCCACCCTGAGCAGACCAAGATAAGGGCTTATGTCCCGTTCTGCTGACAGTTGTGGAGGCAGTGACCTCCTCGCAGGAGCACTACTGAGGCAAGCGGTGAGTTGTGCGGTTGCCTCAGTTGTTCGAGTGAACCCCTGTCACAGCCAGAAGCAGAAGAGACCAGGAGAAGGCTCCAGCCTGAAGCTGAGGCTGCACGAGCAGGGTTGTCCCTGCAGACACACAGCTACATTTTGAATTCCAACAAGAGACAGTTTTTCCCAGAGATGGCACCTGCACAGCTTCACAGAGGAGTTTTGATGCTAGTGAAAGAGGTGACGCCAGCCCTGCACACATATAACTTGCAGGAGAATCAGCTGCTACTGCATACTTACCTTACCTGCTCTGCAGCACCTGTAAAGGCGGCTGGGCTGCTAGCCTAGCAGCAGTTTTCATCTCAGCTTCACTCACAGCTTCCGTAATCACCAGTTCTTCTCCCTTGGTGGCTTAGGATGATCCCTTTTTCTGTTAGGGCAGTTGTTCTTAGTCTTTTCTTTAACTTAGAGGAGAGACTTCAGTTACTGAGAGACTAAACTCCCCTAGTCCCGCAACACAGGGGAGAACCATAGTCAAGCTCATCCTCCATTCCCAGTGCAGTACTCATTAGGTAGAGGGCATTTCTTCACACAAACTGTTGAAATATCATCTCTTCCTTCAGCACTAGGCTAAAAACAAATCTTTAAGAATAGCTGCTTTCTTATCCTTGCTTTCCCTTGCCCATTAAAAATAAACAAAGCCCCCACCTTCAGTTGCTCTTTTGCAGTCAGCTATGGTTATCTTCCCTAGGGAAAATGCATGCATCCAAAATTACAGCTAGGGATACAAAATAGGATACAGAACACCATGGTTCTTCCTTTATGTGGACCACATCTGGTGAGACTGCCTTGTTAACACCTCTACCCTCCCAGTCAGCAATCACATAAAAATCTCCGTGGTGACTAAGCAACTGTTGAAATAAAAAAGTAACTGTAGGAATCACATTTAATGGTTCTTAGCTGCATTCAGCAGACTGTCGATTTGTAAGAGAAAAGAACATTCCCGGGTGTTCACCTGGAACTACCTAATTTGAAGGTTCTTTTTTTTTTTTTTTTTTTAAAAAAAAAAAGCACTAGTAGATTGATTTCTACCTCTTTTATAGAGAAGTCCTTCAGATGAGTGTTGGTCTCCTTTTCTATACCTTACAGAAGAACATTATGGAAGCAACAGATCCCTTAACGCCAGCTGGAAAGGCCAGGTACAGGGCAGATCTCTTCTTCTAATCGTTATAAATTCTGACTTGCTGTCAGCATGAAGAGCTAGTTCAGAAAGACGTTGAATGTGTGGGTAAAGAGAATCAGTCCTCAGCCAACAGAAGAAGCATGAGGGATACTGACTATACATGGGGAACACAGTTAACATTTTGAGTTTTTTTTTTTTTCCTTCCCTTTTTTAATCAGGAAGCTCATTCTCTATGCTTCTCATGACATTACCCTTATTCCTCTGCTGGTGGCCCTGGGCACCTTTGATCACAAGTGGCCGCCTTACGCCGCGGACGTGACCCTGGAACTGTATCAGCACCAGCAGTCTAAAGAGTGGTTTGTTCGCCTGTCCTACCACGGAGAGGTAAGAGAAGAGCCCCCGGGAAGGTCTTCACGCACGTTATGATCATTTGGTTCTTCTGTGGTCATTTGGTTCTGCCTTGCGTTTGCATAAAGCTGCCACCCAAGACTTGTTCTGAGCATGCTGTCGTCAGCCAGGTAACACAGTCAGACGCTGGAGCATGTGCTTGCCAGCCAAGACACCTTTTCTCTTGATCTGGCAGTTGACCTACTGTGAGTTTCAGGCAAGAAGTCTTTTAAGGTCTGCCTCTGTGTTTGCCTTGGCTAGCGCAGTTCCCTGCTGCAGAATGCATCATTAACAACAGTAAAAAAAGGCTAGCTGCAGGAAGTGTGATTTTTGTCTCTTTGCCTTTGCAGGAACAAGTGGTGAAAGGATGTAGAGCAGGTCTCTGTCCACTCGAAGAATTTCTACAAGTTCTCTCACAATACGCCATCAGTCCAGAGGAGTACAATAACCTGTGCTCCCAAATGAAGCAGAATCAGCAAAGTGACTCATAAGTAGTTATCTTAAATTAAATTTATTGTCACAACCTTTGACTATTTTTCTTTTTTTTTTTTTCAATTCTTCCCAGCCTTCCCCATTCCAAGCTATTTTAGATGAGGAGACTGGTTCCTACCAGACACAGGGTGTTACAGTGTCTCTCTTCACTGTCAGCAGCAAGATGAAAGAAGCCACTACCAGAATGGCTGGAGTTCACTTCTGGGGTAGCCATACAAAGGAACGGGGAGGCTGGAAGCAGTAAAAGAGGGAAGGGGCCTGTTTTGAGTTGCCCTGCTGATTCAGGGTACGAGAGCAAACTCCCACGCTGGGAATGTGGGATGAAGTCTGTGCTGCCAGACCTAAGGCCTTTGACATCACCACTGCTTTTATACTGGGAGAGCTGTAGAAACCGCTCTCCCTTTCCCTTTCTTCATACTCTAGAGTTGCTCTAAAGAGAGATTATCCTCCCAAATTGCTTGCATTTAGCTACTCCATCTACTTGAGGGCACTTTTGTGCATACAAAACCTTTCTGAGGGGACAGAAGGACTCCAAATCTCTTCCCTGCACTCCCATACGTAAGGGAATTCTGCTGTGAATGTGCAAAACCACCCCCATGGGCCAAGCACACGTTCCTGGTGAACTCTGCTTAATGCGCTTCAGACAAGGAAGCCCAGGCGGACCCTGTTGACACCCGCTCTGGCAGCATTGCATCTATTGTGCACTTGCTGATACAGCATTGGGAAGATACCAGCACAGTCAGCACAAGTGCTGCTGGTTCTTTTAGCTGAGATAACGACACTTTCTCTCTAAAACAGTATAAACAGTGGCTATGTACCTAAAATTCCTAAAAAAAAAAAAAAAAAAAAACGAGTAAAACTTGGGGCTTGATCCGCTTTCTTTGGGATATGGAAAGACTACAGCAGGGGTATCACTTGGTAAAATGATCCTGCAGTTTTGTTTTGGTTGTCTGTTCTGACCCAAGGAAAGCTGACTGCAGTGACATTGATATGTCACTGATGAACACATGACTGGAGGTGCTAGACAACCTTCTCCCTGAGAAGTAAGGGCTGGATTTCGCTCTGCTCTTTCATCAGACTGCTCCCACCAAAATTACATGTTGACATCACGTACAGTGACCAGAATAATTTGAATACTAAAGACACTGCTGTATTCAGTAGAGCAAACGGAAGTCCCAATGAACTGCTGTTAGAAGCGGTCAAGAAAGCAAACAAAACATTGTTATTTTCCATCAAGTTCTTTATACAGCCTAAAAACATAACGTCATTATATAAAAATCAATGCCTACCCTTGCTTAAGAACAGTGTGTTCTGCTCTAATCTCTCCCTCTTAAACATGTTATAGAGTATTTGCAGAAGAGTGATGGAAACATTTGGTATATGATAGTGAATTACTCCTGACAGACATGGACTGCTTAGGAAATGGCACATCAGGGAATGTCACCAAAAGCCTTGGCCACATCAGTAGACAAAACAGGACTTCATGTACCTTCTCCTACAACAGGAGCAAGAGCATAATCCAGCAAACCGAATAGCAACCATGTGAAAAACAGCAACACAACCAAGAGCCACAGATCTCAACACCACAAGCTGTTCCGAGTGCAAAGTAGCTTGTTAAAGGGCACTGCCTTCACACCATTGAAATAACCAAATTGTGCCAGGCAGGATAGCACACATTTCAGAAAGGGGAAAGCCTCTAAAAACAGGCAGCTCCTTCCTGGCTGCGGCCAGGAAGACGCCTCCTTGGGGCGCAGCTGTAAATGACTGTTTCCAAAGGGAGTTGCTGGGAACCATGGAAGAGTTTTAAGACCAAAGGAAAGAGCTAAGTGGGAAGAACCAAACAGCAAATACCTTATGGAAGGGCTGAGGCATTTTGGAGAACATGGAAGAAATATTTCAAGAAACCAACAGTTCCTTAAGGAACCAAGGAATCTACACAGGAATAGGTCTGCTGTCACCAAAAACTGGGAAAAAAGGCAAAACCAAGATGATAGGGAAGGGGGGACCCACCTGTCTCAGGGCTGTTAATGCAAGAACTTCCCAAATCAGCTAAGAAATTAAATCCCAGGTTCCCTTATAAACTTGAACTGATAACTCAAATTAGTTTTCCTCCATCACTGTTTTAATTCAATGTAGTTGACTCAGGGCAATTTAACCTCACAGACTTTCATTTTTCTTTTTGCATTGCAGCCTCATTATCATCTACTATGTTACATTCAGGGCAACAGTAGTACAGTATGTGATGAGGACGAAGGATGTCCACTCAAATTCAAAAATTTATTTTCTCCTGATGTAAAATATCCTCTTTTAGAGTTTCCAGTATCCCAGTTAAAACCCCATTACCTTTCTTTTCCCACTCGTGCTCTAACTCAAGACAAAAGTAGTTGCAAGGTTAAAACCTGAGTGTGTAGTAACCTGCCCCAGTGAGGAAGTAAGTCTCTTTGTGAAGCAGGTTGAGCACAGCACTGAAGGTTTGCCAGTTGGTAGCTGAAGGGGATCGAGAGGATCCTGAGCTCCTTACAGTTTGTCAATAGTTCCAACATAGCTCAGCAGTTGGGGCTTGGGGTTTTTTAAGGCCCAAGAAACACCCCAGATGACATGCTTTAATTTTAAGTAGAAACAGCAATAACAAAGTGTTACGTATCTACCACAACAACCAGCATTAGCAGAAAAAAATTGGAAACTATGTGAATTGGCAAAAGATTGAAAGATCTTTCAGTAACAGGTCGCCACACGACACACCCAGCACAGAATTAAGATAGAAAATATCTTTTTTAGCTTGAGAATTATTACCAAGTCAATACAGTGAGGCGTGCTCCACTAAACGCAGACCTATATTGAACAGGGACCATTTCTCCTCAAGAAAGATCAAAACAGGGAGCGGGTTTCAGCAAACATCCTGCCAAGACTGCGTAAGGAAAGCACTCAGACTCGCAAGTGCCGAGAGAGTGAGGAAAAAAATCACTAATCAAATGTAGCTTTTTCTGCCATCAGAATGAAAAACAGCACAATAGACAATCAACATACCAAGCACCACGAAATTAAGTCCTGTACACAGCCTATTTGTAACAGCCTGAACATTTCATCACCACAAACATTAAGTCCAAACAGTCTAAGGCACATTTAAGTTGACAACTCCCACCTACCACCAGGAAGGGTTGGGTTGCCCGCGCCTGCTCCCAGCGGGGACACGAGCGTCGTACCTGAAGCACCCAAGTCCCAAAGAAGGCTGATGCAGAGCGGATCTCCACGTGCCGGTCTTTTCTCCGGAGCATTACCCACCGGTACCACCAGGAGCTCAGCACTAAACTAAGACTAGTTAGTTGCCTGCCGTATTCTTTGGTAGGCAGGTACAAAGCTCAAATCAAAATTTTTTTGGATTGTGCTTAAAACTGCCAGTGTACTTCAGAGATGACCAGTTTGCAACAGCCGACTACTTTAAAACAAGCAGATTTCAAATATTTTAACTTTTGATTTAGGCACCACGTTACTTCTGCCTTTCAGAAGTTCACCATCTGCTGGGTTTACCTTTTAAGTCTCTCCGCGCTCCGGCTGCGCAGCCATCTGGGATGAGATAATTTGAACAGCAGACTGTTTCCTCCCATGTTACTAGAGAGGAAGAGCAGCCAAGCATGTATGAATAAAGTCTACTTCATTCTTTCAAACAAAGGTGGAGGAGGAGGATTTGAAAGTTAAATTAAAAAAAAGAAGGGGGGGGGGAGGAAGAAAACTAAAAATGGCAACCCCAGTTTCCATCTTCGATTGCACTATGACTACCAGAGCTGAGTCACAGTTACTATTGATTATAAATAAGCAGGAGAGAACAGAGCCTGACTTACAGATTCCAAGGTAAATTTGCAAGGCTGGCAGCTAGAAAGCCTTTTCATTTGCAAGTGGAAAGGGGAAAAGAGAATCGGAGCAAAACAAAGCAGCTCTGTCTATACCCACCAAGTTGATTTTCAGACCAGAGCCAGCTGAAGCATTAGAACCTCCTGTCAATTATCCAGGGGGAAATAGGTAACGGCACTGAGGGTAAGTGGACCTGTGCGGACTTGGGAGAACCCGACTCTTCTGCATTTTCTATAGGAAAAGATCTTTTTAAGATATCAAATGTCAAAATTTTGTATTAGATGGACATAGAAGCTTTAATTACCTTGCATCTTAAACATCTCTCCTCTCACAGTTACGTAGCTTTGAAAGAATGAACCATTTAGGCTATTATTTTTCTAGATTAAGCCACAGTCCCCTCTGAAATCCTCCGCTATTCGCAATACCTCAGCAGGTATAGGAGTCACTGAGGAAGATCATTAAAAAAAAAAAAAAATCCAGGTTATTTCTATGTCATTCAAAAAGTTTACTTTATTCAACATTATAAAAATATTCAGGAGTCATATGGCAGAAACGGCAACACTTAAAAAGATTGCACGGTAACAGCTCCTGTGCAAGATCCCAAAAAGGAACTATGCAACCATTTAAAGAAAAGGTAACTCCACAGTACGGAAATAGTATTTACTGTGTCATTGTCAGCTCTTCCTAAAATCTTGACAAGCCTCTGCTTCAGGCACACTACATGTCTTGTTAGAGGGAAGCACCAAAACATACATCCTACACTTGTCAGGAGAGTAATTCTCACCCAAAATCACTTTAAATTTGCATGACAGCACAAAGGCAAATTTGGAAACAGTCACCAGAACGTGCTGAGCACTGTGTGCCTGCAAAGGTGCACAGGTTCACTCCTTTTGATTCACTAGCCACCCAACTTTGGTGAACCCTCCATGGACAACAGCTCTTTTCTCACCTGTTAAACAGCAGGTAAGTCTGAAAACCCAGATGCACAAGTCACAGAATCACAGAATCTCAGAATGTCAGAACGGTTGAGGTTGAAGGGACCTCTAGGGATCATCTAGTCCAACCTCCCTGCTCCAGCAGGGACACCCAGAGCACAGGGTGGCAGCCAGGTGGGTTTGGAAGATCTAGAGAGGACGAGCCT
>VZSV01000027.1:1084575-1114286 GCA_013398735.1 Nothocercus julius | reverse complement strand
TGGACTAGATGATCTCTAGAGGTCCCTTCCAACCTTAAGCATTCTGTGATTCTACAATTCTGTAGGCCAAACAGGCCCAGCTTGCTTAGTCTTTCCTCATACGATAGATGGTCCAGTCCCTTAATCATCTTTGTCACTCTGAAAGTACTTTGAAGACATTCATTCTCCACATGAAGTTCCCCAGCAACAGCCACCCCTTCAGTGAGTAAGTTAACTACTCGCTGAAGCAGGTTCAATTCGAGGTAAGGGGGAGGCAGAACAGATTATATTTTCCATACGATGCTAGTGCAGAGAGCACAGGAATTGCTACCTGCCTCAGCACGCAGCTTCAGAACCTGCTCCCTTTCCTAAGGATCTTCTTCCAGCACATCCTTGGCTTCGCCAGGAGTGGTGCTCAACTCGCGGTGGGCCTTTTTGTGTCTGGTCTTCCACTGCTCCTAGACAAAGCCTTAAAACTTGCTTGTTGAAATTCTCTCAAAAGAGAAGTTTGAGAAGACAGACAAGGGATTAGGAAGCGATCAATGAGAAGCACAGCAAAGCAACAATTTACCCAGCAGGGTTGTCTTGATAAAAATCTGCTCACCAACTATTTATCTCTCACCTTTGTTATTTAACTTCATCCAGTCCCCACTACCTCAGCCTCTGAGCAATTGAAGTCAGAGGCTCTATCCAGTCCAACAGCCCTGAGGGGGACGCTCAACCCAAGCGTCTTGTGCAGCAGTAGAGTCTCCAGTGCTCAGCAGGAGGACGTCACCACTCAGGGAAAGCTCCAAACCACCTACCTGGTAGTGCTGCAAAATCTCACCAGGAGGAAGACACCGAGCCTGCGGGTTTTCTCTGTTCCCTGACCCTTTCTAAATCGAGGGAGCAGAACTGTAGCATCCTTGAGGTGCTCTGAAATGAGACCTGACTCCAAGGAAAAGCAGGCTTTTCTCAGCAGAGGAGAAAGCAAACGGAAGGGTCTTGCAAGGAGCACTCAGCTGCCTACGGACCAGCTCTCCGTGGGCTGCCAAGGCTCATCCCACCTACAGACCGGCTGTGACCACACGGAAGAGCAAACAGTCATCTGGCCACCCCTCGCATGTACATGAAACACAGCTGAACTGGATAAGAAAGACAGTTCATTTTTGTAAGAAACAATATATTTTATTTTTCTGACACCACAGCCCTGGCGAGTGGTTTTGTACCAAATTTAATGGAGGTTACACAGAACGTTTTACGCTGGGGAAGAAAAAAAATAACCACAAAAAAAATCCTGGATAACTTTTAGTGTCTGTTCCACTCCCACATTAATAAAATCACTTGGGGTTTCTAAGAAAAGGAGAATAGGAAACAGTGAGAGAGACTACTGTAGAACGTAACAGTGTCCGAGTCCAGCCCCTTCCTGAAAGTGGGAAGAGTCCCCACGTGAGGAGAGGCTCTCCTAGATTTATGCCCCAAAATAACACAACGTATTGCAGCTGCCATAGGAGGAGACAGAAGGGGGACGGAGAGAGAGAAGCCTATTTAATAAAGAGTGGGAGGGAGAGACAGAAGGTGCTGGACAGCACGCCATAATTTGAAAAATATGTCCTTAACTTATTATTTATTTCTTTTAAAAGATTCCCCTCACTGAACTTAAGTTCCTTTTTGTGCTTTTCATTAATACTCTGCTCTGAGGTCGTAGTTTGGTTTTTCTATACATTGGAGTTGAAGGAAAATAGTCCGAAGTTCTGAAGATGGATTCTCCACCTAAAGTAAACAGCCTAGAATCCCATTCTCCTCTCACCCCAAAGACTAAAGTCTCTGCTAAAATCCCTTTTACAATATAGTACAGTACACAAACAAAAAAAAAAAAAAAAAAAAAAAAAAAAGTCCTGGGAGAAGCCAGTCCGAAGGACGTAAACATACAGAGAATGGTGCAACTTGTGACAAATGGCAATTCTCAAAATACAGCTACAGATTCTCAAAGCAGGTGCCGTCACGGGATACCCAAGTCCACAAAAATAATTTTTAAAAAATAAATCTTAAAAAAAACAAAACAAAACAAAAAAACAACCTGTTAAAATGAATATTCTTTTTTTTCAGGTAATTCCATACATTCGAGATTTCCCAAAGCGTCCTCTGGTCTCTTTTCACCTATTGCATGGCCAAACTGCATTCCTGAAGCTCCCAAAAAAGCCCTCAGGACTTGGAATCTCATCTTGACAAGGATCACAACATCCAGTCTTAACGGTAGCAGCTTAAAACATCATGTTCCCCGGGTTCCCGGGGCCTTGGCTAAAGCCTCCCATGCCAACGTCAGCAGCCATGCCTCGGGGCCTCATCTGGGGGGGAATCATGATGTTCTGTTGGGGTCCCATCATGCCCTGCATGGACATCATCATGCCGGGGGAGCCCACGGGGCCCGGGTGGCTGTAGAGGCCCGCGGGCGCTCGGTCCTTGCCCGGCATCATGCCCACGGCGGCCACGGGGTTGCTCATGAGCGCGGGCTGGCCGGGCATGGCCGTCTGTGCTGGTGACATCATGCGATGGTGCGGGCCCATCATGCCTTGCTGCAGAAAGGCGGGCGCTCGCATCGCGCCGTGGCCCGGCATGGACGGAGCCGTCCCCAGGGGCAGCTCCGGCGTCCCCACCGGCCCGGGGCCCCCCATGCCAGGCAGCGCTAGTCCCATCCTCGGGGCCTGCTCTCCTATCATCCCCTGCATGTGGGAGAAGCCAGGCCCAGGGCCCTGCGGCTGCTTGCGGCCCGGCACCTCCCCGCGAGGGAAATACTGCAGCGTCTGGCTGGGCTTCTCCGAGGGGATAATCCTGGACAGGTCAAACTCGGGGATTCCCGTGGCTCCAGGGCGGATCACCTCCTGCAGCTCCGGATCAGCGAAAACCGAAGGCATGTTGTTGCCAAGAACAGTGAAGGAGTCTGGACCGCCAGGGCCTCCAGTCTTGCAAAGTGCTGGATCTGTCGAACTTTGGGGCAGGTTGGTGGGGCGCCCCAGAGGTCCTTCTCCATGGAAGCCCATTCCCGCCGGGAAGTTGCCTTGTCCTCCACTGGGCCCGTTGTGTGGAAATGGCACCTGCTGTGGAGGGGACTGTACAGGAGGGAACCCCTGTGGGAAGCCCAGGCGTCCTTGAGGTACCATTGGAGACTCTTGGGAACCGTGCCCCATCATCGGGTTGTGTGACATCAGGCCAGGTCCCACGGGGACCCCGTGAGGAGGTATATTGGGTCCCATAGCATTTGGAGAGGGCATCTGGTTGTTATGGGAAAGAGGCTGGGTCATTCCCATTGGGCTAAGGGTTGGCATTGGACCCACTGGGTTTGGACCTGAAATTCGAGGATTCTGAGAATTAATGCCCATTCCTAGGGGAAAAAAAAAAAAAAGGAAAAAAAAAAGTCAGATTTAGATAGCAGCCTATAAAAACAACAAAGATACCAAAGAGCTTTCTGCAATACTCCCAAACCCACAAAACAATAGCACTCGTAGAAAGGTGTCAGCTGTGGCTCTGGAGATAACTGTATTAACCAGTTGCCACCAGCAGCCACCTTAAGCTTGTCACTGCCCCATCAAAAAGCAGCCAAAAGCTGCTCTGGAAGCAGGATCTCAGTGCAACCCATACTTTGAGTACTTTCCTGGCAGGTCAGGCAAGGCAGTCAGCAACAACACGGCGGCAGCAGGTTATCGACGTATGGACACTTGTCCAACAGGAGGTCACTGAATCTTCTTTCAAAACTTATGAAATGCATGAATCAGGAAACCCTCGTGAGACTAGGCCATGATCACTGAGGTTAATGAGCTATCACCACAAGCTTATTCAATTATCAAGCTTCTCCAGGTCTCTTCAGCAACTCTGATCACTACTTTGCGCAACAGGGAGTGAACCTACAAGTAAACTCATCAAGAATTCCTACCAATTGCCACTGTAATGAAACATCCAGTCATCCTTGCTTTCAATTGTGTTAACTGAACTGGCACACAGGGACAATCACTTTTTTTTTTTTTATTAAATATGCATGTGCTCATGAACAGTAAGCAATCAGCAAGGATTTCACATATAAACATGTTCACCCATAAGACAACCTGAGAAGACTCTTTTTTTTTTTTTTGTGCTTTTCATCTGATGAAGCTTCCATAAAAAAATCACTCTCACTGCATTGTCTGATAACTTGGACTTACGCTTCCTCGAGTTTCTCACCTGGTACACTGTTCATAGGTGGCAAGTTTGGGGATCGTGCTGGAGGGGAGTCATCATCTGAACTGGCCACAGTTTTGATGGCATCATGATAGAGCGGAGTAGAGCTGGGCATGGCAAATTTGGACATCCTAGACATCATTATGGAGAGAGGATTCTGAGACAGGGTCGGCTCTGGCGGCATTGTGTAAGGACTGCTGGAGGGAAGATTTCCAGGGAGAGTTGCAGGAGCAGACTGGCTGACTGTGGAAGGAGGTGGACCACCTTAAGATTAAAAAAAATAATAATAATATATACATTTTTTTTTACATCTTGAAGTTTCTTTCTGAATCACACTGTTTTCTCCTACAAGTTTCCATAACCCCTTTTATTACAAGAGGTAATCTACCTGCTGCAGTCCATGCCTGTGAAAGGTAAACCAGAAAAATAAGCTTGTTGCTCTAGCTGGTTAATGTGTGTTACCCTCTGGATTCTGTACTTCTGCTGGAACTACCTGGAGCCTATACAAATCCACAGTCTGACAACTGTACTATTCAATCCTCCTATTCAACTTTCATGCAGTGGAGACAGACTTATTCATGAGGTCTAGGTATAAAAAATCCAAATCTAGGTCAATCAATTTTTCTTGCACCGAGCAAATGTAAACTTTAACTACTCCTTTCCCTTTTTCTTTTGGAGAAGAACCAAACAAGCACAGAAGACACTGGCTGTGCATGAAAAGACATAGAGTCTTATGCTGAGACAAGTGGGCAGATTTCTGACAAGCTGTATCAGCAGCCACAAGTAAAATCCCTTGTTTTAATTTCATTTCAGCTCCTACACTCACAGATTTACTGTCCATTCCAGTTAAGCATTCTCTGTGCGTATTAGATTGATACAATTCTTTGCCCTCCCCGAACTAGAATAACTTAACTGTACTTCCAATCTCCTTTGCTCTTCAGCGATGAATTTCTTGCTTCCTGAACCACACCTGAAGGAAAGGTGCTAAACCAAGGCTGTACTGGCACTCAAAATCCACTGCTCTACATTCCCATCCCCCCAAAATGGAGAACACAAAACCCCTCAGCCCCCAAACACTGCCGCTTCGGAACAGCTTTGGAAAGCAATGTTTAAGCACGGTCTTAGGCACGGACTAAAGCATTCGGCTCAGACTTTTAGCAGTTCGGGCTCGTACTGAGCACAACTACAGCCTAGGCAGTCAAGCACACTGCGACAGGGACGTGCCCGGCCATCCTGCTAAGCGATATAGGGGGTTACCTGCCGCCGTGGCCTCTGCGCCAGGGCTGTGAATGCAGTCGCAACCCCTCGGCAGGCTGTTATTCTCGGCAGCGCTAGAGGGCAACGTGGGCAAACCTCTTCACCGGCCTCCGGCCAACTCCCCCCGCAGCTTTCCCCACGTAGGAAAGCTCCAGCGGGCTGCTGCAGTGGGAGCTTTGTCCCGCACAAGCCTCGGGAGTATTTGGGAGAGGGAGACCCACGCTGCCGCAAGGCCAAGCAGCCCAGAGGGATTCGAACGCAGCAGCCTGCGCTCTCAGGCACAGCCTTGCACGCCAAGGTCCCCAGGACACAGCCTGGCCCCAAAGCGCTTCCATGCCATGAGCAGAAACCTCTCCCCAACGCTACAGTCGTCAGGAGCTGGAGGCCCAACAGCCAGGAAGAACCACCCTGAGGACTACTTTCTGTCCTGTTTTGCTACCTTTTTTGCCACCTGTCGACCACCCCCTTTCTCTTCGCATCCTCCAGACTATCCTCACCTGGATGCTAGGGAGGTATCACAGCCCACGAGTACCAAACAAGCCAGGAACCCACTCGGGCGCCGCCAACGTTTGCGCCGAGCTCCGAGCGCCAGCTCAGCCTGCCTCGGAGAGCGGTCTGAGGAAGGGCCGCGTGGCTCTGCTGCGCCGCCTGCCTCCGGCCTCCCGGCCCTCCCGCACGCCCCACGGCGCCCGCCACGAACCAAAGACCCAAGCGGCAACTGAGGAGGCACTGACCTGACTCCACATTCCCCAGCATGGCCGGAGAAGACATGGTGAGAGACGCCTTGTGGTTCGGGGGAATCCCAGGGCTCTGCAAAGGAGGCTTTGGAGAAGAAGTCCAGCCAGGAGAAGGTGCAGGGAGAGACGGAGACTTGAGGTGGACAGGAGAAGCAGCAGCAGACCCCAAAACCGGGGGGGATTTAATGGAGGCAGCGGCAGCCGCAGCAGTGGGGCCTGCAAGCATTCCTGCCAGCTGGGAGGGCGTCTGGGGAGACTTGAGGTTCCCCGAGGGAGACCCCATCATGGGAGACTGCACCTGGCGCATCGTGGGAGACTTCAGGGGGTTGATTCCTGGCGAGTGCACCTGACCGGCCGCGGAGATATCCAGGGGCTTGCGGCCCAGGCCGCGCTGCGCGGGGGGAGCAGTGTTGAGGCTGTTGGGGTTGCTGGGGGCATTGAGAGGTAGTGGCGGCATGTGGCTGAGCCGGTTGTTAGTCCTTTGGTCAGGCCCCATCTGTTCTCTGAGATTTCGGAGACCGACTCCTGGGCCCTGAGACATGGGAAGGAAGGGCCTGGGACCCATGCCGTACTCCTGCTGGGGGTGCTCTCCGAACGGCAGCGGCACCATTTTCTGCTGAGAGGAGAGCATCTCCGACACGCCGGGTCGCAGCTTCATCATCTCTTCGGGCCCCACTCCCGCCTCCCTCAGCTTCTGAGGTACCAGGGGCGGGTTGGAGCCCATGCTCACGTTCATACCCATGTCGCCCTTCATGCTGCCAGGGCCCATCCCGAACTCCAGCTCCCTGCCAGAGCCCATTTGCGGGGGTATTCCTTTTGGGAAGTCCCCCCTGGAAGGACTCATGGGCCCTTCCACCGGCATGCGAGGGAAGATAGGGTTGTTCCCAGGCTCCATGTGTCTCTGGGAAGGAATCATTCTGTTTATCTCCATGCCAGGCCTGATGCCTTCCATGTTCAGGCCCGGAGGGAGCCCCATCTGTTTCTCAGCCAACTGCTGCTGATAGATCTCTTCGGGCAGGCCCTGCGGATTGGGGAATCGCTCCCCTCGGCCAGGGCCGCTGAAGACGCCCTGGCCAGGAGGGAAGTTTCTGCCGTCTGGGATTTTTGGCACATCGTCTGGCCAACTAACTCCCGAAAGCCCAGGTCTGGAGGCGGGATTTGGGACGCTGGGGCCCTCCATGTCAGGGTTCATCATTCCTGCAAAACCAGGTAGGCGCATCTGGCTCCCGGGCATGTTGGGGTGAGGGGCCATGCCTCTGGGGGGCAGAGGGTGCGACATGTTCATGCCTTCAGGGAAGGGCTCTGGACCCCCAGGGCCCCAGCCCTCCCCAGGGGTCATCTGGTACGGAGGGGGAGGCCCTCGGACCACCCCACGAGGCCCGTGCTGATGGACCATCATGTCCTGCAGGGAACACTGCTGCACGACAACCTGCTCTTGCTTTCTCCTCTTCTCCTCGTAAAACTCCTGCTGCAGCTTGAGCCAGGCCACCTGCTCAGGAGTCATGTGGTCGAGATGGTCTGGGCCTATGGGTCCCGACTGGGAGTTCATGGGCGGCGGCCCCATTTCATCTGGGGAAAAGGGCATGTCCCTGTGCCCTTGAGGGCCAAAGGGAGGCCCTCCATCTGTCCGAGACCCTGACCCTTTGCCTAAACTTTGGGATTGAGCCATCATGGCCTGTATCGGCCCTTCAGGTTTCTTTTGGGGACCATCCAGCACCCCGGCATTCGGAGGTGGCCCCCCACTCTGCCCTCCTGCAAACTCCTTCTCATCGGGGAAGAGCATGCGCTGTATGTCTCTCAGCGTCTGCAACGAGCGCTCTCGATGTTCCAGCTGCTCCTGCGACAGTCCATCCGGATTCTCACCCAAACTGGACGGGTCCCCACCAGACACCTGCTGGGGGGGACCTTTGGGATCCGCAGCAGAGCTATTGCTACCTTGGGAGACCGGGCTAACCGCTCGGTTATTGGGAGTCGAACTCTGCCCGAATCCTTCTGTCTGCAAGGGGGTAGAGTTGGCAGGGCTGCCCACAGACATCACTTTGCTCTCCACGTTGGGACTGTCCTGATCTATGGGGCACGGGGGGCCACTGGATTTGGATACTGGTGCTGACACAGGTGGAGTGGGCTGCATTTTGGCGTTCTGGGCAGGGTTCTGGTCCTGGGCGACAGGAGGCTGTGGCTGTGGCTTGGGTTCAGTCCGGAGCGCCGCGATCTGGGGGTTCTGAAAGACAAAGGCAGGGCTGTGGTCACGCGCTCTTCCCACAGCCGCCTCACACAAGCAGAGGTGCAAACGGAACGACCCGTCTCAACCCTGCGAGCCCACACGCTTTGCCAGAAAGGGGAGTCTACACACAGCAGTAACAGAGCAGCATCCTGGAAGTGAAGAAACATCTGCTTTGCTCAAGCAAAAGCAGCTACCCTCTGCTTCTGGGCTAACTCTGCATGAGCAATAGGTTAGAAATATACTGCCCAAATACTGCAGGACTCAGCTCTCCTTTGGATGATCCAAGCCATTTATTCACAGAAGGCTAGGAAGACAACTGGCTCTCTCTTTTCCATCCTAAAATTTATTTCAGAGCACAAATAATTATCCCTCTCTCTGAAACACAAGCACACACAAGCATATTTCCCACTTCCCTTCCCACCCACATGCAGGTAATCCCTACCAAGGGTACAGTGTTTCGTTCTGCCTTGCTGTTTGAGATGTTCTGGATATGAAAGGACACAATGGTTTCCACCTGTCCCTTCAGCACAGCTTCTGCAGCCCTGCAAAGACAGACAGACAGATGCACATACCCAGTTGAAGCTAAGAATGAATTTTTCCTAATCACCCTAAGACAGAGCCATGCGCATTTGACTCCAGACGAGAAGCAAAAGAAAATGCTCACATCTGCAAGTCTATCAGAATTTAGGGCCCATGCCTCCATTTAAGCCATCCTTGCCTCCATTCACTACACGGATTGTGAAACATTATCTATCAGTATTTGCCGAAAACACAGCTCAAATGAAGAAATAATCACTTCTCAGGGGGCAAGAAGCAGTGGTGTTCCTCACCCAAGCCCTTTCGTCTTCCCCCAAATACTTAATAATGACTTTTTGCTACAGAAACAGGCTTGATGGAGAAAACACACTACCGAGTCTCCTAAAAAGGGAGCACAAACACAAGCCCCGCTCCCTGAGGACATTCAAGCATCCACCTACTTACTTGTTGGCCATCTCAGTAGAAAAGACGTAAACTACTTTGGATGGAGTTTTCTGCCCGCTGGCTGGCTCCAAAGCAGCAGTCAGGCCATGGGAAGGTGTGGAAGACCTTGGCGCTGCAGCATTTGAAGGAGTCATGGAGTGTGGTGTGTGCTGAGAATCCTGGGACTTCACGTGATCGGCAGAATTGCAGTCTGGAGTGGGGAGGGAAGGGGGAAAGAGGGAAATTACTAACCTGAGACTTCCTTAGAGACCCCATCTTTGGCTCACATTTGGAAAACACTCGCAGCTTTTTCCCCCAACCACAGCTAAAGAATGTCTTCTCTTACACCATACCTCTAACGCCATGTTATCCTAAAGGCATTGCTGGGAGAAAGCTTATCTTGCCCCATTCCAACGCAAAAGGCAGTTCCCAGAGCTGGTCCTTTTGCATTCCCCTAATGGGCATAAGCAATAGCACGACAAGTACACACTAAAATGAAGAAATCTAAAAACGTCTCCATCCAAGGAAAACACTGTGCAAAACCTTATTTTCTTTCCTCTTATGGCAACCTTTGCCAGATCTAACACCCGGACAATAGAGCGCTGCAAGTGAGTGATGGGGTGATCTAGTCTATTTTTGCACAGTCTCAGTGGGACAGGGCTGGAGTGAGAAACGGCACCCAGAAATCTCAGCTCTCTGGCTTGTATGAGCAGAGAGCTCCAAGGTATCTATCTATCTGTTTATCTATCTATGTATCTATCTGTTTTGTCCAAACAGGCTTGCACGCTCTTCCCAATCCCAGTTCAACCAGAGTAGTTCCTGGAAGGCTGAAGGCCAGAAGGAAACCAACAGGTTGCATTTGTACTTTCCAGTCCTCTGGGGGCGTTTTGGAATTACCAGGGAACCTTCCTGCTGTAGTCAGGGCTGTGCTTCAACCGAATCTGAACAGGACTGGACACATTTACTGATGCAGCTATGAAAACCTCCCCTCTTCACTTGCTCTCAGGACCTTTAGACTCCATTCGCTGGCACTGGCAGAACCCCAGACAAGTAAGTGTTTGGCTAACACTTGCAGAGCAATTCTTCATTTCACAAAACACTCCTCCCAGTTCTCCGCACTTGCAAGCGTTTCCTTCAAGCAGACATACCTTTGATTTCAGGGTCATCGTTAGGAGTCCCAGCATCCCTCTGCTCGAAGGAATCTGCCGAAATGCTCCTCTCTCTCTTTCCCTTCCCCTTGGCACCATTTCCAGCCCCATTCTTCAGCCCCATACTCCCACCTGGGCCAGGGAGTACTTTGGGAGGGTGACCTCCACTTTTGGGGTCACAGGGAGAGGGCTGGGATTGGCTGGTGGAGCCCCCCTGTTTGCCCTGGTTTGAAAACTTGGAATCCAGCTGGGGGTTGCCAGACGGGGACATCACTGTAGGGGGACGGACCATCACCTCCTGCTTTGATTTGGGGCTACTAGAAGCAAAAGAAAAAGAGGGAGGAAAGAAAAAAAAAGGAAGAAAAAGAGAAAAAAATAAAGATCAGACTGTGGAATCATTTAACCCTGTGGGAACAGATTAGAGGAAAACAGAAACCACCACTGCCACCCATGTAAGCTAAGGCAATTGCTGACAAATAAAAACGCTTGCAAGCTTACAGTCATCCAGGTGCCTTTTTGAACATGCCCTGAAAGGGTTATTATCCAAGATGGGATCTCATTGCTCAAGGAGGCACTAGGGCAAGCTAGAGACCTGCCAGAGCCCAGGAACTGCTGTCACATGAGGACCCACCTCTGGGGCTTCTGTCAATAAAGACAACGGTTTCTATGTGCACAGAGAAGCGCCTCGCACCACGACCAGCGCCGAGCAAACAAACAAGGCCCAATAAAGTTCACCTCGCCACTCTCCCAGGTCCAAATCACACAGTGCAGCCCTGCTCAGAGCAGACCCCCTCCCCGCCTTCCCTCTCCCCCTGCTCCTCCCTAGCCAGTTCTACAGGGAGCACAAGGAAAACCCAGCATTACTGCAGCATTCATCATGCGCCGGGGCGAGCTGCCAGGGAAACACAAACCTCTGACCGTGAAAACAATTAAACCAGCTACAACCTGCCTTGGAACACGGAGCGAGCGGGATGCCATCTCCCTGCACACTCCTGCAAAATGGGGCAGACGAGGCTTCATTTATTTGTCAAAGGAAATTCGTCATATTTTGCTTCCTTTCCTCATTCAGTCAATTGCATCCTAAAACTGTTTTGTTCCTCTGATTTTGTTTTGTTTTGTTTTTCACACACTGATTAGTCACCCCTTCCTCTCGCCCGGCAGTCACTCCACTGCTACAGGGCTCTTCCGTACATCCCGTCACTCCCAGAGACAGCGCTTGCCCGCATCAGGGAGACTCGCACTTGCTGCTTCCTCTTCTGGCCAGGCATTGGACTGGGAGGTGCTCCCTCCAAGTTGCCCTTAAGCTCCAGGTGACTGGGAGCAAATAATCAAACCTGGGAACGCTGTCAATCACAGTGCTGCAAGTCCCTGGGTGCCGCTTTGCTTCCATGTTTTTCCCCTTCCAAATTAGTGCAGGAGCGATGCTGACCTGCTGCACTGGCAGGTGAATGATAGAGAGGACCTCAGTGCACAGCTGAGCAGTCCTCCGGGCTGTTCAAGTAAATAACATGAGGGAAGCATTTTGTGCGAAAGCACTGGCAGAGAGACCTTCTGCTGCCCAACTGCCCCTTGGGGAAACAGATAATTAGAAGGGGAAAAAAACAGACAGAAACAGCATGTTCACTGTCCTGCAACCTATTTAAACCGTGAGAGAAGGCAGGAGGGCAGGAGAAAAGGAGGACCCGCGCGCGCAGGCGCAGCCCCGAGCCCCGCAAGCGGAGGGGTTCCGGGACAGCGAGCGGCCAGCACCCGCGTAGGGCGCGGGCCGAGCAGGGGGCCGAGCGTGTCCCGCGCAGCAGCGCCTGCCTCGTGGCAGAGCGGAGGCAGCACCGCGCGCCAGCCCGGAGCGGGGAGCTGCTGGCCCCTTTCCTCACCTCTGCGTGTTGCCTGACGGGGAGTTCCTCACTTTGGGGTTACTGGAATGCATTGACAGGAATCCTGAGCTCGCAGTCTCGCGCGCGCACAGATGGGCTCTCGTCAAGTTCCCCGGGGGAGCGCGCCGCCGCAGGCAGCTCCGGAGCACCTTCTGCCGCCCGCTTCTCTCAGCACGCTCGGCCTGCTTGCCTTTTTCCTCCTCGCTCCTCTCTGGGTTTGCACGGGGCGCTTCCCTCCTGCAGCTGCAGCATTCTCCAGACGTGAGCCTCCTGCTGCCCAGGGGAAGTCTCGCATCTCCAGGGCACGCTGAGGAAAGCAGCCCGCAAGAAGAGAGCAGAAAACAGGTGAGCAACTTGCCGAGCACACCCGCCTGCTGAGAAGCAGTAAATGGCAATTCTGGCCTCGTTACCCGCCTGGCTGTGACCCTGTGCCACGTGCTACAGGCATCCCTGCTTGAGCAGCGGGGTTGGACTAGAAGATCTCTAGAGGTCCCTTCCAACCTCAACCATTCTGGGATTCTGTGATTCCCGTGAGGACGCAGGAGAAGAGCTTTCAGATGGCTGGAACTTCACTTCAAGCACTTCAAGCCAGAGGGAGCCCTGGCTGGAGATCCAGTTTACAAGCAGCAAGGCCAAGTTCCCTTCAGCCAAAGCAAATCATACCCGAATCAACAAAGCAGGGACACTTCTTGCATCTAGACGCTGTGATTCCGTATCTGCGCTCAGTGGGAAAATGCCTCACAGAAAGCCAGCAGGAAGCCAACATTACAAACCCCCAACATGACTTAGCTATCCAGAATCCCCCTGTGAACGGCTATAATGTTTCTTAGGAACATAAACTCTGTTGAAATCCCTTCTGTCCCCTCAGTCCAATATAGCCAGACATATGTTCAATGATGTGCGCTATGGGCTGCCCAAAGGGAGCCAAAAAAAGCCTTCCTAGCCACCTGTAAGCAGCTGCCTGGGCAGTGATTACCCTGAAAATATCAGAGAGAGGCTACAGCCATCCCTTCTATTGGAAAGGCCAAAACATCATTAGAGAGCTGCCCACCTAAATTAGCTCAGCAGCACTGTACAAACTGTTGGGTAATACGGAAGTGCAGACTTTTTAAAAAGAACAAAATAATATTTTTGAGCTTCCTTCTAAGAAACAAGATGCTAGCAATAAGGAATGTAAACCCGTTTCTGGAGCAGGAAACTATTGAACATTACTGTTTACGTCCTTTGGGCTAAATTATTTTGGAACAAATTTCTGTCTTGTTTATATTTCAACAGAATCTATTCTGTTCATCTCACCTACTCAGATGCAAATCCACTTCATTTAGAATCTAACCAAGATTTATTGTTAATGTATTAAGCATTGCTAGTTAAATATTATTCAAATGTAAATATTCCTGGTATTCCTTCTCAGCAGTGAAGAAACAGTTTCTTCCTGTGTGTATCAATGAAATACAATACATCACCACAGACTGGAAGTGTCCTGAATTTTAAGAAAACACCGTTTGAATTGCATTTAGAAAGTAAAAATTGCATTGCTGTGCGTTGATACCAGAGGAATAAGAAACACTAGTCACTACAAGACCACCTCTAGCCAAGCAGAGTTACCAGCAAGTTGTATTTGGCTCTAAGGTTCTCCACGTTCCCTAAACGATCCTGTTGTGAGGATGGGCTATCACCCTTCTTTAGTGGCCCTGTGTCACTGTACTTCGGCGTGACAGAGCTCCACTGCGCAGTTCTTGCCTGGAGCTCTGCACCTCCGAAACCTGCCGCCTCCACAGCCTGCCTCCTTTAGGATCCACAGGAATCTTCGGGCTCCCTATTCTCGCCTCTGCAGAGCTGCACTAACCTACTAACGCGGGGAGCACTTCTGCAGTAAAGGCCTCGTTTGTTCTGCCTCCTATTAGGCACAATCAGATGAACTCCAATTTGAGCCACGCACTCCACAGGATCCACGTGTCTCTCTGGGGCTATAAGCTGGTTATCTCATTGATTTTGAAGACAATTTTGAGTTATTCTATTACTATTGTCGTTTCCATCACACTGTAGTTGGACATGGTGCTATACAGGCATATTGTGGAGAAAAAAAAAAAGGCAGGGGTGGTGGTGGGGAATATCTTCACAAGTATCTAAACCAGGACAACTTTCTATACAAACTCTGCTCTGGTTTCTCTTTTGAAAACAAAACTGTACCATTATCAATAGCACCCAACTCCACTTTTGAAAAGAGACTTTGAAAAGTCAGTGGACCTCAGTGACACCAGGGAGTCCTCACTAAAGGTGGAGGTGTGACTGAAAATACAGTGAATTTCTGGTTAAAAAAAAAAAAAAAAAGTAGCAATAGCATTATAATGAGTAGGGTTCAACGATAAAAGCAGGACATGGATGTCTGTGTGGTGGACTTCAGTATTCTAGTTGTTTCATCCTCTACATTTCTACTTTTGATATTTATGCATTATGATGTTACCTTTTATTATAAGAAAAGAATTTTCTCAGACTCCCAGTCTCACACAGGGCAAAGGGAAAACATGAAGAGGAACAGAATTAAGATCACACTGTCTGAACAGTATTTCTGACATTATCAAACTTTCAAGTACTTCACAGGGTAACCTAAAAAGCCTCTAGTTTTTAACCCTGTATTTTATAATATACATACTTTCCTTCAGTGTATTAGAATTGATATACTCTGCAAGAGAACTGTATTTCCCAGTCCCAATTCAAATTTCTTCTTCTTACCAGAGAGAGCTTTAAGGGATACGTCAATATACTCACTGGTGGTACAATGACTATTCGCCTTCCTCCGCTTCTCATTTCTGCACACTGGGAATGTAGTATCTTTTGTAATGTAAAATAGAAAGCCTCATGGTTTTTCTAAGTGCGTTTCTAACATATGTGTGTCTAGGAAACCTATGGCTCAATAACAGAAAATCTCCAGAGAAATGTATTTATGCAGCTGGAGACTGCCTGCCATAGCAAAGCCTTTACCATTGCTCTAAAGATCATCATCTGTGAATGGTCAGGCCACTTTTCAAGACATTTTGGCAAGCAGCATCTGAGGGTAGAGCTTCGGGATCACTTTATGGAAAGGCAAACGCAGGCTGAAGGGAAAAGGGACTGCTCCATCGTATCACCAGTTCCCACACTACCCCTCTCCTGAGCAGGCCAAGGAAAGATCTGCATGGGAACTAATCCAAAGGAAACTTTTTTTTTTTTTTCCCCAGCTGGATCAGTCCCCATGCAGCTACATCAATACCACTGCAAGCTCAAAAGTGCAGGGGAAAAGCAGCCCCTTGACATCTGGTGGCAACTCATGATTAGGATGACTTAAAACGACTTTAAACCTCGATTCCAGGGGCAGAGAGATGGATCCGCATTAGTGGGGACATTACAGGCCCTTGCCTTTCCAAGAGGTAACGCACTCACTGAGACGCCTGGTGTCACGACACGGCAGTCCTCATTGTGGAGGCCATGAGCTGGGAAGCACTGCTCTCACAAGCAAAGATCACCTGAAAACAAAAGAGAAAGGAAGAGTTTCACCAGCAAGAAAGCGCACACAGCACAATCAAGCTGCCACCGCCTCCTCTGGCCAGGCGTCCAGCCATAAGAAGAGGAGGAATCAAAACCTGCTCTGAACCCCTGACATGGGGGAGCCTTCGCTCAAATGGGCAACGTTTGTTAGCACAAAGAACAGTTTAACTGGAACAGTCTGAGGATGCCTGCTGCACATGCAGGTACGGAGGGGAAATAGCTCAGCCCTGCTTCAGCACTCCCACATTTGAGCTAGCTGGCTTCCCATGAGCTCATCGGTGCTCCGAGGAGCTGGCACAAAGCTCGTACAAGCAACCTCCCCTCCTCTGCACCCTCCACTCTTCAAAGGCTTGCCTTGCCCTCCCTTACGAGCCCAGCTCTTGCGCCAACCCCTGCGCTGCACAGCTAGACACAAACCCACCGAGAACCAGGTAAAGCAAGGCAATTGCTCAATCACATCTTGGGGACAGCCTGGCAGATTGCAGAAGGGAAAAGCGCTGCCTACTGCTATCAGCTCCTGCTTCACATCATGGTGAAGGGAGAAGTGAATCCAAGAGCAAACCTTCTCAAGCAATGCACACCGTAAGTTTGCCCAAGTTAGACAGGCAGGCATGACACTAAATCCCTTGCGTGCTACAGCCATTTCCTATAATGCCAAAATAGTTCACAGCCTAGGAGCCAATCAGCCACACTTGCAGCTAATGGAGACAACCCTTCAATCACGAATGAATGAGCAGTCACACATTAAGACATACGCAAGAGCCTCAAAGTTCAGTAAGGCAGAGAAACTCGGGCTCTGAGGCAGGGCTCAACGTCAAATCCGAGGTCAGCGCAGCGGGAAGAGCAGCCACGCGCCGGCCTCTCCCGCCTCACCCACTTCCAACGCTGCAAGAACAGTGCGGATCCGGGCAGCGTCCAAACTGCCAGGGCCGAATGCCATCATCTCTCAGCGCTCCCACAGCTATTTACACAGCTTGGGCAGCGCCGCCGTCACAGCATGACTGCAAACTGAAATCACTACCAGACGTTCTCGGGGTGATCTCAGCGAATTCTGCTGACCACGTCTGTCCACCCAAACACAAGGGCTGCTGCGAGGCTCGATTAGCTACGTGTTGTGAAACCTTTTGCGTATTCCCTGCCCTCCAAAGCTGCAGCTTCCCCTGGATAATTTGCAATCCTCCACCATGCAATCTACCCCAACAAAACCAAACTACAAAGCCGGTCCCAAACAATGGCGCTACCCTCTCCGCCCAGGCCAGCCAAATCAAACAGTGAAATCATCAACGCGACAGACGGTCCTTATCTGGCCAAGTCACACCTGCAGACAGAAGCTGGAGCAAACACCAATCCCAACAAGCCGCTTCACCCAGCAAAACCTACCAGAGCAGCAGAATCATCCCCGAATCCAATTACTCAGTTAGCTCTTCCCTTTCCCCCACCCCACCCAGCAAAACAACCCGGGCTAAGCCGTGCCAGCGCCAGCAGGACACACCTCTGCCAAGCAGCCCGACGGGGAGCACCAACGAACACCACCGCACGCGCGCCAGGACGGCAAGGAGCGGGCGCAGAAAACTGCTCTCCAAGCATTCAGCTTCCGCTTGGCACGGCATGGGGAAAAGGCAGCTTCACACAGCATCATTCACGGCTGGAAGGGGGACACAACTGATGGGACAGGTGGCACCTTGGAGGCTGCGCGCGCTAGTTACTCGGTGCAATCCCCTGGCCGGATTCCCCACCGCTGCTGCCCACCTGCATGCTCCCAGCGCACAGCTGGCGCAAGGCCTCGGCGCATGCAGGAGCAAAGGGTGGGAGCACGTACACAAGCAGTGACCACGGAGTGGCTAACGTGACACAAACCCATGCTGTGCTTTACCTTTTGGCAACTCACAAACCATCCCTTCACTCCTCTGAACTAGGCACCATGCTACTGTAGCATGAACAATTTTTTTTTTTAATTGAAACAGTTCATTTCTCCTCTTTTTTCCCCCCTTAGAATGGCAGAAGTGGTGCTTCTGTACCTCAGAAGTGGCGAGTGGCCAGACACTTGGAAAGATGCACAGCATTACAGCTGCTTCGGCAGGAGGAACTGCAGTTACCACTGATTCACTTCAGTCTCTTCCCCCTCTTTGAGGAGGAGAATGTGGAGAGATGAAATAAAGGCATACCAAGTAGATAAAAGTACCAAACTTGTGGCCTGACTGTGACACGAAGCATTAAAGGCAAGGAACCTCTCTCTCTGCACACAAGAAAGAGCGCACTTCTTTTTCTTCCCCGGCCTTTCTGAGACTGTCGATCTGTGCTGGACTGAGGGTGGCGAGAGCCCAAAAAACAGCATGGAAAAAAAGAAAAAGAGGCTAGAAGCCTGCTGCTACGGAAAACACACGGTGGCTCTGCACGGCAGCTGCGCCGGCACCCCGAGCTGCAGCGGCGGAGCGGGAGCGCGGGGCGGCAGGGCGGGCGCTCTGCCGAGAGCTGAGGCGGCCGCTGGAGCGACCGCTCGCCCCGCGAGGCGCCGGGACGCAGCGGGTGCCCGCGCGCCCAGCCGGGCCCCGAGAGGCACCGTAAGGGAACCGAGGCGCCCCTTCAGCGCAGCTCTGCCAGGATGGGCTCATCCCGTCCCTCCGACCCTCTTGGCCGCGGAAGAGGGAGAACAGCCACAGAGGCAAAAGGCGACTCCGCTCGCGACGCACCAAGAGCCGCCTCTGGCTTTCGCCACGAGCGGCACTTTTCAGTTTCATTAGTATTTGCTTATTTGGGACGCTTGAGGCTCAACTGCCCAGGTTACTCCTTCTGTTATAAGCTGCTCTTTAATAAAGCGTTTGGTTGCACACCTCATTGATAAGGAGACAACCACGAACAAGGAGGAGGCAGGAAGAGTTTCCTAGTGCCTTTACTGAACTGCCAGGCTCCCTCACAATCATGTAGAAGCAAATAGACAAATTGACATGAATAGTCTAATACCACACAAATTTCCCCCGTACACTTAAGACTATGGGGTCACAATACACTTTTTAATCCTTTGAACCAGACCCACTCACTAGATACGGCCATCACTAACTACACCTTTAACCTGCCTCCAATTCTTGCCAAAAACTGTCCTCCTTACCCTTCCCCATCAATGCAATATACATCCCGTTGTAGTAATGACATTAGTGTTGGGGCCACTCGCACCCAAAAGGGTTTGCAGAAAACGGCACCTTGCCTTCAGCTGCCAAATGCGTGCTGGGGGCCCAGGGAAGACCTAGGCCAGTCCAAGTCTCTCCTTTCCAGCTCTCATCACCACTGTGATGGTCGAGCTGAAAAATAACTCCGGAAGAGAGATGACTGGTTTTCGGGAGAGGAGCGTCCAGTTTCAGCCAACCAGAGGGCCACCTGCTCACTGGAACCAGCACAACCAGTGACTGATGACACAGGCTCCCGCTGTTCAAATACACCTACCCTGCCCCATTCCCCTTGCCTCTCTTCTTAAGCAAAGGCAAGAAATACAGTGGGTACCCAAGGAATAACTGGGGCTAAAGACACGGTGTTAACACACCGGCCATCGAAACACAGTACAACCATATCCTGCTCAAAACAGCTGCTTAAATGGGTAAATTAGAGAGTTATGTCATTCCCAGTGAGCCACAAATGCCATTGCTTGTAAATCAATTTCTCAATGCCAATAGCCGACTTGTTAATACTGAGCTGAGCAGTTAATAACTTGCAGTCAGGGCTAGACACCTATTTCTTCTATATGGGTCCTAACTTATCGTGCAACAGTATGAACTTTGCTACGCGTACATCTTGGCAATAAAAGAGATGCCATACACAAGGTTCTCACAGTTTCCCCAAAACAGGATTCCTCCTTATGTAGAAATCAGAGAAGTGACTGCTCATCCCAAGTCTGCACAACATTATCTCTTTGCTTATAGTCTTGCACCAGAAGTGACTCAACCAAGAGAGGAACCTGGGTCGCCTAAATCAGCATGGGACCTACACAGTATTCACCAGAGTCGCCACAACCTCCACAGTGCCATAAGAGGTTGATGGAGTAGCTCTCCTCATGTATGTGTTCTGTATCTGCCCCTCCACTAACCTTTAAACATGGGCAGGCCACTTCCCAGAACCACCTCCATACCTTGAAAGGCATCCACGGCACTGGATCAGAAAGGGGACAAGCAGAGGGGCACACTTAGAAGAAAATTAACATCTTGACAACCTAATTATGGAGAAAAAGGAGACAAGACCCCATGCTATTACAAGGAAGAGAAGTTCTTTGGCTCAGATTAATGCAAAAATTTAGATCCATGGCATAAACTGCTCAGAAACTGTAAGAACGTGCTCAATTATCCCCGTGTAAATGTGTGTACAGGGCTGTGTGTGTGTGTGTGCACGCGCTATCATACAAATGACACTCAGTTGAGCCTGGATGTGTCTGCCCATCCATGTACCCTGGGTAAGACAGAGTAGAGTCAGTCTCCCTCCCACCCTCCTCTTTCCAGCTCCTACCACCACACACATGTAGGCATTTTCCTCAAGTTCACTCAAAACAAGAGATCGTCGCAGGAAGTCCAACTTGTTGCTCTCCATTCAAAAGGTGCATTTTAGAGAGGCACAGAGAGCACAACACAAACCCCAGGACTCACAGAAAGGACCTCTCTGTGATACTTCCATTGCTACCACCCCCTGCTCTCCTGTGGTGGCATTTGCACAGATTAGTCCCTTCCTTCCTTCTTCCAACAAGTACAAGGATAACAAACAGCCACGATGTAAAGGCTGTTTAAGTAGTTACTTATTCTGGGTATATGCAAAACCATTTTAAAATACCCTTTTACAATAGATTTTGTACACCTTAAAAGAGTATGTTGTCCACCTAACTCCTAACTACCATTTTAAGATTTGTCAAAAACACTTTTTGTAAAAAAAAAAGATGAAGCGACTGTTTTTTTTTGTTGTTTTTGTGCAGCTAACAATACTTAAACATGTTAATAATACAGTGAGGATGAATAGCTCTCCTAGGCAGTTTCTGATTTTGCACACAGCTTGCCACAACTCCTTCCATACAGCAGTGGGAGAGACGGACACTTACACAGACTGCTGAGCAAGGGCAAGGCGAACAGAGACATCTGAAGCATCGTTCAGTTTTCCGGCTGGTACCGTGTACAAAGCCGTGAACTCCTCAGCCTTGGACTAGAATACGGCCTCTTGGCAAACTCCGACGCAGTTCCAGAAATACATCTGGGAAAAGAGCAAAGCCTCCATTGCGTCTACGCAAGAACACTAGGTCCTGCTGTGGCTCTATGGGTGGGCCAGGCTGCTCCGGGGGCGCTTCGCTGCCACGTAACCCGTAATAACGCGCGTGCCGTCACGCTCACCTTAGCTCAGCCCCGGAGCATCCCCGCGTGGCCACCGCTATCGGTTCGGCTCCACCTGTGTTAGCAGTGCTGGGAGCAGCCTACGTACACTGCAGCTGGAGCTCGGAGCACTTGATCTGCAGCATCGCCTACCTCAGCAGCGGTACGTCTTGCTCTAGAGTCTCTACTGTGCTAGGGCCAATAAACATCCAATGCTTTTAGCAACAAGGGATACAAGGGATTTAAAAAAAAAAAAAAAAGAAAATGTTTTAACGATATTTCCCTAATATAAGATAGGCCTCCGTGGCGTGCTACACTGTGTTAGCAGCTATCAGACCCCGCATCAGTCAACATTGCAAGCAGAAGTCCAGAGGGCAATAGCGGAGTTTCCACAGCCTGCTTTCACAGCATCTCCTTCTATCAAAATTTCATCCTCACCTTGGGATGCAGGTAACACGCTTGGTGATCTTTTTTTTCCCTTACTTCTCTGGGTTTATTTTTGCGAAAGTTTAAACAGGAGCATCAGCATGAACAGGTAGCAGCAGTTTGCATACAGCATGTCAGCAGCCCCTTCTTCTAAACCATGGGAGAAAAAAAAAAAAAAATGATGGAAATACAATAGATAGGAAGACAGATCGGAAGAGACACCTGTTTGTTCTTCAATACATAGTGACTCCATAATGTTCAAGCAGAAAGCTTGGGAGAAATAAGCCACCTATCAATTCAGCAAAGAAAGACGTAAGGACTTTTTCTATTCATTTCAGTATCCCATCTCCAGGTTTCATGAATGAGAGAGACGAAGCAATCCTCAGGCATAACACCTCAGGCTGCAGTCCTGTCAGTTTGCATAAACTAAATGGAGCCGGGATGGGTCAGTACAGGACAGACTTCCTCCAAGGAAAATCTGCTGCTACAGGTAACAGCAATTCCCCGGGATGCTGTAAGGGGACATCACACATGATGCCTTTCAGAATTGCTGGGGGCGACCCACACACCTTCCCTTCATGTTAACCTGCACTTAACAGGTACCTGCTGATCTCTCTCTCTCCCTTATCCCACAAGGACAGTTTTCCAAGGCTGTTCCAAAGCTCCCCTTCACATGCCTACCTCCCAGCACTGCCTGCTACCCCAGCCTCCACTCAACTACTGCCAGCACCAGGCACTCATCCCTCTGCTCTCGCCCCTTTCACGAGCCCTCCTGCAGTTTTATACCACCCTCGCATGCGCAGAGGTCAGCAAGGCAAAGCAGGCATTCCCTCGGGGACAGGGCTGAACAACCACTACATTCTATGTAGCTTAAAATAGCTTTGACTAGTGGGTAAGGTGTGTGCCAAGGGGCAGTGCTCCTGGAGAGGTGAACTTCTCACTCCTTCGCCTTCAGCCCCACGCTAGGCCTGTTGTAGGGAGCACCACCTCGAGTGCCGAATATGGGATTCTCTGCGTGTACGCGGTGCTCCGAGATGCTACGTGCTTACAGCAAAGCTGCTGGATATGAATCTGACATGAGATAAATAACATGAGGTCACCTAAAGATCTCAAAACACTGCACGTAAAGAAACATATTCTGATAGGAAATTAAGCAGCTCTATAATCAGGTCTTTTATCGAACCCACCTCTCTGGCAAGATCTTAGGAAAGTATGAAGTACATGCAATTCCAATTGCTGCAAAGTCCTCCCTCCTTCAATACAAGATGTACATGTTTAATATTTTTCTAGTTAGCCACACATGTACAGCGAAGCCTACAGTACTTCAAAGTATTTACCGTGCTGTATAAACACGGCACTCCTTTCAAAGACTCATAACTGTCAAATCGAAACTAGCTTTCACGAGAGCGCTTAGAGCATTTCTCCTGCACGGTGGCTATTCGCCTGACAGTTTCCACTTTCCATCCCCAGCCACAAGAAGGTTAGCGTTTTTTATTTTTATTTTTAAGAGATGAGGGAAAGCATTTTCTTGCTAACAAGCTGTCAAGCCACTCTGGCCTTAAGTTTTTTACTCTTTTCTCATCCATACATCTAAAAATGTCATGGAAAATTTCAGTCCTACTGGTCTATAGTTCTGCAAAGAATCTCTCCACACACGAGATTGCCTCAGCCCTGCACAATAAACCTCTAAGTGCAGAAGCGGCGGCTGCTTCACTTTCACAGGTTACAGCTTTGTTTTATACTACACTGCAAATATATTTCTAATCAACACTCAAACAAAACCAGCAGATAAAACACTGCCATTTCACAAGCAGAGGAATGGAGATATCGAGACACCTGAAGTCACGTTAGCAAAAATGCAAGAGCACAACTCGGCACAGCCTGAGCACAAGCCCCGTGCTTGGCCTTTTTGCAGTGAAACACTGAAACAGGGTTTTCCGCAGGTCTTGCACCATTCCACATCCGCTGCAAAGACAGCAAAGATGCTTCACGCAACATGCACAAGTCAGGCACACAGATTTACAACAGTGTGAGGAGCGCAAGTAACACAGTATAGCTGGTAAAACACAGGCACGTTGAGGTTTTTTCCTCAGCACCACCACCAGATCCAAGTCGATCTGCTTGGAGAGAGCCCATGGGTGCAAGAGCCAGCAACATCCCTTGTTTTCAAGACTAGAGCACCCCAGTTCTGAGTGAACTCGCCAAGGACACTGCTCCAGCACCTTTCAACCCCGCTGTGCCAGGAGAATTGCGTCCCTGGTCAAGCGCACTTTCCATTTTCCTTCCTCCCAAAGCATTTCATTGATTCTGCCTGAGCTTTGCAAACAGATAGAGAGTCACATAAAAACCGCACCTCACTGCTCCACTTTCCATCTCCGTTCCCTGTGCCACAAGCGCCTTCTCCAGGGCCACACAAGGAAGAGCTCACCTCTGCTCTGGAAAAATAACGGGAACTCTGAGCACACTTACACCCCTAAAGAGATGACACTCACTCTTCAGGTATAGCAATCTGCAAATTTTTAACAGCCTTTAAAATACGCTCAATGAATGATGTCAAAATAAATTGAAAACAGAGCTGAGATCTGACTCTGCTGAAGAGCAAGTAGGAAGAACCCATAGAAGTGGGAGTGAGACGCATGAAAAAGCTCAGGTAGCTGCCATTCACTCTCCACCACTGCCACCCTCGAGCATCCCAGCACAGACCTCAGAAGGGGTCACGCGAACCAGGCCAGAAGCCCACGGAGTCAACAGCACCTCTCAAACACTGCCTTCAATTGAGTCTTGGGAGGAGCGTGTGAGAATCCCTCAGTACACCCAGGCGAAACAAGTTATTCCCTCCCTCTCTTTTCCCAATATAGAAGCACATCTGTTACAGCAAAATAAAATAGAGGTTTATACCACAGGCTTAACATCTCTTCCAGAATTTCTACTGTCACTGATTATGATAACTGAATATTCTTCATATTCCTCCAGACATCTGATCCTTTTTAACTCTTGCTCAGTTCTTGCTCCTGATGACTCTCACAGCATGAGTTTCACTGCTTAATTGCAACCATCCTAAATATTCTGTCATTAATTTACACTACATGCTCCGTATCATCAGCCAATCTTGAAGCAGTGGAAATATCTCCGGAGCTGAACTTACAACCACACTCCTCTCAGCCCTTCTTAAAGCTGCTTAAAAAGGGTTTCTTCTTTCTATGCATTGCATATATGTTCAGAGACGAGAAGCACTTTTGGCAAAAAGAATGAGGTAAATCAAAGGAATGTTCTCAAGCTAGGGAAGCTGTAACAAATAGTACACAACATTTAGCAAGTTTAGCAGACTCTTCGGAGTGTAGTTAGATGAGCATTTCTTTTGGCAGCAACACCAGCTTTAAAAACTGCTGCTACCAGTATTTACTTCCACCCCTGCACTGCACTGCTCGATGTGCTGGTACAACTGTTTGCACGGCCAAACAGAGAACTCGGTTGGCAAATGGACCCAGGCTAAATATAACTTTCTTTTCGCCAGGCTACTTGGATCCCGCGTCGGTTCCTCGATCCGCGTGGGCATTACAGCTGCTCTGACAGCAGCGCGAGCGCCCATCAGAGGCTGCTGGAGAAGCAAAAACGAGCTGAGGACTTCTCAAAACCCAGCTCTACCCCCAGGGAAAAGTGCTCCTGGAGCAGCCTACGAGCAGGGGAGACCTTAGCACATGTGTAAAAACACAGCCACACACCACAGCTCCGCTTTGTTCAAGGAGTCTGAACGACGCTCACTTGAAGCTCAGGATCAGAACAGTTCTTGTGGAGCCAGCACACGGCGGAGCATCACTTTAAGCTTTGTTATTGAGTTAACAGGTGTTTTTTAAATTGCACGGTCTTAAATGCAACTCTTTGGACACTTCTCAAGACTGTTTGTTTGTATTCTTAAAAACTAGTTGGAAGCCCTAATTATGTACAAGCAAAGGACCCAGTTCTTCTGTGTTCACACAGTCCCCGGCACAAGGCAGGTCCAGCTCCAAAGCTGTTGAACTTCTAAAATGGACAAAAACTGACAGGCAAGCGAAAATTACAGGGGGAAGCTCTTCTAACTACAATGGGCACGGCAGCTCTCAGACCAAACTTCAGAGATCAAGTCTCCTTCTGCCACAACTTGCCCCAGAAGCCGGGCTGACACCTTCACTTTGCCGGCAGGAGCAGCCCAGAAAGGCCCAGCAGAGCTTGCTCGCAGGAAACCCAAACCCAGAGCACCTCTTGCTGGGCTAAAGGACTTCGTATCTATGCAAACAGACCACTGAAGGCCTCAAGGAGGCACAGACTTCCCTGAAGTCCAAGGCCACACACACCAGATAGAGGGATTTTAAGGCGCTTTAAGGCGGTTGTCTATGTCGCCCTTAGGAAAGGCTGGCAAACGTCTAGAAAGTGAAAGATCAAACCACGCTGGGTAACACTGCTGACATTTAGGATGGGAATTAGTTTGAACACTCACTTGAGTGCAAATTGCTCCACAGGCTAAAAATAAAAGTTTTTTTTTTTTTTTTCCCTCCCTATTGACTTTATAAAAGAGCAGCGAAATTCCTAAGCCGCACACAGTTTGTAATGCAATGGAATGCACATGGCATGCGAGGAGCTCAAGAGGAAAAAAATCTGGAAATAAATACACAGAAATAGGTATGGAGAGTCAACACACTACAGAATAGCATATAGTAGAATAGCTAAGAAATATGGATCAAAGCTTCTCCATCCCGATCTACCTCAAACATACGAACCGTCCACCAAAGCAGCTGCTCTGGAATATTCCAGCCTTGTGGCTGGTAGCTGCCTCAGCTTCTGCACTTGCACATTCGGTGACAAACACAGTTTCTGTGGCCGGGGACTCACCCCAATGGAGAGCGGCCCGAGCGCCGGAGCTGCACGGGAGAAGGGCCGCGCGGGCCGGGGGCAGGAAGGGCCCATGCCCTTTGTCTTCGCAGCGCGCAGAAGCAGCCCACCAAGTTTCTGCTCGCCTGAGTAGAAAGCTATTTCTTTCCTTTCGCGTTAACATTCAGGTCTCGCCTAGCTCCAAGGACTCCGCTGGCCAAGGGACAAACCGGGCGGCGGCAAGAGGCGAAAGCGCCCCCCGAAACACACAGCGCGAGGAAGGCCCGGATCCCCGTGGGCCTCCCGGGCGCTGCCCAGGTGGGAGAGCGGAGCCGCGCGATCCCCGTGGCGCTGGCACAGCTCAAGCGCGGGAAGCGCCACCGGGAACCACACAGCTCGAACACGCGGCGCGCGCGAGCCCGGACCGAGCCCGTCGGAGCGCGCAAAGCGGGAACCCATAGCGGGAACCTGCGCCAGGATGGGCAGCTGGACGGGAGGGGGACGGGCCAAAAGTTGTTTAGGTTTTTTTTGTGTGCGTGTGTTGTTTGGTTTTGTTCACACTTATTTAACGTCAATGATTGATTAACATTCGGGATAAAGGAGGTCTTTGTTAGCGATCCAGCATCTCCACCCCTTCAATTAAGGTGTTAAGAGTTCACAACAGCGCAGGGAGACCCAAGATCCCCAGTTCCCTCTCCACAAAGGGGGAAAAAAAAAAAAAAAAAAAATCACAGAGAAAATTGTGAATCTCAAAACTGACATGGTGGCTAACTCCAAGCTAAAAAGAAAGCTGCCTTTCTTCTGTTGTTTGAGGAGGGGCCAGCATGGGAGACGGGGGAGAATATGAGCCCTTGGGCCACTTTTATGCTCTGAGCAAGAGAAAGGGACACATTCATTAAAAATAATCTCTTTGGAGATCAATTTAAAAGAAAAAGCAAAAAGACATCAGGCCAACTAGTCCAGAAGGGCTCCGATATCTCGTCACACCGACTCCTACGGTTCCCGGTGGGAAGCGGAGCCGTCCCGTGCGGGATGTGATGGGGACACCAGCGCACTCCTGCCGGCAGAGCTCCGCTCCAGGCGCAGCGTGGGCACAAAACCACTACATTAGGGCCCTTACTCGGCGTCACCAGCTCAACATCCGTAACACTCTCCTGCTGGCAGCCATCGGGCACCACGGCCGAGTAGCGAGCAGGATGGAAGTAAGCAAAAAGGAGGGAGAAATGAAGCCATTTAAGTAGATTGCTTCTTTCATTCCACACATTTTTTTATTGGATTCCGCATTGTGTCCTGCCTACCTTTCCTAAACTTGTTTTAGCAAAGCTTGAAGCAATCATTGACACAACATTATTCTTCAAATAAAATCCAAACAGCTCTTTTCTGCTTTTAAGGAGAGAGAGATTCGAGGATGCTTCACAGTATCATGCAGTGTCTCCACACGCTTTCCACGGAGCACCATTAGTCAGAAGACTTCCAAGGAAAATAAAAATGGCACTGGACGTCTCTCTCCCCCAAAACTGCAAGGGAGTTTTCATACAGAGCTGCCTCCCCCTTCCCCAAATGCCTTTTTGGCAGCGCAGTGAGTAGTCACCAACAGCAAAGCTCAATGAGGCAAACTTGACTTGGCACAACTTTCTTCTCCTCTCCTGTCCCCAAAAGTCAGCGAGGTTATTAACAAATGGCCACCCCAAGCAGAAGCCCTCGCTCTTGCAGGTAAGGACTGCAAATCTGATGCTCCTCTCTCCCACAATGTAAGGCTTCTTGGCTATTTCTAGGCCAGCTCTAGACTCCAAGTTAGCCAAATATAAGTTTCTTCCCTTTCACATTGGTGAGCTTTGAATTTCCCAAAGTCAACTCTCTACTATCATGCATTATTTCATACTTTTTTTCGTCACTCCCACACCAATCTCCTGACTGGATTCTCATTTTGTTTCCCGTTAAACTATGAACCAGGTGATCACGCCAACCTCCGTATTTATTGGATGCCCAAATAACAACCCGCAACTGATTGTCACATCCTTTCCCGCCTTCGCCAATAACTCCAAGATCTGACTCTTCCCATCTGTGCCCTCGCGGCTCAGCTTCCCTGAAAAGGCAACATTCACCTTCCACATTCCAAACACTCGCTTCTCAGGGACCTTTTTCCTCCCATCGTCTCATCACCTACACAGGGGCCTCAGGGACAGAGGGCTGGAAAACGCAGGGATATTAGATGCCTTTTCATCCCGGAGGCGCCGCCTTGCGTCCCGCACGTACCCAGCTGTCTGCCCCATCGCTTCCCAAGCGTTTGGGACCCCCTGCTCTCACGCCACTGACACAGCCTCGCGCTACTCCCCGTGCAGGAGGCCAGGGCAGAGACCTCCGGCGGCGCAGGCACGCGCCCCTACCCCGCAGAAACACTCGCACACGAGCCCACTACCCTGCTGCGCCCTCCTTGCCTTGCCAGGCTGCTCCCTACCCCGCTGTCCCTACACGCGAGAGCCGCCCCCACACTCCTGCTATGCCACAGCCCCCTTGCCCCACTCTCCCCATGGCAGCTCTCACCACGTGTGGAGTCTCCTGCTAGTCCCGCACCCCAGCGCTGGACACCCACCTTGCCCTTTTCCAACCCCGTGCACCCATTCCCTCCCCATCTGCCACGTCCCAACCCTTGCCCGACCACAGCCCCGTTCCAGCCCCTCGCGGCCCGGCTCCCCACAGCCTCCCCTCGCCGCCTGCCCTCACGCGCCAGCCTTGGTGCCCCCAGCCCATCTCCTACTCCACATGTCGCAACCCCACATCCCTTCCCCCGGACACCCACATTCGAGCTCCCGCCCGCTACAACCTCCCATGCCCTCCCCGCAGCACACCCTGGGTGACCGGAGGCCCTGGGCACCATCTCCGCATCCCCAGGGCACCCTCCTCAGCCCGCTGCCCCGCAGACGGCTGCGCTCCGGCCCCCACACGCGCTGAGCCAGCTCTCTGCGCGCAAGGCACAGCCCGCAAGGCGGCCCCACGCACCCCTCTGCAGCCCCGCGGGCGCCCCGCGCACCCCATCAACCCCTCTGGAGAGCAGGGTCCCTAGGGCACCCGCGCGCCCCATCAACCCCTCCGGAGAGCAGGGGGATGTCGCAGAGCCGTGGGGCACCCGAGGGCGCCCCGCGCACCCCTCCGCGTAGCGGAGCCCCCAGGGCGCCCCAGGGCGCACCCCAGGGCAGCTCTGCGCATGGCAG